>CAJQZJ010032284.1:3281018-3332398 GCA_907164525.1 Lophiomys imhausi
TGTGTGTGTGTGTGTGTGTGTGTGTGTGTGTGTGTGTGTGTGTGTGTTTTAAAAAGCACAGTGATTAATTCTGAGACACAGCATTTTGTGTTGTCTTTGACTGTTTTCTTCCTCGCCATTTTTTAAGAGCTCTGGAAAATCAATGATATGCTTCACCGCCGTCCATCTTTATATAGTAATAAATTAAGTGGGAGGTATTGATATTTTTGACTGAGCTTTTAAAATTTACATACTAATGACAACTATACTCTGGTGACTCTTGATTCCTGCTTCAGTGTACCGTTCCTGGGTTGGGGAAGAGTCTCGCCTCTTTGCTCTGAGGTTCCAAAGTAGCTCAGCCCCCAGGTCAGTGGGAACTGACTCTCAGCCTCATACTTTTGCCTCTCTGCTTTCCACATGTTAACCCTTCAGTGCTGGATGGCAGGAAAAGGTGTTCTGAGTAAGGGGCCCCAGCGCTGCACAGCAGAAGGCTGCCCACCGTGAGGGTAGTGTTCACCAGATAGTATGAAGTGGTTCAAGGCTTAAAATTGGCATTGGCGTAGACCGGGTTCCCTTGGCCTCCTTTCATACAACTTTAGGAATTTTAGGGACATCACAAAAATATCCTGTGTCCTTTCAATTCCTTAAAGGAAAATGAACCAGAATTTTGTTTTTTATTGACAGCCTTTTGGAAGGTGAACTTGCAGTGATTTCTGAGTTTTGGTAGTATGCACAACTTCTGCCAGCTCTCTCTTTTCTCCACAAATGGTAGATGCCTTAACATTCGAAGTCTTACGCAAAGATGCATATGAAAGTCAAGGCCACTGGGGGACTAAAGCCTTATCCCTTCAGGCAGTCTGACTGCTGCTGTTGCCACTGCCCAGAAAAAAAAAAAAAAAAAAAAGCCGTGAAATTAGTGCAAAGACCTCAGCTTCCTTGACACAATTATTCTGGTGACTTGGAACAGACTTGATGTGCACAACGGTTTGTTTACAGACATTAATTTGTCAGTAATATTGATCGTTGGAGGCCTGTTTCATTCTCTTTAAGATTCCACAAGGCACAGACAGCTCCTGCGTGGTCTGACCCTCTAGAATTTCCAGGATGTGTCAGAAGCAGTCAGAAGAACCACAGCCAGAAAGTTTGATCAAACCAGATACCGCCAGGCCAGTCCCAGGGGAAAGAGGGGTGGATTTTGTTTACATTTTGCCAAAACAACAATATATTGTTCACATGAGGAGTCTCTCTTCTACTTTGCAGGACCTTTCCAAAATGGGCCACCTAGGGACCGGGTATCCTACACCTAGAGAAATGAATGGAGTATTCCTGGACTCATCCCTCCCTTAAGTCATTACTAGGATCACGGCAATATTAAGACAACCAATGGCTTGCGCCTCCGGTTGCCTGCTGCACGGAGCCTGCTCAGCTCCACTGGACTGTCCAGGAAGTGCCTCAGCAAGAGTGTCTGGAAAGAAAGGAAAGAACACCAGAGAGGTGTGGAGGAGAACCAACCACTTTCATCAGCCGGGGCTTTCAGGATGGTTGGGAGCCCCGAGCGAGATCATGTTACACTCCCCTCAAATGTGCCTTGTTTGCCTCTTCCCACCTCCCCCTTCTTTCTTTTCTTTGAGTGTTTTTGAAATGAAAGAGTTTTTTCTTCCAAATTGCGCTGCGAGGCAAATTCTTGAACGGTGTAATAGAAAATGTTAGACAATATTCCTTACCGGAGCTATTGACATTTTGGATAGTTCTGACACTTTGATTTTTCTCAAAACATATAGATCAAGCCTGGTTGCCTTATTGGACAGGAAGTCCTGATGAAAGCTCCTCCCTTATCTTCCTTTGTGTTTTCCCCTCTCTGTTTGCTTATGGCTTTCTCTCTGAATATAATCGAGGTTTTCTTAAGCTGTCCAGGGAGTCGTTATTGCCTTACTAAATATTTCATGGAACAGAGCACACGGTACCTGCCAGCCATCTCGTATTTGTTGTCAAAAATAAAGGGTTCATCCTTCGGAGGTGGGAAGAAAGAGAAGGTTTATTCTGTTGTTTTTATTTTAAAGTTTCTTACATGCAGCAAATGCACAAAGCCCCTGGAAGCCTTAGAGGGTGTCTTTCATTTGTTGGGGACAAGGATGGCCACTTATTTATATATTTACTTATTTATTTACAGCTTATTGAGCGGGAAGAGGGCTCTTAGATTCTCAGTGCTTGTTTCCTTGTGGTTCCCTTTCCTATTTGTTCAGAAGGGAAAAGTTCAAAGCGCCTCTGTCAGTTGAGGGAAAAGCTTGCTGCATACTAACCCTCCAGCACCAGCCAGCAATGACCTTGAGGGAGAAGCACTAAACGGGCCCCCTTGCAAACCTGCATGTGTGTTTTGTTAGACCAGGTCGGCAGGGGTCAGGGCTCACCTGAGGCCAGCAGCCGGCCTGCCTGCCTGAGCAGCGGGGTAATGCATTTTTAAAAGGGACATTCTCGCCTTTGAATGAGCTTAATATGGTCTCTGTTTTAAAACCTGTCAGACTCCCAAACACACACTCCATAAAATATAAATAAGTACTTACTGTTTGCAGATGTTGCTTGTTTTTCATAATGTTTGTGTTTGAAGTCTCGAATCCTCACTTCCTGTCAGCCTCCCTCTGCCTCTCTCCTCCTGCTTTCTGAGGAACAAGGGGACTTCAGATGGTAGTTTGCCAATGAAGACACTTTCTGTTACATCTGTCAGCATCCCTGGCTCAATTAGCATTTCTTTCTTCCTCTCTCTCTCTCTCTCTCTCTCTCTTTCCCTCTCTCTCTCTAGGAAGGAATTAAGGTCGGGCCTGAGGAAACCCTCTGACATCCATCTTTTCTGGAGAAATTCCTAAATGGGGCCTCGTTTTCCCTGGCTTCTCTCCACCCCTCTGAAGTCCTCATTGGTAGTACAGGTGTCTGGTTGATTCTTCATGCATTTGATCACATAGCCCACAGTCCCCATTTTGGGCTCTTTCTCATGTCTCCACCATACTTCAGGCAGCTCCCACCTACCTGCTCCAAAGAGAGCTGGTGCTCACCCAGCAGTCTCTCTGTCTGTGGGGCTTAATCTCTTCCCTAACTCATTGTCCACATTCTTGGTTACTGCCAGATGCCCTGGGGAAGGTGATGGATGATGTTGATTTTTTTTTTTTAACATGACCAAGTCTCTGGGTGACATATTCCAGAATCTTTGATGGTTAGTTCCTGAAGACAACTGTAGAAGTTATTATTGCTTCCACAGGCCATCCTTTGATTTGTCAGAACAGTTGACTGTCATACTGTCCTGAGTAACTTATGAGTGCTCTGTCACATCCCTAGGTCTCTGCCAAAGCCCATGAATGGCTGTCTATTCAATGTGCTTCTTTTTACTGTTACTGTTTGGGTGTGAAAGGTCAACACAACCTGTTTCCCAGCCCTTCCCATAGTTTGCTTGGCAAGTGTGTGTTCTACATAGTGCAAGGTCATGGCACTCTGGAGGTTGAGGAGGCAGGAGGATTGTAAGCTCAGGACTAGCTAGGCTGGGTAGTATGGTGAGAACATGTCTCAAACAGTAACCAGAGTAAGACACAGAAGTGTTTGTTCAGATGGGCCCATGTGAGGCGTACGCACCTGATTTCCCTGCTCTCCAGGTCACCAATAAATAAATAAAATAAAATCAAGAGTTTAGAGCCTGCTGCCTCTATCCCCCAGGGAGGACAGAGAATCAGGCTCCCCTTTAACCACTTCAACGGAAGCTCAGAAGTATCTCTGTAACAAGTATTATTTGCTGTGGAATTGCTTTATTAGCCATCTTTGTGGGGGAGGGGGTGAAAGAAGACCCACCCATGCCCTGCCTCGTTCCTAGGCAGTTTGGCTGGGGGTGGGGGTGGGGCAGCAGGATCTGATCTGGACGCATGCTCAGGACAGCATATCTTGGTGCTTGAATCAGATCAGGGGACTCCGACTTATCTTTAAAGCCTGGAAACTAGAAATCAAGATGAAATCCCTCAGCCCAAAAGCCTTACCAATTGATACAATTTGAAAATGGGCAGCCGGAGAGGCTGGGCAGGGAGCTGGCATGATGACTTCTATAATAGCAGAACATTTAAGGTTATAGAAATAAAGGGAAGAGGATGAAATCAGGCTCGTTGATCTCTGCCTGCAGGCTCTCTTTGCTCACTGGAAGCTCCAGCAATTATTTCTGCTCTGGCTTTCCCCTCCTTTCTGTAGCAGTCTGTTTGAAATGAAGCAGAACCAGGCATGGCAGGCTTATCAGTGTCGTTAGCTGACAGGGCTCCCAGCCCACCTGCTTTTACTTGCTTGCTGTTTCAGGCCCTAATGCCACAGAGAATGTTGCCTGGGCCCTTATAATGTGTAAAGATTCATTTATTTCACCTTTTGAACCTGGCTGACCCCCTGGGCCTGTGCGGGGGAGGGGGCAGGGCTGTCGAAGGCTTTTTTTTTTTTTTTTCCTCCCTGGCACTTAGAAGAAGCTGGTAATTAGGGGTCTGGCCCTGGGGCGGTTGCCATGATAGAGGCTTAAAAGAGGGGTGGGGGCTCAGCCAGGGAGGCGCTGGAAAGAAGGGACTGGGGGATGGTGGCCTGTGGCTGTGGCCTCCCTGGCTCCAACGTGTCCCAAGGCAGGGCTGCCCAGAGAGACCCAGGTACCACCACTCTCAATGACCGCCTCTCAACAGCACTTGATGCACCTACTTCTTGTCTTCAATATGATGGTTGAGAAGGTTTTAAGGAATCTTTTTGCCTTTGATCTGGCTATGGATGCTCTCGAGTGCAATGCTAAGATTTCCCAGTGACCATTGCGTGAACTTCGGAAGCCTGCAAAGGGAGCAGTATTTACCTTACCGTTACAATTACTTCCCAATGTAATGTGATCTGGGAGGGATAGTAAACATAGCCACCAACAAACCTGATAGAATATGAAGATCCACAGGCATCCTGACATTTAATTAAACGCTATAAGTTTCTGTGTTGTGTTTTTCTTCTCATAGTTCAGAGCCAATAAACATGTCTTGTTTTAGGTCTCAAATATTTCAATAAGCGTTTAAGAAGGTAGGGCTAGTTCCCCCATACCTGATCCTTCGGGTGCCTAGTGTCTCCCTTTCTTCCTCTTGTTTGCTTTTCCTATGGATTTCAGGTGGATAT
This sequence comes from Lophiomys imhausi, assembly GCA_907164525.1. NCBI lineage: Eukaryota > Metazoa > Chordata > Mammalia > Rodentia > Muridae > Lophiomys > Lophiomys imhausi. Next base: position 3,286,149 of record CAJQZJ010032284.1, read on the forward strand.
TTTTCCCTTCTGGAAGTCTTAAGATTCTAGTTTCCTAGGAGTGAACAAACAAACAAACAAGCAAACAAACAAATAAACAGAAACCAAAAAAAAAAAATTATCCAGGCCAGTGTTGGGGGTGGTGTCCAGGCAGGTCGGGGGGCACACCGTCAGTCTCTGTCTGGCCAGCTGGTACTCGATTTACTCTTGCTTTTCTTTCTTTCAAAGAGGTAGATCCGTGTGGCAGCTGATGTTTGTGCCTAGTTAATATTTCTCTCCCTCTGCAATGAGAATTCTGGTCTACCTTGGAGGACAAATCCTCCTAACTGAAGTAGTCCACTTGTCCCCAGGAGTGGACTACCATCCCATCACTCTGGCCATAGTCATTGGTTCTGGGACTTCTGTAACTGTCTGGGGAAAGACTTTTCTTTTTAGGTTGTCATTCCTCACTTTTAGAGCTCCCAGGAGCCTCACACAGGAAGACCCACCCTGAAAATCAAATTGGTGCAGAGAAAATAGAGTTAAGATATTGAGAGGAATAAGAGCTAAGACTTACTGTCATTAGCATCTCTGATCCAGCCGTGCCTGAAGCCATAAAGAAATATACCTCTAATATGTTCAGTTATGTGAGCTGCTCTATTCCTTCCTTACCACATGCAACCAAGAGAACCCTAATAAGTTCACAATCTGACTTCTCCAAGAAGCGAGTCCTCTTTGAGAGACTCCATTTTATTCGCTCATTAAAAAAAAAAATTACATTACAAATTGTTGAGTGTGGGCCTGGTGGGAAAGAGAGAGAAGTAAGGAAACTAATGTCACAGGGAAATTCCCAGGCTTGCTTTCTGACCCCACAGCTTCATTGTCACATTTTACAGATAGGAAATGAGACTCAAAGCTGCCTCATTATTGGGCACACAGTTTGGTTTCAGGCCAGTCTTGCTTTCAAGTGTGAGCAAGTGTGTGCAGTCAACACCTAGAACAAAGGTTTGGAAAGTATGTCCCTAAGAAGGACATCCAGGGCTGGAAACTCAGCTCCTAGCACAGGCTCCTGAGGCGTTGAATTACATGTTCTAGAATGTTCTTACGTTCATTACCCACTTGGTTTTTCACCACATGTCTGGAGCTTCAACTATTTGAGTCCTGAGAAAACTTTTACAATAGTTAGAATCTTACCAAAATGCAAATTTCTGTTAATATTTAAGTAATCAGACTGTCTGGAATGTGTATTTCTGAGAGGAGTTTGGACAGGATGGGGGATAGAGGTGGATATCAAAGAAAAGAAAAGCTTGCCTATGCTCCAATGGAGTCCATTGCTCTGAGATTATTATGTATTTCTCTGGTTTTACCTTTGTGTGTGACTATATCCTTTTCCTCATCCCGAATCTGTCTGTGTTGCTGGGTTGGGCTACAGGCCTACAACTTGGCTTTTCCTTCCTGTAGGATGAACTATTTCCCAGAAGGCCTTAGAGCCCAGGACAAATCTCCCTGCTCCACTGTGCTAGGATTGGTTCTTCATGATGGGAAGCTACCAGGGCCTCTTGAAAATTTAGACTCTGTGGCAGAAAAAGGATTTGAACCCCATGAACATTTCCTGACCCCTGTGCCTTCCCCAAGTTAATGGTTTCATTGACTGAGTATCCTTTGTGTATGCGTGGCTTTTCAATGGCCCTGCATTTTGATTCTTGATGGCAAAGTATTCTCAGATTTGTGGTAAGATTTACTTATGTAGTTTCTTGCCACTGGGGATCAGACACTGGGTCTCACATCTACTAGGTAAACACTACTACTGAGCTGTATCTACTACCCAAGATTTGCTCTGTTTTTAAAGGCAGGAAGTACCCAGTGGGTCAAGTTGGCATCTATCTGAAACTCTTCCCTGGCTAAAATCTCTTCCTTGCACATTTGCACAGGTCAAAGGTCATAGGCTGGGGTTCTGCAGATTCTCTGGGGTAGAAAAGCTTAGCCTGCAGTGCTGAGAAGTGAATTTAGCTTTATAGAAACTGTATCTGGCCTCATCATGAAGGACTGTATGTCACAACCTTGATCTTGTGGAACAGCCATGGCAGGACAAGGAGCACCTTTCATTTTATCTTATGATTTTGCATTTTAATTTCATCTTGAATTTTGCAAAACTGAGGGGACTGACTTATATATCCTGCTTGCATTTAAGTTCCAAAAGCCCCTTGGGGGAAATGGTGCAAGGTAAAATTTCTTAAATTAAGGGGGCAAATCACCAAGACAGCTTGACAGACTTGAACATAAGAGCTTTCTTTTGCCATTGACTGATAGATCGATCGATTGATTGATGTGTGTGAGTTTGTGAGTGTGAGTGTGTGTGTGAGTATGTGTGAGTGTGTGTGTGTGTGTGTGTGTGTGTGTGTGTGTGTGTGTGTACCACAGTGCACATTCGAAGGTCACAGGATAACTTGAGGAAGTGCTCTCATTCCACGTAGGTCCCAGGGATTGAACTCAGCTCGTCAGGTTTGGCAGCAGATGCCCTTACTCACTGAGCCAATTGACCTTTCTTTTTTTTTTTTTGGTTTTTTGAGACAGGGTTTCTCTGAATATCTCTGGCTGTCCTGGACTCACTTTGTAGACCAGGCTGGCCTCGAACTCACAAAGATCCCGCCTGCCTCTGCCTCCCAAGTGCTGGGATTAAAGGCGTGCGCTACCACCGCCCAGCTAATTGACCTTTCTATAGATGTTTGGTTCTGCACTTGTGATCAGTGAGGGAGATGCTGACTGAGCAAGTAGCATCTTCATCTCCAGGTGAGATGTTGGTGGATGTTTAATGTCGAAGCAGAAACGCTTAGTGTGGCTTGGCAGAAAGGGTGACGAGGAAGCCAACTGAATGATGAAATTTCACTTCCGCCTGGAAATTATCCCATGATCTGTTAACAGACCTGAAATAAGAACACCCTGGATGTTCCATGAGGTCTGTGGTGGACAAGGAAACTAGGCCCCCGAGTGAAGAGCTACTGACTGAGTGCCACTGAGTTGCTGGAAGGAGACAGAGCAGTTCCATGGACCTCATGTCAGTTCAAGTCTTGTCTCTGATGCTTACTTGGAATGTGGTTAATTTCTAAGTATATTTTAATATCTTATTACAGAAGGTATAATTTACACAGAAGCAAAAAGAATCTGGAAAATTCTTAATCTCATTTATTAAGAAGAAAGCTAATTCTTAATTTGTTCATGTCTGGCTTCCTAAATTTGTTCTATTCATGATCACGCATGTATGTAATGAAAATAAGGCTGCATGTGGCATTTATGACCTTCCTTTCATATTATGTTCCAAACACTGCTGACATCATTTAATGGCTGCACAGTGTTCTGTCTTACAGAAACACTTCAGCTAAGAAGATTCTGTTATTGGACACAATCATTCCTAGTTCCAAGATAAATACTTGTAGCTAATTGCTTAGTCAAGTTCAAGATGTCTCTAGATCCAAGTGTGTCCTTAGAGAAAAAAAAATCCTCATGAGTCTTATTTTCAGATTAATGTACAACCTATTTAGATGTTTAGATTAATATTTTTCCTCAAATTTGAGGAAATTTGACCATTATTCTTTCAGTTCTTGTCTCTGCTCCTCTCTCTCTCTCCCCTGTCCCTTTCTAGAACTTCCATGATGCACAGAATATTCAATAGCATCTGTAAGTACACCGGGCTCTGATTACGTTGCTTTTTTTCTTTATCCTTTTTTTTGTTTTGTTTTGTTTCCCTCCTCAGATCTGGTAATTTAAAATGCTTTCTCTTCAGTTTTGTTATTTCTTCTGCCTGTCTGAGTCAGCTGTTGAATTATTCCAGCCAATGTTTCGATTCATTTACTTTTTTGACTGCAGTTTTTGTTCATTTGAAAAATAACTTGTGGGCTGGAGAGATGGCTCAGTAGTTAAGAGCACTGGCTGCTCTTCCAGAGGACCCGGGTTCAAATCCCAGCACCCACATGGTGGCTCATAGTCAACTGTAACTCCATTTCCAGGGGATCCAACACCCTCTTCTGGTTTCCAGGGGCACCATACAGGCAAGTGGTACACATACATGTAGCAAAACACCCATACACACACACCACACACACACAAAATAGTAAAATAATTTTTAAAAATTGCCACAATATTTAAAAGTAATTTGCATCTCTCTGTTAACATTAAAATGTATATGCATATTATTTTCCTAATTTTCTTTATCTCTTGTCTGTATTTTCCTTTAGCATTTTGAGCATATTTTAAGAGCTGTTTTTAAAGTCTTCATTTAGTAACCCTGATATCTGTTTCTTCAGAGCCAGAGTCTAAAGATTAATTTTGTTCTAGTGAATGGGCCATGTTTTCCTGTTTGTTAGTGTGTCTTCTGAAAACTGGGCATTAGAAATCTCCCAGCTTCGCAGACTGGCAGGTAAGATGGTCGGTAATTCTGGGTATGTGTCTCACCTGACTTTTTACTAGTCCCCACACATTTAGCTGCTTTTAAATGTTCTAAGTTTCCCAGCTGTATCATGGCTGTTTCTTCTTGGTACTGTAGCTGTTCTAGAATGCTCTTTTCAATCAGTCCTATCTGTCTCTGAGGTCTGTCACTTTCTGTGACCATACCGGTACACTGCTCGCTGAGCTCCAATGAGATTGAGATTACTTGTCACATTTGTTCTCTTAAGAAGTGTCTGGACATGGCTACCTATTGAAAATTAGCTCCCCTGTATCTTCTTTGGTTCAAGAAGGAGAATTTGAAGTTGAGATGCCTCTATCCTCACATCATGCCACATCACAGCAAAAAAACTTATCAACACGGCTGAGTAAGAACAGTACGGCATTCCCTTCCCTCCCTTCCAGTTAATGCAGATTGTGTTTGTTTGGGCATTTGCCTGGTTGCTCTAGGCTTTTGACTAATCTCCAGAGCATATACAAAGCTATTTCATCCAGTTTCTAGTTGTGTGTTTAATGTTTCCACGGGGATAGTGAGAGTCTTCCATCTTACTGATGCCACTTCTGGCCTTATCTGTTTTTAAGGTTATTGGTAAACTAAGCTATTTCGAGAACTGTAAAAACCTTGTGTCCTGTGAGATAGCATTGAATTTCTCAAGATGCTCTACAAAAGAGGAGACCAGTATTTAAAGCGAGTATTTCCAAGACTTAATGGGCCACAGAATATGTATGTGTGTGTGTGTGTGTGTGTGTGTGTGTGTGTGTATATATATATATATATATATATATATATATATATATATACTTGTAGCCTGCCTGTGATTCCGGCCTGGGGAAGAGGAGACAGTGGGGTCCTCAGAGCAAGCTGGCTAGCAAGTGATACACTCCACTCTGCATTTGATTAAAAGGCCCTGCCTCAATGAATAAAGTGGAAGAATGACAGAGAATGATTCTAGACACCAACCTCAGGTCTCTGCACGCAAGGGAATGTGTGTGTATGCATATCTAAGCATGAACACATGCACACACATGCCCACATGCATATACATATGTGTACACATATGCATTCCATACATTCATATGCACACAAATTGAAGAAGAATAATAGTAAGAAAAAATAATCTCTGGAGTTCATATTCCTGAACAAACTGTGGGAACTGACGCTTTGAGCTTTCTGAGGGTTCACTAGGGCTCCTAGTTTACATTTAACCAAATGAAACTTCTGAACCAGTCAAGGAATCATAGCAAAACCCCAATGAGACCCACGTCTAAGAACTCAAAGACAGGTGACAGCCCTGTACTGCTCATATGCCTGCTTCTAGAAGCTTCAAATGCTCAGTCTCCAAGAAAGGAAGATGCCTCAGACCCGACGAGATTAGGCAATCCCACATTTGCATCACTGGCTTCTTCCGGAATATGAAAGAGTTGTTGCAAAGATGAGATCTGGGAGTTTTGGTCTTCTTTGAATTGAAAATGTGTGCTATTTTTCTCATTGGCTTTTATGTTTTGACACCTGAAAAAATATTTTAGAGTTTTTGAAAGCATTGCATTGTTTCATAGTCTTCATAAATCAGATTGCATGGGTCATTTCAAATCCCCTATGCAGACACAACAGGTCTAACTAACATCTGTCACCAAAGACTAACGATCTTTTTCACTTTAGGTTATTGTGGGACCTGGCATATTAAGTTAATTTCACTTTCTTTAAATTTTTAAAAAAGTGTACCGTGTGTGTGTTCCACAGCATGCATGTGTCCTGGTTTCTAGCTAGGAAGCTGTGGAAGGAGACTTTGATGGGTGTAGCATTGACGGCTAAGAGTGACAGCTGAGTGGTACACTCTGTGCACAAGATTAGGGACTAGGTTCCACTGTCAGCCCGGGATGAAGGCTGCAGAGTTACTCTCAGGCCTTGACCTCTTAGACAACTCTCCTCAAGAACAGTCTGGTTTTCTGTCCTGGCCTACTGCATATCTGATACTATTTTTCTTTCTTTTTTTTTTTTTTTTTTGGTTTTTCGAGACAGGGTTTCTCTGAATATCTCTGGCTGTCCTGGACTTGCTTTGTAGACCAGGCTGGCCTCGAACTCACAAAGATCCGCCTGCCTCTGCCTCCCAAGTGCTGGGATTAAAGGCGTGCGTCACCACTGCCCGGCTACTATTTTTCATTTAGTACTTTTAATCCAGGTGGTTACTCCTTTATTTATTTATTTGTTTGTTTGTTTGTTTGTTTGTTTGTTTGATTGATTGTTTGTTTGTTTGTTTTTTTTTTGGTTTTTTCGAGACAGGGTTTCTCTGTGTATCCTTGGCTGTCCTGGACTCACTTTGTAGACCAGGCTGGCCTCGAACTCACAAAGATCCGCCTGCCTCTGCCTCCCAAGTGCTGGGATTAAATGCGTGCGCCACCACCGCCCGGCTTGTTTATTTGTTTTTGAGGCAGCGTCTCACTATGTAGCCCCTGATGGCCTGAAACTCTCTATGTAGACCAGGCTGACTTTGAACTCAGAGATCTTCCTGTCTCTACCTCATGAGTGCCGGGATTAAAGGATGTGTGCACCGACAGCTGACTTCTTACATTTACTCTTAATTTTTATTTTGTATGTATGAGTGTTTTGACTCCATGTATGCCTGTGGACCATGTGTGAGCCTGGTGTCCATAGAGACTAGAAGAGGGAATGAGATTCCCTGGACCACTTAAGTTATAGATATGGTTGTGAACCACCATGTGGGTGGTAAGAATCAAACCCTTGTCCTCTGGAAGAGCATTTGACTCTCTTAACAACTGGGCCATCTCCTCAGTCCTGATATTTTTAAAATAATAATAATTATTATTATTATTTGGATTTCTGAGACAGGGTTTCTTGTGTAGTCTTGGCTGTTAGACTGGCCTGGAACTCACAGAAATCCACGTGCCTCTGCCTCCCGAGTGCTGGGATTAAAGGCACACGCCACCACAACCTCAGCCTTGTTCTTCTATTTAGACAGATGACTTTAGAGGGAACATTATATCAATTCTAAATAGAAAATCAGAACCCTTTGCCACATGTAAAAGTCACCTGCTTAAATGAAATGGGCAAGGTGCAAGGTTTGTCCTCAAAACTGTAATAAGTAAAGAAATAATGTGAACACTGGCCAAGGAACTTCTCTGACATGCATTAGACCCTGGGTACAAATCCCCAGTTTTCCCTCTGCCCCCTCCCCGCACTGTATGGGTATATGCATGCATGTGCCTGTGCACCCCTAAGAAAACCAAGTCATGTCATAAGTTCTAGCTGAATATCATTGACCCTACACAGCCCTCCCTCTGAAAGCCCCAACACCCATGCCCTGCTTTTGTATGCTTTATTTCTTGACAGCAGTAGGTCTCTCTTCAGGAAAACGTGGGTCTGATAGCTCAGAGCATCTGTGCTCCCACTGAAGCTCTTGAAGGGGCTTTGCTGAGGCCACAACAATGAGGCTCTGGCCAGAGCCATCTCAGTAAGCAAGATGGCCTCGTGGCATCCTTAAAAGGGTGGGAGTGGGGTTCAGCCTGGGGAAGCATCTTCTGCACACAGGTCTTGCGATCTCTGAGATGAAATGTTTTAGGAAAAAATCTCAGTCCAGGATCATGCGCAATCATAAGACGACACAGAGGGGATGTTGTCAGTGTATCCTTCATGCCCGGGACTCCCCAAAGTGCTTGACCCACATAATCTCATCTTTTCTTCCTTAAAGTCAGTGAGGCTTGGACTAGAAAGATAGCTCAGTGGTTAAGGGCACTTGTTGCTCTTGCAGAAGACTTGAGTCGATTCCCAGCACCCACATGGCAGTTTACAGCATATGTAAGTCGAGTTCCAGATGATCTGATAACCTCTTCTGGCCTCTGTGGGCACCAGGCATACACACAGTGCACATACATACATGCACACAAAATACTCATACATATGAGTTAATAAAATAAATCTTTGGTGAAAAAAGAACTCATGGGGGAGAAAGCAGGGACTTGGTCACCCACAGTTTATAGCAGAGGAATGATAATCTCAGAGAGGTTTTGAAAACTCTTAAAAAGGCACACAGCTAGTTTTAATAGCAGGCAGCTAGGAAGGTAACTGCTGCAGCCAGGGATTTTTAGGTCAGTGAGTTTAGGAGTAACAGTGGTAGAGAGGCAGACAGAATATAGTAGAGGATGCGGTCCAGATTCCCTTAAGTGTTCAATGCAGAATAGTCTGTGTGCTGCTCCAGTAACTGGGCACATCTAGGAGTACTGTCAAGAGGAACCTCGGAGATGCTGGAAGGTGAAGAGATGTGGGATGTGGAGAGCTGGGGGAGGCTCACAGAAAAGACATGATGTCTTTGATTTACAATATTAGTTACCGAGGTAGAAACCTTCAGTTGACCTCCAATGACCCCCACCTCCTCATATTTGTACTCTCGAAGAGTCCTTTCCCACATCAAACAGAGCTGATCACCTGGGTTTGGAGACATGGCTCAGCACTTATCTAACACTCGTGAGGACTGGGCTATTTGAGTTCCAGCACCACAAAAGAAAAATAAAGGATATTGATTGAATGATTCTGTGGGACTTCTGAGGTCCCGTGGCTTCCAGCTTATTTCTTGTTGTATCACTTGGTCTGGAGAAGCCAGCCACTATGCTAGGAGGACACTCAAGGTCCTCTGGGGAAGTCCCTGAGGCCTCCTACCAATAGTCATATGAACAAGCCACCTTGGCAATGGATTCTCTGACTTCAGCCAAGCAGTCACATGACTGTAACCCTGGCTGACATCATGCCTGTTACCTCAAGAGATATCCCTGGACCAATACCACACTATTTTTGTGCAATCAAATTCCTGACCTAAAGAATCTGTGAAATTGATTCTTGGACTTAAAACTTACCCCAAGCTAATTTAACACATATGCAACAAGTAACTTATGTAATAGCCGAAACAAAAGCTTTTCAGAATGGAGAAAACGACATGAGTAATTGGCAGATGAACTTTTGACTATAAGGTGCATTTCATTGCACGAAAGAAAAGATGCCTGCTGATGTTGTGCGCTTTGCCTGAGTGTCCCAGGTTGCTCATCTCTTGGGGCCAGCGGTTTCTCAGGCATGTGGCTGTGCTTTGTGGGGAAGGGACACACAGGAGCTGTATACCGTCGGTACAACACCCAGATGGACATCAAGCAGTATGGGTGTTTGAATAGGGATGGTCCTCATAGGCTCATAGATTTTTAATGCTTGGTCACCAGGGAATGGCTCTATTAGGAGGTTTGGCTTTGTTGGAGTAGGTATGCCCTTGTTAGAGGAAGTGTGTTACAGGCGTGTACTTTAAGCAGAAGCCCAAGCCAGGCTCAGTGTGTCCCTTTTTCTTGTTCCCTGCCAACTCAGATGTAGAACCCTTGGCTCCTACATCTGGATATGCACCATGTCTGCCTGCATATCACCATGCTTCCCGCCATGATAATAACGGAGTAAACCTCTGAAACTGTAAACTAGTCCCAATTAAATATTTTCCTTTAGAGAACCCTGACTAAGGCATCCAGGAAGTCTTTCTAAAATCACAAGCCCATCCTTCCTTTCTCCTGGCCAGCATCTCTCACTGACTTCCCAGCTCCTTGGCACAGGATCTCAGTTTCACTGTCTCCAGTGTCCTAGCTCTTGCTTTGCTGTCCCCATCTTTGATGCATGACCGTGGACTCAAGCAGTCCCTGGTGGTGGGTGATGCAGTCTTCTGTCATAAACAAGGATGCAATTGATACATTTCAAAAACTGTTGTCTGCTGTCTCTTTAGGGTAAGTGCCTGACGATGGTTTCTTTACCTTCTGAATCCGGGGAGCTACTTTTTGTGGCAACAGACTCGAGTTGTAAAAGGAGCAGGAGCTGGTAAGAAAGATGTCTTCTTTTTTTAAGGGTCAGTCATGCCTTGAGAAAGGGGAGTTAGGGAACTGGAGGAAGAGCTTTCTGCAGCCCCTTCCCTCTGCTGGCAAGCTCTGGGTCACGTTTTAAGTGAACAAAGATTGGTCAGGGGCCTAGCCTGCTGGCGTGGCAAGCTTGTGTGTATGTGTGTGTGTGTGTGTGTGTGTGTGTGTACACATTTATGTGCATAGGTGTGGTGTATGGATGCTTTTTGCAAAGAAAGCTTTCCTCTTTGCATATTTCTAGGAGTCCTTTCTGCATTTCCCTGAGCTGCCTTACAGTGTCACCAAAGTGCACCTCTTCTGGAGGAAAGGAAAGAAGAAAGGAAGGGAGGGAGGGAAGAAGAGAGGGAGGGAGGGAAGAAGGAAAAATAGGAAAAAGGGAGGGGAGGAAGGCACAAAGCAGCCTCTGTTTCCACAGGGACCTGTGGGTCTTTCTGGGCAGCAGCGATTGAAGGACAGAGCTCATCACCCCCTAGAAAGGAATGGCAGGGTCCATCCTTGCATGTGTTCTGAACCTCAGGACACAGGAAGGAGTGCTGGCTCTGGGTGTTGCCCGCTGGTTTGTTTGGTGAGGTGCTTTGCTGGCAGCAGTGAGTAGCATTGGCTGCCTCAGGTGGCTCACGAAGGCTGTACCTTAGACCCCCGTAGCTGAGGGTGGACATCCTGAAACACTGAGATGTCTCTCTCCATCCTCTTATCTGTTTGTGTTCCTCCTCCTTCACCTTAGGACATCTACCCCAGGTCCTGAAGGCCTCACTCTGGATACCGTCCTCCAGAAGGGGAAACAGCCACACGACTGCCATGTCCAATGGCAGGCAGCCTGTGAGAATGAGAGACTGTAATTCATACAGCGTGCTCCCCACCCTGGCAAACACACCCACACAGGTGTGGTTACCGACAGTCACCATGTCCACAGGGGCATGTTCTCCCGGAGGGATTACTCCCCTCCCTAATCACCAAGTAAGCCACGGGCGTGACTGCATTGTAGATGAATGTTGTCTAGGGGTTCTCTTCCCCGGTGTGTTGTGTGCCCTGGGCTGGAGGATAAACTCTGGGGCTGCTGCTGTGAGAGCACCAAAGCTCAGCAAATGCACATTCAGGTGGAAGTCACTTCTCTCTTTCCACCAAATGGATGCCAGAGATAGAACTCAGGTTATTAGGTTTGGTGGCAAGTGCCTTCCTGTAAGACCAGATTCTTTTGTGAGTGTGCGGATATTTTGTGCATGTATGGAGGTATTTGTAGGAAACAACCTAGGGCATCATTCCTTGAGCACTGTCTTCCTTGTTGGTGTTGTTATTATTATTTAATTTTTTTTTTTTTTTGGTTTTTCGAGACAGGGTTTCTCTGTGTATCTCTGGCTGTTCTGGACTCGCTTTGTAGACCAGGCTGGCCTCGAACTCACAGAGATCCGCCTGCCTCTGCCTCCCAAGTGCTGGGATTAAAGGTGTGCGCCACCACCGCCCGGCCTTATTATTTAATTTTTTAAGACAGGGCTTCTCTGTGTAGTCTTGGCTGCCTGGGAACTTGCCTTGTAGACCTGGCTGGTGTTCAACTCAGAGAGATCTATCTGCTTCTGCTTCCTGAGTGCTGGGATTAAAGGCATGTGCCACCACTGCCCTTCTATTATTATTATTATTATTATTATTATTATTATTATTATTAATTATCTTAAGGAAGATTGTCTCAGTGACCTGGAACTTGCTAAGTAGGCTAAACTAGCTGCAGGGATCTGCCTCTCTTGCTTTCTCAGCACTAGATTTACAAATATGGGCTGTCAGACCCATTTTTTTTATTGACTGAGGCATCTTCCCCGTGAAAGACTACATTCTTTAAAACCCCGGCTTGTTCCCAGGCAGGGTGGCCCACCTCCTCCTGTTGTAGAAGAGTCCTTACTGAGAACAGGGATGCTGTCTCTAACAGACTTGGAGATAAACTCATCTATGACCACAGCCTTGGAAGAGAACAGTCTCCATGGGACTGAGTGAGCTGCATCCAGGCAGAGTCCTGATCCAAGCGCTGGCCTCCTTCCTGAGCCTTTTGTGCCCTCTTCTTGGGAAATAGTATCCCTGGAGAGCTGTGAGTGTGTTTTCAGACTTAGTGACAGGAGAGAGAAGGAGAGGAGGAGGGGAGGGCCAGGAGACAGGATGGAAGACCAAAAAGGAAAAAGGCTTGGACAATGTGAATTAATGCAGAGAAAGTACAGCTCTTGGCACATAAAGCCCATGATTTATAAAAACCCATGATCAACCTAAACTTCGAAGTACCAGTGCATGGCTCCTGGGAGCAGACCAAAAGGCTGTGGTGGGGAGAAGAAACCACTGCTGGGACAGGCCAAAGGGAGCTCTGTGGTTTGCTCCCTAACCTGTGCCTGAGGGACAACAGCATGCCACATAGAGGGAAGATAGAAGAGAGGCCTGAGGGACTGTGTGCCATTTGACTCCCAGAGTGCTAGCCTGGGCTGTGAATCTGCAGCACCACAGCCCAGTCCCCATCCAAAATGACCCTGACAGCTTCCAACTCCCATCCAGGTGCTCTGTCTAGGCCAGCATCCTTATCACACACAGGGACCTCTAGGGACCTGACAACATGGTGGCCAGCATGAGAGGCCCTGTGTGCTCTTTGAAGGTCTCTTCTGCTTAGAGAATGAAACTTGTCCCTTTAATCAATAATGAACATCAGACAGATCATATTATGAACTGGGTAGAAAGAAATGGTGTGTATTAAATGGTGAAGAAAATCACAGGAATGATGGCATCCGGCTCCCTGTGGTTGTGTCAGGGAAGGTGATGGGGAAAATGAGAAATGGCAGATATGAAGAAAAGGAGGTTGGGGGGACAAGAGAGGAAGAGGAGGAGATAAGGGGTACAGAAGGAGAAAAAAAACAGCTTCAGAATAAGACGCACAGACTAGAAAGGGAGTCGATGGAGAGCAGAAGGCAGCCTGTGGCCAGTAGGAGGTGCCAAGCACAGACTGTCCCGGACTGTCCCTGTGCTGGTTGTCAGGCAAGGAAGCGGACCATCCTGTCGGTCATTTCTCAGTTACCCACATGTGGTCAAAGTGTTAGGCAAATGGTAGTGCATTTCTCTCTTGCTTGGATCCGTCAGAGGCTGGCCACTGACACCCTGTCTGTTAGCATGGCTCCTCCACGTGGTTCACGGGCTCAGTTACAAGTGCCTCCGCCTTTGCACCCCTTGTGTCCCCAGTCAAGTGCTTGTTGATCCTCCTGCCGAGGCTTCTCTGTGCTGGGATTACAGGTGTTCACAACAAGCCTAGTTTATGTGGTGCTGGTGCTGGGGACTGAACTCATGGCCTTGTGCATACTCGGCTAGCCCTCTACTAGCTGAGCTACAGCTCCCGCTTGCCAGATTTGTTGCCTGTGTAGTTGTCTGTCCTTTATGGGGAGGGGCTTCCATGCTCCCTGGGGTTAGGAACTTGTAGTCACCATGGTGTGCATACACAATCACTTTTGTATGTATATTTGTTGAATTGTGAGGACCACCTTAGCTCTTCTGGTGGTGTCCCAGAGAAGGGTCTTCTAGTTTTCTTATTCAAGGGCGTTGGGCTCCTTCTCTTCTGACCCGAAGGAGTGGAGCACTCAGATGTATTGGGGGCTCAGGAGGATGAAGGGATATGAGTCAACCCAGTGGAAAATTCTCTCTCTCTCTCTCTCTCTCTCTCTCTCTCTCTCTGTGTGTGTGTGTGTGTGTGTGTGTGTGTGTGTGTGTTTTGGTTGGGAGAGCAAAAAACATCCATGGGAGAGGGTTCTTCTGCCCCCAGAGTGGCAGATGATGTGGTCAGGAGGCCAGGCTGGAGGGAAATGCAAGAGGACTCTCTGTGCAAGACCTTCAGATGACCCACTGCCAGGGATAACCCAGACATTTTATGAAGCTGGGTATGTTTAAATGACTTCAGTCAGTGGGGTGCTTCTCAGTGCAGTGTGGATAAAAGTGACCCAGCAATCTGGGGACATTTGCTTCCAGCTGGGTCCTTGAGCTGGGAGACCCAGCCAAAATCCATAGCTAAGGGCTGAGTAATAGAGGAAATCCAGCTTCAACCCACAGGGAAAGGTAAGAAATGAATGTGTGTGGGGGGGAGCAGAGCATGCATGTGTGTGTGTGTGTGTGTGTGTGTGTGTGTGTGCATTTACATGTTTTTCTATGTCTCCATGCATGTACATATGTGTGTATGAGTACTTATTAGTTAACTGTGTTTCTCTGAGTGTGTGCATGTGAATGAGTGTGTGGTGTACACACGGAAGATGGTAGAGGGCTATGATGAGGCTCATTGGCCCGGTTGCTTACATAGTTACTTTCTTTTCAGAAATAATTTTATCACTTTTCTTAGAAAGGACAGAGTCTAGATGCCTTTATGTGTGCATCCCTTTTCCATGGCAGTATCATGTGACAGCCATTTGTTCCTGTCAATCGGGCCAGCAGTGGGGAAGGACAGACCCCTAGCACTGGCTAAGCACAAGACAGGTCCGACGGTGGTGGAAGGCTCCGACACTTCCTCACACAGTCTGAGAGTTCAGAGCCCAGCAAAGGACATCAACTGTGGCCAAGAAGGTGAGGGAGAGCTGAGCCCGTGTGCCATGACTATTTCTTCTTATCATTACAGAGTCTATTGGAGGAAGGTTCCGGCCTGGGACTCTGAGCCATCCCCCTGTGCCTGGCCTGGAAATTCATGCACATGCTCTACAGGCAGTACAGCTCCTGTCTGCTTACTGAATTCTATAAGAAGTTTAAAATTGTAATAGCTATGCACTTAGCATATTTTATAATGAAATGTGGTATTACACATTATAACACCTACTTTTGTTTGATTTTTATTTAGTTTTGTTTTGCTTTTATTTTTTGAGACTGGGCTCTTCTGTGTTGTCCTGGCTGTCCTGGAACCTGCTGCTCTGTAGACCAGGCTGGCCTTGAACTCAGAGATCTGCCTGCCTCTGCCTCCCAAGTGCTGGAATCAAAGGTGTGTGTCGCCGCGCCCAGCACATTTACATGTTTTTAAATGCCATGCTATCCTTATTACTCAACAATAACCGTTTGCCCATGTCGTTTGATTTCGTTCTCACAAGAGCCTTTATGGGACTATTTAGGATCCCCATTTTACGTAGAAGGAAGTCAAGCCTCTCTAAGTTGGATACAGGGTGCAGCCAGTCTGCATCTGTAGCCTCTAATGCAGCTGCAGTGTTCATGTTGTGTGTAATGTTATATAACGTGTTAGAAGACATACAGAGGAGATGCTGAATGAATTTCCACCCATGGCATGGCATTTCCTGGGGCTGCTCCTCTGGAAAATGCTGGGACCCAGGGAGAATCAAATCCATGACAGGGAAGCCTGAGTCCACCAGAGGCGCTGTGCAATTAGTCAGCTGCTGCTTTTTGATTTAATTCTTCCCCTAATGTGTGTTCATCATGTAGCTCTGGAAAGATTGGTATTCAGGGAAAGAGCATCAAAGACGGTAATTAAAGTGTCTCTGCTGACAGGCTGTGTCTGCAAACAGACCTGTTTGATTCTGCAAAGGAAATCATTGGTGTTCTTACAGGAGGCAGGAAACTTTTGATTAGCGAGTGATAGATAAACAGATCGATGCCTTTTCTGGTAACATTTCAGCTTCATTATTGTCACTGGGAAAGAGACAGGGATGGAGTGCAGAGGAGAGAAGTCCCGCTGGGTCCTTTGGGGCTGGAAAACAGGCAGAGACTGGGGAAGGTCAAAGCCAGGCTGGGCAACTGGGCTGTGGCCGGCTGGCTCTGCATCTTAGGGAAATGAGGCCTTGTCTTCAGCCACATCTCCATGAGACCTCAGACAGTGTGATGGAGATGAGAATCTCCAGGTCGCCAAGCTTCTTGGTGATCAGCTAAGACTGTGTTCTCAGCCGCCACAGCCCCTCTGTGCTATTGCTGCTTTCTCAAGGTCAGGGGGAGTTAAAACCAGAGATTATACTGTGTCAGTGGGGCCTTTTTGAAATATGACTCTGTAATCTCTTTCCACACCAGAGGAGAGATGCCAAAATCGCACTTCAATCTCCAGCTCGCAATGGGCTTATTGGGATTTTAGCAGAGCTTTGTCTGGATGAGACTGTTTCTTCTCCCAGGGTGCCCTTTTACAAACTTTGGTTAAGTGAGGCTGCAACTTAGTGAGGGTGGCTTTGCAGGTGTCAGGGATCATGATCCCAGTAGACAGGGCAGGGGGTGGGCCACCCAGTACTGTCTGTCCTGATGTAAGTACTCGATGGGAAGATGGGCTTTAAAGAGGGTATTCCTGGCCTGTGTGTATGTACATACACATTTCAGATTGTGTGAAGAGCAGAGCTCTGGATTACCCTGAGATTAGAGATGATGGAGGAAGACTATCTGGCACTTAGTAGGCACTCAGTCAATGGGAGGGAAACTCTAAGCACATGTGTGTGTGTGTGTGTGTGTGTGTGTGTGTGTGTGTGTATGTGCAGGCATGTGTGTGTGTAGGCATGTATATGTGTGTATGTGTAGACATGTGTATATAGGAGTGTGGGTATGTATAGGACTGTGTGTGTGTGTGTGTGTGTGTGTGTGTGCAGGGCAGAGGGTGATGAGGAGTTTCTTCATCTATCACTCGTTATCCTAATTTTTGAGACACTGTCTCTCACTGAACCTAGAGTTTGATGATTCAGCTAGACTGCCTGGCCAGCAAGCCTCCTCTATCTCCTGTCTACCTGTTTGCTCTCCATCTCCAGACTCGAATTACAGTCATGCTGCCACATCTGTCTTTTACAAGGGTTCCAGGAATCTGAATTAAAGTCCCCATGTTTGTTCAGCAAGTACTTTACCCATGGAGCTACTTCCCCAGCCCCTCCTTTGAGTTTTAAGAGATCTAGTGGAGAGTCAAATCAACCAGACAATTCTATTATATTCTGTCTTATCAGAGATTTAGACAGCCCTGAATCCACCATCCCTTTCCTGCTCCAAGCACCCTGGCAGCAGCCACCTGGGATACAGTGATTTCCAACAACAATGATCTCTGTGGTTTGGTCCCATATGATGCTTCATCTTCCATCCTATGGTAAAAGGAAATAGCTACTGAGAAGAGCCAAGCAGCCTGGAGGGATGGGGTGGTAGCAGAAAGCACAGGCCTGTCTGTGGCTCGGACCACGCTCTGTGTTGCATTTCCCGCTTTCCCAAGTGGTCCCTCGTGCTGTCCCCCAGCTTCCCTTCTGATTTTCTTCCTCTTCATGTTCCTCACCTCTCACCACTGTGACAAAATAATTCAGTGAGTCAACACGAAGGAGAAGGGCTGGTTCCTTTTGGCTCCTGGTTTCAGAAGTCTCACACCGGGTCTGAATTAGGCCTCTATGGCTGTGAAATAATTACTACAACCAAAAGCAACCCGGGGGAAGAAGAGTTTGTTTCATGTTAACAAGCCTCAAGTCACATTCTGTCACTGAAGGGAGCCGGGACAGAAAGTCAAGGCAGGGACTGAAGCAAAAGTCATGGTGTGCTGCTTCCTGATTTCCTTCCTCCTTGTTCACCCTGATTTCCTATACAATTCAAGATCACCTGCCCAGGGTGGCACTGCAGACAATGAGCTGAGCCCTTGGGGTGGCTTGAATGAAAATGGCCCCATTAGGCTCACGAGGGAGGGGCTGACACGACTGGGAGATGTGGCCTTATTGGAGTAGGTGTGGCCTTGTGTCACTGGGGGCAGGCTCAAAGGTCTCAGATGCTCAAGCCAGGCCTAGTATGGCACTTTCTTCCTGCTGCCTGTGGATGAAGATGTAGAACTCACAGCTACCTCTCCAGCACCGTGTCTGCCTACACACCATCATGCTGTGTGCCATGACGATAATGGACCAAACCTTTGAAACTATAAGCCAGCCTCAAGTAAATTTTTTTTTTTTAATAAGAGTCGTGATGGTCATGGTGTCTCTTCACAGTAATAGAAACCCTAATTAAGACAGCCTTCCCATGCCAATCATTAAGAAAATGCCCATAGACTTTCTTACAGGCAATCTTATGGAGTCATTTTCTCAATTGAGGTTCCTCTTCCCAAACAGCTTCTGCCTTGTGTCGAGTTTATAGAAAGTGTCAACAGGGCAGCCCACAACGGCTAGCTAGCTCCATTGCAAAGTGTCTGTGATGAGGCAAGGATTATGGTGGCAAGAACCTGTGGCAGAGAAAAGAGTTCACTCCCTGGTGGCTGGGAAGCAGAGAAAGACAAAGGAAGAACCTGGAGGTAAGAAGATCCCTTCAGAGGGCATGCCCCTGTGGCCGACTCTTCCTACTAGGTCCTGCCTCCATGTTCCCACTATTTCTTCACAATGGCACCACATGATGACTCCACCCACACATTAATCCATTGATTCATGAGCTCTCATGAGCCAGTCTCTGCCCCAAAGTCCCACTCTCAAGCATGGTACATGTTTGAGACCCGGCCTTCAGGACATGAGCCTTCAGGGGATGTTTCACATCCAAAACACAGTGCTCCTTTTCCTCTGTCTCCTTGTCATCTTCCTGACTTTTCCCCTCCCATGTCTCCTGACACTCGTTGAAGCACAGTGATTTACTGTCCAGGTTTTGGAGTAATATCTGAATTTGCACATCCTGGCTCAAGGAGCCATGTGCTCTAGGCAAGCCCCTTTGTTGCACATGGGTGGCCTAACCTACACACAGTCCTTCCCTTGTGTGGGTGTTACAAGGCTGATTTTAGCTCATGGGTACAACATGCCCAGCTCACTGCCCAAGCATGACTCAGTAGCAGGGCTCCTGCCTTGCTCTTCCTGCTTCAGTCAAGATTCAGAGGAACATTTGGTGATGACTTGGCAGGTTGCAAGTAGATAATGCAAAGACAGGAGTTTTGATAAAGTGGTCTTTCTTATAGTGGGTTACTGTGTGCTTTCCTTTCCTATATCTCTTGGGTTCCAGGAGTCTTACTGTCACTGCATTGTCCCATCCCTATGTAGGGCTGTCATCGAAATGCTATCCCAGTACCTAAGAGTGATTTAATCTTAGCCAATGTGGTTCTCTTATTGCTTGAACCTCTGTTCACTGGGCAGGGATGTGAGCAGAGCTCAGCCAATAAGGTTGACTCTCCTTGTCCTGAGGGTGGGCATGTGAGCAGAGCTCAGCCAATAAGGTTGACTCTCCTTGTCCTGAGGGTGGGCATGTGAGCAGAGCTCGGCCAATAGGACTGACTCTCTCAAGATGAAAGATGGCTGCAGTTCTCTTCCCATCTGAGGAGCCTTTGCTCCCACATGGGTGAACCTTCTCTCTTTTCCCTTTCTTGCCTGTGGCTTCTCAGATTCTGAGAGCTGTCCCGACTTTCCCCATATTTTCCTTTGAACCTTTACCCGCGAGCTTGTCTTCCATGACTCGTCTCCAAAAGAAACTTGGAGAGTTGGTCTGTTTTCCTCAGGTGTTGAGCAGATGGAAGAACCCACATAGAGCAGCTCCATTCAGGGCAGACAGCTCACACCTCTTCTCGGCTACCTCTTTCTACCCTAGAGGGATGGGCTGACCCTCATGCGGTCATTAGGAGAGAGTAAAGAAACTGTTTGAGTGCCCGACTCTCTGATTCTCGAGCGCCTTCTGAGAGGCGTACTTGGTATGGCCCTGGTAAATAACCCCCATCTACCTATGACTCAGGGCTGAGCTCCACCTCCGCCATCCCCCTGCCTCGCTTGTGTTTGTTGCTGCTGTCTAAGCTCCGCCTCTGCTCGGCATCTACTCCCAAGGCTCATCCTATCCAGTTATGGGAGGGAGGGGGCTCCTTGTGGAGTCTGCCTCTCATTTCTAATAAGGGAAGGGGACCCCCACAATCAGGGGACTTGCTGTGCTTCCTTCTGAAGTCGTAGGGGACAAGAGGAATGTGTTATGGGAGAGGCATTCCCCCAGTTTCAGGACACACTGCCTCTCAGCTTCAGATTTTTTTTTCTCATGTTTGTGAAGGCATCTGGACCCTCTCTCCACAGCACCCAGGCAGACTGTGGACCGCTGTACTCTAGGGCACCCCTGTCTCGATTCTGATTTCTTTTTTTTTTTTTTGGTTTTTCGAGACAGGGTTTCTCTGTGTAGCCCTGGCTGTCCTGGACTCGATTCTGATTTCTGACGGACCCCTGATTTTGTAGGTTGGTTAAGACCAAATGTTTCCAACCAGGCAACTTTGGCTGACACACAGCAGTGAAGTCAGTCAAGCCTGCTTGATATATCTATGGCTGGCTCACCCAAATCAATGCTATTGCCCTTTTAAGCGGAGGCTTTCTTGGAGGCACATAGATTTCTGGGCCATGGAGAAACCAGTATCTCCATACTGGAGCTGAACTTTCCCTTGTTCTTTGTGGCCCAAGCATCACATCTGTCCCCACCTGTTGGGAGAATGCTCTGCTGTTTCTGGAATACAGCTCAGGCTAACTCTTTTTTTTTTCTTCAAGCCAGGCAACATGGACTACAATTTCTGTTTGTTTCTAGGGCCCTTGAGTAGTTTTTCTTTTTTCTTTTAACATTTATTTATTAATTCAAGTTACATCTCCATCAGAGCCCCTTCCCTTCTCCCCTCTGGTTCCACCCTCCTACCCTCTAGCCCCTCTCCCACCTATCCTACTCCTTTGGTGTGGGGTCCCCCACATATCAGCCCCCCTCAGTTCATCAGTCACATGAGGGCTCAGAGCTTCCTCTTACTCTGACATGGCAGCTCTACTAGGGTAAAATGTCCCAGTAACATGTAACGAAGTCCATGACTGTGACTGCCCCAGCCCTACTGGCTAAGGGATCTGTATGAAGACCAAGTTGTTGGGCTCACTCTTGAGTGGTTCATAGTATACAGTAAGAAGACTGTGACTTTTGTATAGACCACATTGAACAGGCTGGGCTTCTATGCTCCTTCAACTCCACTTCAGCATTTTTGGCCTTCAACTTCTTCCTTCTGTTCTTCAAACCACTTTGCAAACTAGCAAGCCCAAGTCAAACTCACAAGGAAGGCCAGACTTGGACTGAGATAGCAAAAATGTGCTGGAATCCTGGCTTTGGGCAGAGTTGCATCAGAAACTAATAAACACAGTGTCACTGGGGCTTAGTCTTGCAGCCTATTCTCAGTTTCCTTGGCTTCATCCTCATGGTTTTAGAGTGGCAGCTGCTTGCTCCAGGATCATCCCTTGACCCTGAATTTCAACTTCACTGAGGAGAATGCCTCTTTCCTGCTCATGTTAGCAACAGTTTTAAAGTCGAATCTTTCTTGTTCTATTCTGTCAGTATTTGGATACATGCCTCCTTGAGTCGGTAGATGTGATACCTTGATTGGTCAAAGCAAGGTCACATGACTGCTTATGGTGAGTCCAGCAAGCCACCTAGACACACCAGTAGCTGTTTCTATAAGAACTGAGAATGGGATGGGGGTTGGGCAGGCTATTGCCTGCTTTACCATCAAAGCCTTGTGGGCAGCAGAATGGATTCCTGGTCATTTCTATCCATCGAGGACAGGAAGAGCCCGGACCTGCTCTCTGAGAGCAGATGGAGGCTGCTAATGAGAAACAAGGTTGCACTGCAGATGTGCTGGCCGCTAGCTCCTCCTCTCTCCCCACCTGTCCCTTTAAGCCTGGCCTCCCTTGACAGCAGCTAATATAGGGCTTTGAATGGGGGCGCCTGGTAAGACATGAAGCAGAGGAAGACCTGTACCACCTCCCTGTATGAGAATTTCCATGCCTGGCACTCAGACCCTGCCCACCACCTGCCCTGCCAGCCACGAGCCTCAACAGGTTCTCTGGTGCCCATATGTGTGTGGCTACTGGCCAAAAGGGCACCCAAGAAGGCCGGATAAGGGATGGGAAGCAACTCAGGTCCAGTGGGGAGAGTTCAACCTTCAGCTTCATTTTAAAGCTGATAGCTTTAAAGTCGAATTAGTCCCGGATCAAAATGCAGGGCTGCCATGCCTATGGGCAAGTGTTAGAGTGTCCGACCCTAGCACTCCTACATGAAAGGGGGACCATGATAGAGATGATGACAATGGGTGACAGAAAGAGCTGCGATTCCAGAAACATTAAGCAATTTTCCCCAAAGTCACATAGTAAGTGACAGAGCTGAGATTTTAAACCAGACACCAGCTCTGGAATCCAAGGCTTAGCCACAAAATTATGCCCATGAGACAGGCTTGGTGCTCAGAATAAGTGCAATCCTGTAGGAAGTTGTTATCATGGCACTTGCTGTATGGAAAGTGCCCAGCAGATACCTGAGATCTCTATCTCCCTGCCGACTTCAGGGAGGGCTGGCATCCTGCTCGTGCCTTCTGTGGTAGATGACCCGAGTTTCAGGGTTTCCACATCAGGCTGTGCTGAGCTGCCTGCAGCTCCCCAATAGATCATATCAGGATTTGCTGCTTCATAGTCTGTTTGTCCCGAGACACCCATCACCCAGCAACACAGAGGCAGAGGGAGGGTGTGCTGGCTAATAGAAAGGCAGAATGGTATGTAGGAAGGCAAGGGCCACTTGGAGAGATGCGTATGGGACTGCATTGTATGCCTTTTAGACATTGGGCAGGATGGCAGCAGGTGGCTACGGAGAGTAGACTTCCCCTAGGCATGGCAGCCCTGAATGGGTGCTTGGGCCTTGGAGGCAGTTTTAGGGGTCAGAACTGATGGTTGCCCACTGGTTTACAGCAACTTCAAGCCCAATGTGACTCTACTCTTCTGGCAACTTTGTGGCTGGTGATCAGGAAGCAGGTGGTGAGACTGAAGACACTGAACAAAACCAAAGCCTGGTGGGCAGGACTGGCCACTCAGTGTGGGACAGGATGGGAGCTCCCCACTCCCCAGGAGTCCCTATGAATGCTTCTTGTTCAGCCCACAGGGCTGGTCTTTAAGGATGAATGGCTGTTGCCCCAGTAACTGCGTACCGCAGAACAGGAGGAACATGAGTTCAAGGCCAGCCTGGACTGCAATAGTGAGATTATCTCAAAAACTGAAAGTCCTCACTAAATCACAATAGCAACAGTCCTTTGTCTGAGACTGTGTCTAGCCTTGGGGTGGGGAGGCTCCCACAGAGACCCTTCGAAGGGTCCCACCTCCTTCCCCAAGGTGACCCTGGCCTCGAGTGGACACTCTGTCTCCGTCTCTCTATGATGGAGGGTAGTTATTAATAAAAGTGGGACTTGCTGCTGACTCCTTCCCCATCCCATTAATTTTCATTTTCTCTGAATCCTCTGTGGCAGGCAGTAGAGCAACGCTGTGGGGACTGAGTTCTGTAGGCCACACTGAGGTGCCCCGGGCAACTCGCCTCTGATTTCGGATTGATGTCAGTTCTTGAACAGGCGCTTCTCTGTTTGGTGCTCTGGCTGGCCGCAGGGCCTTGCCCATTCTCAGCCCGGGATATAAGCTACTACTCCTCTTGCCCAATGGAACCCCAGGCACATGGACCCGTCCGTTCCTCTGACAAGAGCAGGTTGGTTAGGGGCTCTATGGCTCTCTTGGCCCAGGGTGCACCATGCAGGATTCAGCATAGCTCGGGACTGCCACTGGCTTCTCTGAAGACCTTTGCTAGGTAGTTGTCACCAGTATTGATGATGTCTCCTGGGAGAACTCTAAAAAAGCAAATACAGGAATTCTCGGCTGTCCTATTGCATCGGAAGCCCCAGGGAGCAGGCGGCCACTGCAGGTGACTTAGTTTCCACTATTCTAAAGGGTGGCAACTGGGTGGTTTAAAAAGTTTAAAGTTTAAAGGCGATCCTGTTCTGTGGCCTCTTGTCTTCAAGTGAGTGAATACAGGTCATATCAAACTCCCTCAAGACAGTCGTTTTTAAATACTGCATTTGGAAAGCAAAGGTGTGAATCCCTAATGGTGAAACAAGCAAGTTGAAGCATTTGTGGCAGAGTTGGCGCCAGTGTTTTTACCCGGAAATGCTCTAGACTCCCCTGCAACTGGCCACACAAACCCATCCTGAACAATTTATGTTGCTGTCTTTCTTTAGAGAAAGCTCCTGCTAGGGACTGAAACTGTTTTGTTGTTTTTTTTTTCTCCCATTTGTTTGTTTGTTTGCTTTTCTGGGCAGAGAGCACCTGCAGGAGAGCCGGGTGTGCCCCATGATGCTCCTTCAACACCTCTCACTCGATCTGCCTGTCTGAAAGGCCTTCCTCTTTTTTGCCTTGGCTTAGCTGCCACCCCTCATAGGTCCCTCTGTGGTGGCTCAGCTCAGTGTGCCCCCTCTTGGCTGTGTCTGACTTTTTTCTGCCTTTACTCCGCATGTTTCCTTTGTAATGCGTGTCCTGTTTGTATGTACACACGTGCCTGTCTGTCTCCTTCTCTAGTGGCATGCTCCAGGCACTTGGTTTGATCCCCAGCCCCATAAAGGAGAAAACAGAAAAAGAAAAAAGCAATTTCTCTGAGGAAGGAAGCAACCCCAGCTAGCACTGGGTGGTCGCTCTGGGGGGAGGAGGCAGCGAAAATATCAGCTTAGGGACTTTCCCTGTATGCCCTATATTTCACCACTCGAGATTTTTTCCCCTTTGTTTTCCAGATGCATCTCACATAGCGACTGTCATCCCCACACACGCAGGAAACACAATTGGGGCAGACACACTTGAGTTCCTAGTTCCCAGCACAAGGTCCACATCTAAGTAGCTTGTCAGGTAATAATTGCTGAACACATGAATAAGTAGTTGGAATTGCTAAAGAAAAGGTAAAGTGATATAATGCAAAGAAATCACAGAGCTAAACACAGTACACTGTTGTATAGAAACACAGGACACATATGTACATATGATAACTGCTAGTGGGAGAACATACCAGAAACCTACCTGTGCTTGCCTTTTCATCCAACACTGCAGCGGGCCACCTTCCATAAGTGTCAGTTAACCTCTTTTAAATATTGTTATCACCTTTTTGAAAATGAGGAAACAAAGGCCCAAACTGTTTAAACAGCTTGGCATGGGCCACAGAGCTACTGAACAAAGCAGCTGTTTGAATTCTGCAGGCTGGCTGACTCCAGGTCTTCCCTTTTAACTGGATCATGATTTAACAGCTAACCTGGATCAATGACCCCAGAGAAGTGAGCGGTTCTCACTCCTGAGTGCTCATGAGTGGGGGTCTGGAGATGCCGAGTGTGTGGGACTCTCCCCTAGAGAATTCCAGAGAAGATGCCAAGTCCAGGCTGAGTAAAGGGGCAGAAAGACAAAGAGAGAGGCAGAGAGAGCACAAAGGATTGTGGGATGCCTTGTGGTAGAGCTCTGAAGCTCCAGAGCCAGATCTCCTTAAAGCAGCAGGACCTACAGGTACAAGGGACATAGCAATCCTTGCTGTATCTCCACAGTGCTCAGGGTTGGAGCCAGCAGAACGGAGCTGCTAGGAAGTGTTACAGCCAGTATGGTCACCATTAGCTTTCTCATTACGGCGACCAAAATACCCAAGAGAACAAGTTAAAGGAAGAAAGATCAGCCCATGGCTGCTTGGCTCCATGCTCAAGGGCAAACCTTCCTAGTGTCAGGAGCATGTGTGGTAGAGAAATTCATATCTCCATGAAGCAGAAGCAAGAAGTGCACTGAACTGCCTCCGTCTTCCCACCCTTTTATTCCATCTGGACGTGAGCCCATGAGACGGCACTGTCCAGACTGAGGGAGATCTCCCCGCCACCTCAGTCAGTCCTCTCTAGGCATGTACTCACCGACACTCAGAGACGCACTGCACGTCACCAATCACTTGGGGACTCTAAATTCAGCCAAGTCGACACTGAAGGCCACACTGTGGGTCACAGGAGGAAGGGAACACACACTCACAAAGGAGATGTACTGTGGGGAAATAAGGCACAGTAGTGGGTAGGATGGGTGGGAGAAAGGCTGCTCAAAACATTGGGCAGGCAGGCAGCAGGCAGGAAGGGTTTCTCTGGAAAGGCAGCTTTTGAGCTAAGATGCCTATATAGAGAGAGGAAAGTATGTATATTATATCTAATAAACAATGTTACATGTTATAGATATATATTAATATATAATGCTAATATATCACAAATATATTACAATATAACATTTTGTAATGTTATGTTATATAATGTATTGATTATGGAAAACTTCATTGATCTTAGATATGTATTACACATATATGGTATAACACTCTATAATATGCAATATAATACAACATATTAATTATAATAATTGAAGTAGTCTGTTAATATATGATTATATCATACTACAATATAGTAAAGATGCATTATGTGAAGAGACAAGGAAGAAGGCTGTATGGTGGATTTTGCTTGGATTAAAAGTATGGTGGTACATGCTTTTAATCCAAGCACTGTCTATATAGTGAATTCCAGGATAACTAGGGCTTTGGAGAGAGAGAGAGAGAGAGAGAGAGAGAGAGAGAGAGAACCCAGCAGTTCAGCTTGAGGAAATAGCCTGGGTAAAAGTCCTGAGCTCAGATTATGCTGTCAGGGTGTGAGAGCAGCCGCAAGGGCCACCGCTGCAGCACCCTGTGAGTCCCCACACGAAGGCAGGCTTTAAACAGGTGCATGAAGACTCCACTGACCATTTTGAAAAGATTGCTTGGCTGTTCACTTGAGCCTGGATCAGGATGGGCAGGAGTAACCGACCCACAGTGTCTGGGCCAAGGTGACTGAACTGATCGATCTCACAGTCTTGGTGTGGAGAGATCGCCAGGGAGGTAGGACAGCTGAATGTGCTAGGACCCTTTCCTGGAGGTAGGAATGAGTTTCTTTGATGAATAGGGGAGTTTCTCTCAGGTCCTAAGAGAAGTCAGCAGGGGCTTGTCTCTTCGGTCCTAAAGGAAGTCAGCTCCTCTGCTAGCCAGCATCCTCCAGGCCCAGTACGAGGAACCCCCATCTAGCCTTTGTCTCCAATCCACTCTGGTATCTCTGATTAAATTGATTTGCCTGCAATTGATGCTGCTTCTCAACACCCTGCAGACTAGACCTGCATCCATGGCATCCCTGGCTGCAGAAGTTTTCTCTAGCACAAAGCTCACCCTACCCAACTCAGACAGTTAAAAATGCTACCGCTCAGTGACAACAACAAAATCTTGGTCCCTATAATGCTTATGATGCCTGAACCTAAAGGAATGTCAGCCAGGGTTTTCAGGACAACACATGTCCCCATCACACAGCCCTGGCTTGGAGCCAGCACGGGCATCATCTATTCAAATCACAGACAAATAAATCGTTGGCCCTTGCCATCTCCAGTTAGAGAGAAAAAATCAGGGGCATTTACAGGAACTGCTTATGGTAATCAAGAGGCAGCTTCCATGTGAGGTTGCAGAGTGTGTAAATAACCAATTATGGTCTTAAGAAGAAAAGCTTGTTTGGTTCTTTTGCCTCTGCATGCTATGGATGCAATTTAAAGGATCCCCAGGTGTTCTCCTTGCACTATTTATTTAAGGTGTTTATACAAGAACAAGCTATGGAGAGGAGCAGACAGAGAAGGCCTCTGGAAGCCAGAGTGTTATTGATCATGTGCACACAGGACTGCGGTGTCAGGCCACCTTTTCTCCATTGATTGTTGATTGCTCTATAACGCCCTTCCCCTCCCCTGGTCACAGACACATTAATTGTAGAGACAAATGTAATCACTGCTCACTTGCATGGCTGTTGTGATTCCGAGCCATTTTTCAAAACCTGTGGTCAGCATGTACCAGGGGAACTGGGAGGAAACTGGTATGGACACAAATACGTTTCCGCCCTCTGCTGAGTAGAGCTGCAAGGATTGTTAATTCTCTCTAACGGAGGAGCTACAGCCCTGTCTGTGTGTTGGGCCACGCAGCCTGATGCAGGATTGATTTGCTTGACAGGAAAATGTTCACGTGCTTGTCAAAACCGGCCACCCTCAATCCTCTGGGCTGGGAAGTCAGAAAATCCAACAGTCTTGCAGACTAGCTACCTGCCTGAGCCTTGGGAACCAATGGCAGCAGTGGTTGGGCCGGCTACCATGGCTGTGATAGGTGTTTGTTTCATCTCTGCAACATGGTGGGGCGGGGCATGAATAGACTCTTGAGCTGCAAAGCCTTTAACCAATAGATATCCTATCAAATCCCTATGTTTGCAAAGTTGTGACTAAGCATCCACGTGTTTAAGTCTTCTTCCTTTAATGGAAACAGCAGGCCTTTTCATTCTGTGTTTAGCTTCAAGGTACTTCGATTACACGATAAAATCCTGGCCTCGGTGAATTTATAGTACATAAATAACAGTCGTTTTCAAGGCATGGTTTTTTGAATTATTTCAGAACTATCTGAAGGTTTTGTAAAAAGGCCAATTTCTGGGCTCAGCTCCTAAGTTCTAGATCTCACAAGTCTACAGAAATCTGTGATTTTTTTAAGCTTTTTTTTTTTTTAATTTGGAATATTCACATGCCAGGGTGCATGTGTGAATGTCAGTGGACAATTTGCAGGATCAGTTCCTAATCTACTATATGGGATCTAGAAATCAAAGCCAGTGTTAGGTCTTCAGGCTTGGCAACAAGTATCCTTACCTGCTGAACTATCTTGCTGGTCTGGGAGTTTGCATTTCTAATAAACCTTGGATGTTGATGATATTGCTGGCCAAAAGAACCCACATTTAAGAACTGTTTTTGAGGTATAGATTGAAAGTCTTGCATGCTAGAGTCACCTTTGAATAAATAAGATGTCTTTGGGGGGGGGTCCTTAATTGCTGAGATCTGGGGTCTAGGCATTGAAGTTTCCTTTTTTATTTTTTTTTATTTTTTTTTATTTTTTGGTTTTTTGAGACAGGGTTTCTCTGAATATCTCTGGCTGTCCTGGACTCGCTTTGTAGACCAGGCTGGCCTCGAACTCACAAAGATCCGCCTGCCTCTGCCTCCCAAGTGCTGGGATTAAAGGCGTGCGCCACCACCGCCCGGCTGAAGTTTCCTTTTTTAAAAGAGCCCCCTCCCCAAGGTAATTGTCATGGGCAGCTGGATTCCAGAACACTTTTCATTAGTCACTACAGTAAGAATAGAAGGTGGAAGCATTTAGCAGAGAATATAAGAGCCTGACGGCTGTCAGCAAACACTTTATTCAGATTCAAGCCCTAGCACTTTCCTTAATCTTCATGCGCCTCCATGTCCTTGTCTCCAGCATGGAGAATGTCTAACTCTGAGCTGTAGTGAGCTTCAAATATGGCAGTCTACACGCCTGGCAAACAACGAGTCTGAGACACATGCTTCGGGTATTGTCCTTGGGGTACAGAGCGAGAGGGCTTGGC
The DNA here is from genome assembly GCA_907164525.1 of Lophiomys imhausi. Lineage (NCBI taxonomy): Eukaryota > Metazoa > Chordata > Mammalia > Rodentia > Muridae > Lophiomys > Lophiomys imhausi. The sequence goes on from CAJQZJ010032284.1 coordinate 3,315,598, forward strand.
TCATTTTAATTTAATTGTTTGGTATGTGTCCAGCCTAATTCTTTGCCTGGGGTACCATCAGAAGTCTGCCCTGTTGGATTTTTCTGGGAACTGCCTGTGGCCTCAATACTGCCTTGAGGAATTCCCGCCTCCTTCCTTCTCTTTCTTCATTCGAACATCAGCAATTGGGTCTGCAGCTTTCTCCAGCAGCCCGGCCCCTTAGCAAGAATGCCCTGTTTGCAGCTGTGGAAACATTCGTCATCCAGTGTAACTAAGCAAAACACCCTACCCTGGGACATGTCTAATACACATGCTGGTGATACGGTGCCAGCAAGCAAATGGTCCTCAAGAATAATACCCAAGACAAGCTGCAGGCACGTAGGGAAATCTGGAAGAGGCCAGAGGACCCATTTGTAAAAAATATGATTGGCAGTCAGGTTTGTTCTTTTCATAACATTCTCATGTGCTGCGGTTTGTGCTGTGTGTATTTTTTTAAAAAGTTTGGGGCCATGGAGATAGCTCAGACAGTGGAGGTACCACCAGTGAGACTGAAGACCAGAGTTTGAGTCTCCACACACACATGGTGGAAGGAGAAGAGTGCTAACTCCAGTATGTCGTCTTCTGACCTCACACATGCATTCACAAGATAAACTCATAAAGTATCTTTTTAAAAGAAAAAGCACTCTCCGCTTTCAGGTGGGTGGGAGAAAGGTAAAAGAAAAGGCAGGAAATTGGAAAGGGAGACTCCTGCACATATACAGGCAGGCACGAGGGTGGTGAGCATGCGATTCGGGAAGACCTCAGATTGTGGAGGAAGGGCCAGGCTAGGAAGAAGCAGGATACACACTCTTGGGTCAGCCTCTGGAGTAGAGATGGCCGTGGTTCCAGAAGCCACTTGTTCTTGTAGAATGAACAGACGGGCTTGCCACTTACTGGGGTTACTCGGGAGCCAGGGCAAGGCTCCTGAGTCACCCCGGCACTTGAGCTTGCTGAGTCTAGTGGTGAGGAACGCCTGGGCTCAGACAGCTCTGCCGTAAGTTCTACCAACACCTGGGGTTCCTCCTCTGAAAAATGGGCATAATGACAGCGTGGCGGCAAAGGACAGGTTTGTCACCAGGATCCCCGGCAATCGTGTCTGTTCGGAGCCAGCTCTGTTATCATGGCTGCTGGTAGCTTTCATTCACTCAGCTTCTCTGTTGGTTTATCGGGCCCTTTTGTGTGCCTCACCCTGCTCAAGGAGTTGGGGGACAGAGTGGTACAAGGCAGGCAAGTCCTGTATTCTCAGAGAGCCTTTGACCTAGTACCAAGAGGCTCAATAAAGAACATGCGCAGAGCAAAAAGAGGACACAGCCTGTTCTACTTATTGTCAAAATGGGACCTGTCTGAGAGGGAGGCCACATTCCTCCAGGGCACTACCACGAGCATCCTCCTGCCACAGTGATGAGCTGAGGATGTAGCAGGAGGAAACCCCCTGCCTGCTCACAGGGATCCAAAGCCTCTGCTTTCTCATGGGGAAGCGGGATGCTTGCCACCAGCTTCTCACCTAGCAAGTCAGGGGCTTCCTGGATGGACAGCCTTCCACGGGGATGGTATAGGACACTCTATGGGGGGACTTCTGGGCCACTTCCGTTCTTGGAGGCAAACACATCACCAGCATATGTAGCAAACATGTGCTCTGACTGGTGCCCAGATGCCTGGCCAAGCTCAGGAAGCTGCTTGCAATAAAATCCCCATCTTGGTGGGACCATCTGCTTTGGATACCAAAGGAGTCTGGGCCAGGACATGTGACGGGATCTCTCCCCAGCCTTTGGGCCCTCTCTGGGGCTCAGTTCCATGTGAAGGCCATGGGCTTCTGCAGTAGAAAGGAATTAAGGAAGCGTGAGGAAGAAGAAGCTCTCATGATGCCAGCTTGGTGTCACAGAAGCCCCTGGCAGGCTGGCAGGGCTGTGTTGGTCACATGAAGCTTTAGGGAGCCCCATTCTCAATGCAGTCAGATAGATCTTTCCTTCCAATACATTCCCTCCTCCACAGTCTCCTCTCTGAGCCCCGCTTGAAGACATCACTCCATATTCTGTACTTCTTCTAGCCCATCTCTGTATTCCTTCGATTTTTATAGCCGACCATTCTGTACGTGAACTCAGTACTAAACAAGCATTATTACCGCTTTGTGCACTGTGCACCGCAGAGGTATAAATCCCACATTAACCCCGTCCTAAAGAGCGGTTGAATGCATTTTAATAAATGTCCCCAAAGGTTTCCGTGTCTAGTAGCCAAACGGAATAAAAAATGCACACACATTACAGGGCGTTATGAACCTTTCTATCAAAAGTAATAATAAACAGACAGCTTGTTGGTCTGGGCAACTGGGCTACATTTTTAAACAGTATATTGAGAGACAAATCAAAACTGAGATGATTATGGGATATGATCCAGTGTGGCCCAGCAATTTCCAGGGGCTGGGGGGGTGGGGGAGCTGCTTCAAGCAGGTAGACCTCCCTCTTGTCTCTCGACACATTTCCATTTTAAGCTCTCATGCTACATGGTACCAGGAGAAAAAAAGCAAATTAAGAAATCTTTGCAGTGCTCGGATATTTAATATAAGCAGCCAGATAAAGGCTAGACGCACATCATTTGTCAGCTGAATAAAAATTCAGATGAGGTATTTCCTGATGCTGTGCCAGGCACCATTAGGAGAGCATTTTATTTTCATGTGTCAGTGACGGCATGCTGTTGGGGCCAAACTTCATCAGACTACAAGGTGTTACGTGATGTCAGGCACAGCGTGGCCTTCTATCTCTGGCATCCTGTCTAGGATGCCATCACTTTGCCACCAACTTGCTTTTTTGTTCCCTATATGGGATTTCCACTCTCAAAGTCTCCAAAGTTAATTAGCCCTTTTGGTTATCAACCAAGGCAGATAAAATATCCTGTCGGTGGCCATTTTTGGTTGTGCAGATGTTTTGGTTTGGGCACATCTGCAGGCAATCACTCAGCATTCTGGGCAGGAATGGTGTTTTATTATAGGATTAGATGTGTAATCTTGGATAAATAGCAGAAATCGGAGTACTTCAGTTGGAAGACTTGCTTTCTCTCCTGGAGAGCAGTGTAAATAGCAAAGCAGAAACGGTTTGCTCATCACTGGGGCAATAATCTAATGTGCCAATCTTCTCCCTTACAGCTGGACCTCAGAGGCCTGTGTAAAACCCCTGGCAAGTGGGATGCTGTGGGTGTCAAGCCAGGCATGGGGCCCAAGAGCTGGGGCCTCTGGTGACTTCTAGCAGCAACTGTTGATCACATGACTCATCCCCTTACTCTAGTATTTGAAGAAGTGGCTGCTATTTGGTTTCTGGACACTAGGGAATTTGGATTCCCTAGTCTCAGGGCCTCCTTGGGAGGGTGGTTCTCACCATCCCCAGCCAAAAGGCTTTCCCACAAAGTCTGAGGAATTTGCAAGGTGGAGGCATTGCGGTGGCCCCAGCCCATGCCCAGCCTTCTCGCCAATTCTCTAATACACAGAATGATGGTGTACCGTTTTGTTTTACATCTCCAAAACAGATGTACCGAATCCTCGAAAACTGATCTATGGTAATGCACTTAATTTTAATCTCCAATGTTAAAAGTAAAAACTGATCACTTAAAGCAGAAACATGTGTCCTTCCACCAGAAATTGGCAGAGGCAGCAATGTGCCCCATGCCAATGAACCGTTCTAGCCCTGACACTGGCCTCATCCTGACTGTGTGCCTCTTCCCTGAGCCCCTCCCTCCTTGCTCTTTAAGCTTTTCTCTGGGAACCCTCAGCGGCCAGGATCTCTTTTCCTGTTCCCAAAATGGCTTAGTGCTTTGCCCTGCTCTGCGGAGCTTATACCCAATGTGATTTGGGAAGTTGGAAAGACAGAGATTTAAGGCTACTGATGTAGCTAAGTTGGTAAAATGTCTGCCTACTAAGTACCAGGACGTGGGTTCAGCTCCCTGCATGGTATAAAACCCAACAAAACACCAGTGATTCCAGGACTTGGTAGGTAGAGGCAGAAGGACTGAAAGTTCAAGGTCAACTTCTGCTACATAGTAAGTTCCAGGCTAACTTATGGTCCATGAGATCTTGTTTGTGGGGGTGGGGGAAGTTATCACTATGTGGAGAACCACTGTAAAGTCAGCGAAGTGTGAGCATGAGAGCTCCCTAGCCAAGATCCTACGTATTAGACAAAGCTACAAAGCTGTGACAACCAAATGGTATCTGAATGCTTGGGGAAGGACTTGGGGAAACCTCTGAAGTTTTGGCTCTTGCGGAGCTGGGGAAGGAACCCAGGGTTTCTCATACGCTAGCCATGTGCTCTACCACTGAGCTACATCTCATGCCTCTGAATTTTCACATTAAAAGGTGGATCCAGCTTCTTGTAGAAAGGAAAGGTATACTGAGAGCCCGACATAGCTGTGGGAATTGGGAAAACAGACATCAAGAAGCAATGGCAATGCTAAGATGTCTCATCCTGGCTGAGCCTCAGTTTCTGTCCCCTGTTTGTCCCTTTCTATTTGCAGTTGACATAGCTTCTGTCTTTTTCTTGAACCCCAAATGTCTTGTCTTGGCTCTCAGTGAGTGAACACTTTTTTTTTTTTGGTTTTTTCAAGACAGGGTTTCTCTGTTTAACAGCTCTGGCTGTCCTCGACTCGCTTTGTAGACCAGGCTGGCCTTGAACTCACAAAGATCCGCCTGCTTCTGCCTCCCAAGTGCTGGGATTAAAGGCGTGCGCCACCACCGCCCGGCTGGAGTGAACACTTTTAAAAACCCATTTGAGGAAGTTTCTGGAAGTCGCCCTGGGTAACAAGGCCCCACCCTGAAATTCTGACCCAGTAGGCTGAACTGGACCCAAGAGTGGGTTTCTAACAGGCTCTCAGGTAATGCGCACACCAGCTGTCTGGGGACCACAAGGTCAGGACCAGTGACAAGACTTTAGGTGTCTCACATACACTTTGGCTTGCAGATGGATAACCCTATGCTTTGGATGACAAAATGGAGCTGTGTTCCCAAAGGGACTTTAGACATGAAGGCAGAAAAGTCACTACCCTACAGGCTACCTTGACAGCCTACAGGCTGCTCTGGGGACAGACTGGTTTCCATTCTAACCTACAACAGAAGGATCTGCTCTTCATTGAGAATTCCACAGCGAACAAGAGTTTGATGCAGTAGGATGACTTCTCTCAAGTTTACTTTCTCTTACTTAAATCACCTGTGCAAGAAATGCATAGATATCAGCTCCTAGAAATTCTGATTGTTTTCTCATGTATTTTTTCTCTTGAACACCTGCAGAGTAAGAGGTGGGGCAGTGAGATGGAGATGGCTTTACTAGGTAGGGATCAGCTTGCTGATGGGAGAGGTTTTGAAAGGCATGCCTTCTGGAAGCCAGCTCACCTGAGTAGAAGGCCAGGCCTGCCTTTCATGGTCGTGTGGCTCTGAGCAAGTCATGTGAGCCCTTGAGTCTTGGTATCTGTGCCTGGAAAATGCAGCTATCCTGAGAAACTACCATCAAGAAGGTATGCCACAACATCAGGTGCCTAGCAGGGCTACAGGCATCAGCTAACACCACCTGGTCCCCTCACCATGTCATTGCTTTCTTATTGATTTTTTTTTAAATGCAGGGTCATATGAGGTGACCTAAACTGACTTTGGACTGATGCTCTTCCTGACTCAGCCTCTTTAGCACTGGAATTACAGGTATGCGATCCCCAAACACAGTGTGCTATTTTTGATGTCTATGTACCCAGTGTGGAGAAAACAAGATAGTTTTAAGAACCATCTATTTCTCCTCCCCTTTCTTTTGCCCTCATCACCATTGGCTCACAGGAGATCTGGCCCAGATGGGGTCACAAGAGCAGGAGAGCTGTTCCTGCCCCTCACATATTACAGCACTCAGCAGAGCAGGCCCTGCACCTTGCCAGGATAGCACACTACAGCTGGTCCTGGATATAGGGGTTGTGGGTGAACCAGCCCTGAGGGAGTGAGTGTGGAAGAGCCAGCCCTGCCTTTGGTCTGCTATGTAGTGGTGTTGGCTAGGGAGAGATGTCCTCCCCTCCCTTTTGCCCTCACTACCATTGGCCAACAGGAGATCTGACCCAGATGGGGTCACAAGAGCAGGAGAGATGTCCCTGCCCCTCACATGCTGCAGCACTCATGAGAGCAGGCCTTGCACCTTTCCATAGTAGAATTGGCCATGCAAGTGGGGGTTGCAGGTCCAGAAGCAGGACTTTGAGTTGGCCCACCCCAACATCTACCCCATGGATGATGACTGCTGGAGTGCAAGAAGAGGTCAGTACTACAACCCAGGACCGCAGGATCTCCATGACACAGGACAGTTACGGCATATTTGAGAGGAGTTCCAGTGAGGTTCCAGTACCGATGGAGTAGTGAAAACCAGGGGCCTCATATCAGACCAAGGAGTCATTATAATGAACATTTGCAAGCAGAAGGTGTGGATAGAGGGGAATATTGTGGGACATCCAGAGATAAACTGCAGCTTCCACAATGAGCTATTATTTTTTATGCTGGGACAGATTGCAAAGGTGGAGGGTGGGTCTGGGGGGAAATGGGAGGGAACAGGGTGCATGATATGAAATTCACAAAATAAATAAAAAAATTATTTAAAAAACAAAACAACAAAAAGAACCATCTATTACTCTTAAAAAACAAAACCAGCCAGTGGACTAAGCAAGTAGTACCCAGTTGGGGCCGATACTGCCCTTTAGGGGTGGTTGAGAAGATCTAATGTTACCCTGGGCAATTGGCTAGCCTCTAGAATGTCAAAAGACTGTGGATTAGAGGCAGGACCCCAAGAACCTGGGCCTCTGGCCCTTCCTTGTGTCTCAAAATCTGCTTGTATCTTGGGGGTTTTCTGGCCTGATCTATGTTCTAAGCAGCAGGCACGAGGCACGGACTGTAAGCAGGCATGAACTGAGAGTCTCCCAAGGACTCTCCATTTATGCCTGGTAAAAGAGAGTGGCCCACTGGGGTCAACAAGATGATATGAAACTAGAAAATAGGCCCATGGCTGCCAGGCAACAGGATGCAGCAGACTCAGACTGCATGGCCCCCTTGTGCCTCAGTTTCCTTGTCCCACTGATACAAGGGCTGAAGTGAATACTGATCATGAGCATAGATGACCTGGACTATGCAGGTCACTCCCATCACCACATCCCAGCTTCATTGCATGCCATGAGACCCTACTATCATCTGTGACTACTGAGGACAAGGAAAGGGAATCCCTTACATCCCCAGTTTCGAACTTAAAGGAGCATCAAAAAAACAAAAAAAAAAACCTAGCAAATTTTTAAAAAGTAATTTAAACTTCACTGAAAAATTTAAAGCTCAAAGTTAATATGAAAACTCCATATTGAACAAATTAGCAATACTTTAAAGACACCATCCTTCCTTGTACTTGCAGGACTGAACCTCACTCATATACCCCCTAACCTTGGCCTCATATCTCCCCCATTTCACAGACAGAGAAACTGAGGCTCTAGAGGTGACTATTCCTCTGGGTTGTGCTTCTGGACTTTCTGATGGGGGCCATGGTGAGGAGGGAGGCTTCTGTCTTCTGATCTTCCATGGGCCTGTGAGTACCCCTCTCCCAGCAGGCGGGACAGGAAGAAGACCGGTCACCAGCAAGGAGGCAAGTCACGGGGCCTGTCCCTGTGTCATTACTATTTAACATGCATACAGAACCCGCAGTGCACTTTGAAATCGAAACACACCAGGAAGTGTCCTGGTGAACTTGGCTCTGTGGTCCTTGGGGCACCTGGCTGTGCTTCACAGAGAAGCCAGAAAAAGCAAAGACAAACATGAAGGGACTTGAATGAGATTGCCTGGGCAGAAGGAGGGAGTAGTTCCAAGTAACACTCTTGCTCTTTGTAAACAATTTCACAAACAACATGCCATCACCTTCTCACAGACAGATGTCATGATTTCCATTTTGTTATTGACATAGCTTAGCCACCGAGAAGGTAGAGGGTGTGCTTACGGCCACATGGGGAGTGTTTTTATGGGTGCTGCAGAATAGGACCTGGATTCTGTTTCCTTCTCTGTCCTTTTCGAGCACCTCCATTTCATCTGCTGTGCAGACTGTTCACCTCTGCATATGGTTTCTTTGTTAAACTCCTCCACATAGCCCAAGCTCATTACATCTCTGAATTGGATGGAAGCCATGGTCTCTCACCCCAAATCCATGGACCCATGAGTGTCCTCAGAGTCCCCTTCCTCTGCAAGTGCCCTCAGAACCAGCCTTCAGGACTCCAGTTACATTTCATTGCCTCTCAGGCTCTTTCTGTTATCAGTGTTACCTTTGGCTTCAGAAATAGATGTGGCCTCCAATCAAGACTCCCGGTGACATCACTGTCTGTCCCATCAGTTGGTAGAATCTATATGTTGCCCTCGTGAGCCTGAGCTGGCCTCGACACTATGTTATCCCATAGAACACGATGAAATTGAGACTGGATTCAATTAACTCAAGTGTCTGTCCACCCCAGGTACAACAACAACAAAAATTGTTGGTATATCCATACAGTAGGGAATTACACACCTTAGAAATGAGGCACCTTCTGACACACACGACAATGGGATGAGTCTGGCTAGAAGACACTTCCAGAGGGTGAGCACTGCAAGGCTGGGCCTTGGGGCCCAACAGCACACTTTCTAGTGACTGTTGTCCTACAAGTCCCTTCTAGTCACTTCAGATGCATGACCCAGTCCAAACAGACCAAGACAGAACCACTACTCAGTCTACAGAACTATGAGAAAGGACAGAGTATTGCTGTTTTATGTGAGGCCACATGGCTTTCCTTGTGGTTTTCCAAGTGCCTTCTCTACTTCCCTGCCCTGCTGATGTACCAGGAAGAGTGTGTCCCATACTATGGTAATGCTCCTTGTATTTGTTTCTTTTCTGTAGCCTTTCCCAGGCAGCACCATCAGCGTGGGACCAAGTGTTCAAACACATGAGCTTATGGGGACATTTCACACCACCATACAGTTTTCTATTGGGTATGACTTCTCTCTCTCTCTCTCTCTGTGTGTGTGTGTGTGTGTGTGTGTGTGTGTGTGTGTATGTGTGTTTCAGTGTTTATGCATATGCATGTGTGTGCATATGGAGGCCAGAAGTCCACCTGAAGTATTCACCTTGTATAGGCATAAGGTTATTGTGTAATTCAAATGCTGATTTCTGTACACCCCATATCTGGTTGCAGTCCTTGTTTTGAGAATCTCCTGTCTTAATGTTGTGTAAACACTGCTCCTCAATAAAGCAGCTTACAGCTGAGCAGGGGAGAGAATAGTACTGAATTCCCTGCCTTCCAGGGAAGGAGGAGTTGGAGAAGAGAGGAAGAAGATTCAGCCACCGAGAGAAGTCCAGGAAACATGAGGCAGATTCAATTGGAGCAAAGAAAGCACTAAAAAGCAAGTAACTCAGAGATTTTGGCAAAGATGGAGTCAGACTAGTATAGAAGGTTAATAATAGATTAAATTGCTTAGAATTGTGCTTTAATACCATATTAAACAAATAGTATAAGAAAGTCTCAATTATTTGGGTGATAGCCAGGTTAAGAGAGAAAAAGAGGTACAACATAATCATTTACATACATTAACAACCTTGTTTTTGTTTTGAGACAGAGTGTCTTAGTGCCTGGAGATCACCAGTGAGACTAGGCTGGCTGGCCAGTGAGCTCTAGAGATGTACCCATCTCAGCTCCTCAACATGTGTCCACAACACTCAGCTTTTTGAACAAGGATTCTGGTGACCGGACTCAGGTTCTTCCAAGCAAGTTATCTCTAGCTCAAGCCCAATTTTTATCTTTTAAACACAAAGCAATGTCATTCCTTTCACTGTCATGGCTCAGGTAAGATTCTCTTCCCTACCACACTGTACTGATTCTTTGAGGATCAGACCATAAACCCAGAGATAGCTAAGGCCTGACACCACCTTAAAGACTTCCAGGTGTTTCACCAGCACAGCCAGACTCTTAGCCATTCTCTGTCCCAACTCTATTAACTAGAAGTAGTTTCTCCTCTTTACCCCGGAGGGCAGGTTGGGGTGGGGAGAGACTGGCCTTCTAGGAAAGCCCAGTCTGTATTTCTCCAAGCTCAGAAACTGACATAAAACTAAGTTTTATGTCAACTTGACAGAAGCTAGAATCATTTGGCAAGAAGGAACTTTGATTGAGAAAATATCACCACCAGATTGGCCTATCGGCAAGCCTTTGATACATTTTCTTGATTGATGATTGATATGGGAAGATCCAGCTCACTGTGTGTGGTGCCACCCATGGGCAAGCCATCCTGACACAAGAAAGCAGGCCGAGTCAGTCACTGGGAGCTATGCCATAATCGGTCCTCCTCTATGGCCTCTGTATCATTCCCTGTCTCTAAGTTCCTGCCCCGACTTCCATGAATCACAGAGTGTGACCTGAGAGTCATAAGCTAAAATAATTAAAAATAAATAAGCCCTCCCCTCTCTAAGTGGTGGACAGCAATAGAAACCCAAACTAAGACAGCAAACATATTAGAGGTTTTCTTAGCCAATTAAATTATTGGTTCTGCTCAACACAACATAGGATCTCACATACTGATGATGGGGAAATATGGAAAATATGGGCACATTCTTTCTAAAGACAATTTGGCAGTTTTAGTAAAAAAATAATAAAAATACATGTGTCTTGTGGCCCTGTATTTCACCCTTAAGAAGGTGTCCTGTGGCTATGCGCCACACAGATGCAAATCTGTGAATAACATGAATGCCCCTGAGAGAGGGGATTGGTGGATTAAAATACAGCTTGTAGAGGGGAATGCTACACAGTCATTAAAAACATGTTGGAGCTGTAAACAGACAGCTCCCTGGCCTCATCCACATCATCAGACAGGTCAGCGTGCTTTCATTCTTGTGGAAGAACTGTACTTACACAAAGGGTTATACATCTGGTAGATTTTATATGGGGAACATGCAGATGGTCTCATACCAGATGTTAAGAATGGTTATCTCTGAGGAATGGAATTAAGGCTGTGTTTTTTTCTACGCTTTTTAAAGTTTTTTTTCAGCTGGATCATCATGCTCAAGCACTCCATGTTTCGTAGTTATCATTTTGGGGGTTAGGCAGAAACACAATAAGGGAGGTGGTGACGAATCAATTAAAACCTGTTTAATGAAACATTTTTAATTATAGAAAAAAGTTGGGCAAATATTGTCTCCATTCTTTTGCCTGTGCACGTGTGTGCATGCGTGTGCGTGTGTGTGTGTGTGTGTGTGTGTGTGTGTGTGTTTTACAGGAAATAGAAATTGGGGCTTCATGTATGATTCGACTACTTAGCTATCAGATTTTTAAATGTATAATTTGACAGGCAGTGGAGCTGGGCATCCAAGTACCCTCTGCTGGCAGAGATGTTTCAGGCTAGGACCAAGTAGGTGTCACTCAGGGACATCTGTCCCCGGCTTCCTGCAGGTCTTTGTTTAGGAAGTCTCACTGAAAAAAGCTAAAATGATGTTTCCCTTGGATACTTGAGCGCCATGGTTGGATAGGATCTGGTTCCACCTTTACCACCCACAGGGTCTGAGCATCCAGCTTTTGCTTCCAGGAGCTACAGTCAGTCACTTTGCTGGGACCTGCCCATCCATTTTCTAGAGTGTCCCAGGGACCTGCCAGGCCCATGGTTGATGCCTTGCTCGGAGTTATTGAAAGCACTCAGGATCCAGGCTTGCTCTCTAGCTGGGCTAGTGGTCAAATTCTCCCTGTCCTCACTGGAACCACCTCACCTGAACCTCCCCAGCCATCCCCAGGCTGGAGAAGGACAGTACACTTAGGGTACTCCCATGTAGCCTGATTCCGTTCCTGGGTCTTCATCAGAGGCTGACATCTCAGAGAGCTTCTCAGGGCCATGGTGTAGAACACAGCCTGTCTGAACACCACCTGGAGAGGCCAGAAAGCAAAGACAAATGCTCCGAGCTCTGACCATCCGGCCTCCTGTTCTTGCCATTTCCCTAACATATGCTAACATATGCTCTCCTCAAGAACTTCAAACACATGCTTTTTGCAGCAATGAAAATAGGCTCATGCATCCAATTCAACTCTCCTCTCAGACTCTTCCTCTAATGCCGTTACCTCATGTACAGAGGGAAATGTAAATCTAAAATATGCTGGTGATTATAACCTTTCTTCCTGACAGGCATTGTAATATAAATGCACATAAATTGAATTTCTTCTTTAAAGAAATCTGAATACCTTTGGAGCATTTTAGCAAATCATCCCCAGCCCTTGTGGCACCACATCAATGATCTGTGGAAAGCGATCTGTCTGTAGCATGACTTCTGCGACAGAAGGATGGGACGCTGCTGGGACATGCCAAGAAAAATAGAACGTACTCTATTGATATTTATTTTTTATTAAACTTCCACAAAAGACAGAAGCACAGGGAGCTGCCGGCTACCTGGGACGCAGCCTCAGATATTAACTCCCTGTGTCCTCCCATAGCATCTGCCTGCCAGCATAAGCTATGGAGGGAGAAGAAAGACCACAGGCTGCAGGTGGGCGCGGGGCTGCTTCAGTTCCATGGCTGTTGTGAATGGCCGGGGAATGCTTGTCAGCAGTGGTCAATGTGAAGGGCGCTGGGGGAGATCATACTGATCAAAGAGTTGGCAGGCTCAGCTGGCCCTGGGTGTCAGGGATGAACTCTTCTGGTGTTTCCTAGCCTGCACCTGTGTGGTTTACGGGCACGAGGCAGCTAAGGTCTTGCATCACAGTCCTCAGGAGAAATAAGCCAATAGAGTGCCCAGTCACTTGCTCTGCGAGGCCCAACAGTGGACCACACATATGCTAGGAACTCTCTCATATTATGATGGGGCCAGGTGTGATGACACACACTGATCCTCCCAGCACTGAGGAGGCTAAGGCAAGAGGCTAGAGAGGTGGAGACCTAATCCTGTCCCTAAACACAGCCCTCCCCTCTCAAAAAAGAAAAAATAAAAGAAACGATGACTTCTGTTGTCTGTGCCTTGTCTATGTTCAGATGTGTTCCAACACACAAATGCTTACCTCTGGGTTTCAGTTGTCCATGGGACTCAGTATAGTAACAGGCCTTCCCACGTGTCTGAGTGTGACCGTCTACATTTGGGCAAGTACATGCTGTGTTGTTTGCGTGATGATGAAAATGCCCAACAATGCATTTCTCAGAGCATGCTCTTGGTCACTAAGCCCTGCATGGGTGCATATATGCCCATGCAGTCTTCACGGTCTCTTCACATGCAAACAGATATAAAGAAACTATCATAGGTTATTGGTTCAGGTCGTTGCAGAGGCAAAAGTCCCACCATCAACTGGTGCAAGCTGGAAGCTGAAGAGATCTGATGGTGTAACTCAAAGGTCTGGGAACAGGCATGCTAATGGTAAGAAGAGCTTCAAGTTCCTGCCAGGCTGTTAGGCAGAGAATGAGCTCAGTCTCCTTACCTTGGTCCACACGCCCATCCACACTGAGCATACAGTCTGCTTTATATGGTTCTCAAAGGACAATCCTACCAACCCTGGGCATACCTGCACAGACGACACATCCAGAGAGAGTCCTGTCAACCATCTGGGCATTGTGATCTCTGGGATGTTTCAGAGGGACTGGGAAAAGTTCAGCCAGTGGTGCAAGTTTTAAACTGAGAATATTGTTCAAGCCTCCGTCACCTGAAAATGTCAGGAAAGCCAAGAATTACAGAACTAGGCTGTCCTCCAAATTCCTGTATAGTCCCTGCTCCGCAAGGCCCACCTGTCCTGAGGGAGCCACCACAGATACTGGCCCATGTCTACTATCTTGTCCCAGCTTCATCCATTCCTTCAGCCTGGTCCCTAGGTCTCATAGGTCCCTAGAGCTGCTTAGGACATGGCCAGCAATGCCCTTTATATAGCCACTGCCCCTGTATAAGGTAAGTCTTTGTAGCTTTTTCTGGATCTACTTAGGAAACAAAAGCCCACCAGGGCTTGGTAAGGGAGGACTGTTATGACAGGGTTGTGGAGGGGTGGCAATGGAGTAAAACAGACTGAGGTCTCCTAGCACAAAGTGCTGGTGAGAACTCTGGCTCTGTCACCTGCAGCTTGGGGTAAAAAGGAGGCCACCCGTCTGTGACTCTTTGCTCAGAGGTCACAAGAGGACGCTATAAGGGCTGAGCCACTGGGGTAGACACTTAGGCAGTGAGGGGCCATTCCACACATCTCCTGCTCATGGGGTCATGGGAGAGACTGGCATGTAAAACATGTTAGCATATGGGGTTGCTTTGGGCATGCTTGATATCTGCTGTGTGTTCTCATTTGTTGCTCTCTGGCTGGATGAAGACTCAGTCCCTTGGAGGATGAATTTCCTGGGGTTGTCTAGATTCACAGAGGAGGAGAGAGGACAGACTGACCTGCCTATACCCACCCAGTGCCTGGGCCCTTCCTTGCACTTGACTTCAGCCCTACCACAGAAGCATTTGAGCCTGCCCACAATGTGAGCCTCTTGTAAGATGCATTCATTTAGGCATCCATTCATCCAGGGCCAAAGCCTAGTCGCCCAGAGCCTCAGTTTTCAGGCTAAACAGTGTTTACCAAAACCATTACTAGTGCCTGTGATGGTTAGAGTTAGTTGTCCATTTAGCAGAGTCTAGAAACACCTTGAAGACAGGCTTCTGGGCATGCCTGGGATGGGTATCTTGATTATATTAATTGATGCAGGAAAAGCCATCCTAATCGTAGGCGGGACCATTCCCTGGTCAGGGGACACTGGACAGTATAAAACAGAGAAAGTGAGTTGCACACTAGTTTACAATCATTGCTCCATTTCTGAGTGTGGATGTCATGTGACCATCTGCTTCAAGCTCCTGCCACCTTGACTTCCCAGCCAGGGTGAACTGTACCCTTTAACTGTGCACCAGAATAGATTCTTTCTCCCATAAGTTGCTTTTGTCAGGCTTCTGACAAGAGCAACAGGAACAGGAACTACAAGAATGCCCAGATCCCCGATGAGCAGATTAACAGCTGCACCCAACAGTGTGCAGACTGGCAAGGAGGCAAGAAGAGCAGGGCAGACTGGAAAGCTGCAGGGTTGGGTGGGGACAGCTGGCAGGGAGAAGGGTGCCTCAACCCCTCACTTCCTCTATGGCCAGTCATTACTGTCACCTCTTTGCCATCTGTCCTTCTAGCTGGGACTGAATTGTATTTTTCATGACTTTCGATAGCTTATTTTTCCTTGAAAAAAAAAAAAATAAGAGAACCATGTGATGTGCTGGTGGGTCAAGCACCTGCAGGCTATGGCCTTGTTGAAATCAGGTAATAATTACCAGTTCTACTGAACTGAACTGATCTGTGGCCATCAGTCTCAGTGGTGGTCTCTGTTCTGAAGGTTCCAATGGCGTCCTTTTAAGTACTGAAAAGACCCACTGTGAGCAGGCAGTGTTTCTCAGAACACAGCTAGACCCTCTCCAGGCTGCTTGGTTTCTCCACACCCCATTTCTTATGGAACATAGGAAAGAATATCTGCAGATCCAGGGGAGCACTCACTCTCACTTGGGGAGCACTCACTCTTACCCTGGGAGGACTCACACTCACTTGGGCCTTTTACGAAGCCCTTAACTTCAGCAGGGCCAGAACATTCCAGAAGGGTTGGTGAGAGGCATCAGGCCCCAGAAGGCAGAGCAACTTGTAGACGACGAATGTGGACTCCTAACTAAAGCCAGATACCTACAGGAGGAACGAAGCTTCCGGAATGTTCCAGGCACGCAGCTCTGCACAAGGCAAATAACTGGCTTTAAGCCTCAGGTTCCTCCTCTATCAGATGTGCTTCCTGAACAAAATTGGTTTGTGAAGCAGGAGGCTCAGCACCACCTGGGGTACATTAAATGCTCCATAAATGCTGGCTACTACCCTCGGAGATGTGGGAGAATGGCGCTTTTCTGTAGAAAACAAGGTCAAGAACAAATCGCACAGAGAAAGCTGACTTCTGGTCCCAGCCCTGTGACCTTTTCTTCTCTGGAACTCAGATTGCTCATCTGAGAGATGTAGGCTTGGCCTGGAAGCAGCAGGGTTTGTATTCAACAGACTGAGGCAGAGAAGGGTCTGAGCCCATGGGTGTTTAAGAAAGGTTGACAAACACAGAACGTCAGCTCCCTGGGCAGGACTTCTCACAGTTCTGTGCAGTCCCTGATTCTAGGTCTCTGACCCTAAAGCCACTCTGAGAGGAGCTAGACTCCCACATATGTACTCTATGGCATTTCTGTTTCAGACCTGTGAGGTACTTTAGAGGTGGGAAATGGCTTCACTGAGCCTTTGCTGGGCCAGGAGATCCCTCTGCAGTGGCAGGGTGGTGGCCTGTAAGGGCAGGGAGGGAGCTGGGAAATGTCTGCACCCTCAGCTCAAGGTCAAGGTTGGAGAGAGGTCATTAATGAGGCTAAGAGAATGACCTTGAAGGGCTCAGGACAAAACCAAGGAGGACCCCTGGAAACCTCAATGAGAGGCCCCTTTGCTAGTCTCATGTCCCTCTTCCCTGCTGTTTTACAGAGGTGTTGTGAAATGCGGGAACATGGGTTTCTGAGGGAACCAAGTAGCAGTTTCTCAGGTCCTGAGGTCTGAGTGTACTTTGCAAACTTAGGAAATGGAGAAGGCCATAGTGGCTGAGTCACTATGGGGGGAAAAGGTGGAAGGGAGGTGACAGAACAATTTTTTAGGTGGGTTTGTGGGTGCCTTGTACTGAACACTCACACATACACAGAGTCCAAGAGACAGATGATAGATGATACATAGATAGATAGATAGATAGATAGATAGATAGATAGATAGATAGATA
>CAJQZJ010032284.1:3332408-3384233 GCA_907164525.1 Lophiomys imhausi
ATAGATAGATAGATAGATAGATAGATAGATAGATAGATAGATAGATAGATAGATGGGTAGATAGATAGGTAGATAGAGAGATAGATAGATAGATAGATAGATAGATAGATAGATGATAGAGTTCAGTTTTTCAAGAGCACAATCTAGTGCTTTTAAAAAGTATGTTTACTGAGTTTGCAACTGCTACTCTAAATCCTTCTTAAAAATTTTTAAAGTAATTTATTTTGTGCATATGAGTGTTTTGCCTGCTTATATGTCTGTGTACTAAGTATATGCTTGATGCCCACAGAGGTCAAAGAGGTTATCAGGTCTCCTACAACTGGAGTTATGGATGGCTGTGAGCTGCCATGTGGGTGCTGTGGACTGAACATGGGTCCTCTGGAAGAGCAGCCATTGCTCTTAGCCACTGAACCATCTCTCCAGCCCCATCCTAAATTCTCCCTGGGTCATAGGCACCACCCCAATGCCATCCTTCAGCTACATTTGCTGTTGACTCCCCACCAACTACCACTCTACTGTCTGCTCCCCACGGCCTCCCCTCTTCAGGGTATTTCAGCACACGTTCTCTCCTATCTGGCTTCTTTGGGGGAGCCTAGAATTTTGAGATCTCTCTGTGCTGAAGTGCACTCTTAGAGTTCATTTCTCTTCATAGCTGTGCACTGCCCCAATTGTGATCGGCTCTTATCAGTGATGGGACTCGGTAAAGAGTCCGGTGCCTATGAGAGGTGTACTCCAACAGACCCTGCACTTTCAGACAAAAGCTCTTTCCAAGAAAGCCCATGGCCCCGCACACATGGGTTCAGGCTCCGTCACACAAGCTACTACCATCCACTAGTCTCCTTTCTTTTCTGAGCTTTAGCTCATTCCATTTCTTTTTTTCTCTCTCTCTTAATTACTTATTTTAGTAGATTTACTCATCAGAAATTGGTCCCATCAGCCCTTGCTACACATACAGTGAGCCACAGTAAGTGCATTTGCATTGCTGTCTAACTGACACCACGCCCATTTCCTGACCATCTTTCTCAGAACAGAGACTGTAAGTTGCACACAAACTCCTCATCCCTCTTTCCCAGCCCTTGACAAGCACTGAGCCTCTGTTCCTAAGGACCTCACTGCTCTAGGGGACTTGTACACACAGATCTGGACAGTGTTTGCCTCATGAGCGTACTAGCTGCAAGGCTCATCCGTGGCGTGGCATGTGCCTTTTTTAGGGCAGAATACTCTTCCACTGTAAGGGCATACCACATGCTGCTTACCTATGATGGTAACGGATGAGCATTTGAGTTGTCTCCACCTTTTGACTATTGTGAAAATACAAAGTGCTGAGTGAACGCCTTCAAGGTGCTCCGATGACAGCAGAGTTGTCACAGCTGCTGCTGATCTGTAGCCAAGCACTTGAGAGAAGCTTCATAAGACTGCAAGTTCAAAGAGAGGACCGAGGTCCATTCTCTTTTAGTCCTAATCTCAGTCTTATTTTAAAGCATTTTTCTTTTTAATTTTGAGAGACAAGGTTTGAATACATTGTCCAGATTGGCCTTGAACTTGTAATCCTCCTTCCTAGACTTTCTGGGACTACAGCGTACAACATTATCCCTGGAATTCTTGTGCGTGTGCATGGGTGTGTGTGTGCGTGCATATGTGTGTGTGTACACAAACCCAGGGCCTCACACATGCTAGACAATTGCTCTACTACTGCCTACCACCTCCAGCCCCACCTTTAATTTTTTACAATTTAGAACACAGTGAAGAAAAGCCACTGTTCATCCTCAGCCACTTCAATGAGTTTCAATTCATTTCCCCTTCACAGAATTAAACCTTTCAGATGGGAAGAACGGGAGCCCAGGTCTTGCGGGCATCGAGAGAGCTCCCTGGAAGTCTCTTTCCCTAGGTATTCTGTTTGGAAAACCCTGGGCAACTGGCTCCGCCAAGGAAGGGTAAATACTTGGCTGAGGCACTGGGAGAGAGGACTGGCAGAAAGGAAATATCATTTCCTTAACTAGTAGGTATTGATATCCTGTTTAATTTAATTTTGGCTTTCTGTGCCGGTGAGTGCTTCCCCCCTAACATACAGTGTCGGCTTGGCAGGGGGTTTCTGACAGTATCAAAAGAGGATTTAGCTCTGAACGCTTGCCATGAAAGTGTCTCTCTCTGCACACAGAAGAGATCATTGTGTCCTGGGAAGACGGTAATTGAGTGAATGAGGCCTGGCACCTGGGCCTGCCGTGGAACACTGATAAGGACATAAAGACAGGTTTAAAGGGCCTGCTTGCCAGAGGTGGAACCACTTGGGGAGGCAGCCTAGTCATGCCTGTGGAGAGCTTGAGCAGAGAGCTGGGCTCGGCCCCTGCTGTGATGCAGAAAAAGAGCCCTGGACAGATGGATGCCTGAGCATTCTGTGCTTCCACAGTGGACAGACACTTTGGGGAGATAAGCAGGCTGTGGTGGATGGGTGGTTCTGGCCCTGGCTGGCTACTGAGTCCTCCTTTCTTGATAAGCACACTGTGTTATGTGGCTGGTTTTGGAGACAGCAGAAGAGCCAAGATATAGCCTGAGTTGTCTGGACTTGCTTGTGTTCAGCCTTGCCTTGAGATGCTAAGAGGCCACCGGAAGTGAGGCTAGAGCTATGAGTCCTGTGGTGAAGTTCTCTCACACTTCTGTGTGCATCTGACTCTCATTGCTCAGGTCTTGAACTCATCACTTCTTCCTACCTTTCAGGAGAATAAACCCTTTACAATACCACATCTGTGGTAATTAGAAGACCAAAGACAATAAGGTCAGCATCCACCAGCCCCACTCATCCATCCGCTCAACTGCTCACCCATCCATCCATCCATCCATCCATCCATCCACCATCCATCCATTCATCATCCATTCACTCATCATCCATCCATCCATCCATTCATCACCCATCCATCCATCCATCCATCCATCCATCCATCCATTCATCCATCATCCATCATCTATCCATCCATCATCCATCATTCATCCACCCAACTGCTCACCCATCCATCATCCATTCATCCATCCATCCATCCATCCATCCATCCATCCATCCATCCATCATCCATCCCTCATTCAACCACCCAACTGCTCATCCATCCATCCATTCATCCATCCATCATCCATCATCCATCCATCCAACTGCTCATCCATCCATCATCCATTCATCCATCCATCCATCCAATCCTACCTACCTACCTATCCATCCATCCATCCATCCACTCATCACCCATCCATCCATCCATCCATCATTCATCCATCTATCATTCATCCACCCAACTGCTCATCCATCCATCCATCATCCATCCACCTATCATTCATCCACCCAACTGCTCATCCATCCATCATCCATTCATCCATCCATCCACTCCTACCCATCCATCCATCCACTCATCACCCATCCATCCATCCATCCATCCATCCATCCATCCATCCATCCATCATTCATCCACCCAACTGCTCATCATCCATCCATCACCCATCCATCCATCCATCATCCATCCATCCATCACCCACCCATCCATTCATCGCCCATCCATCCATCCATTCATTCATCCACACACTACTAACCATCTATCCATCCATCCAACTTTGGAGAGTCTGTTATGAAAACATTTTTAAAAAACAGACTCCTGTGTAAAGGCTGTGGACAAACAGCTGAAGTCTAAACCCCTGTTGCTGCATGATCCTGCCCTGGTCAGTGTTGCAGAGTCTGCACAGGTTAGGGCCTGCATTAGCCTCGAAGCTCCCAAATTCCAGAGGCATAACGGAATACACATTTAATCCTTATCAGTTATCCCAAGTTGTGTTCCTGATCAATAGGCAGTTTTCTTCCATATGGCGACTCACAGATCTGAGTTAGTTCTGCCTGGGCACCAAGCCTCCTCCAGTCTGAGAAGTCCTCACTTACACACAGTAAGAGAGAAATCAGAATCAGGTGTGGGTGTGTGAGGCCTGGAAGTGGTGTTCATCACATCCCCTCACATTCCACCACTAGGACTCAGGCAGATGAGCTAACCTCCATGGTGGCCTGATGCCAAAGAGAAGGAAGCCATGGGCACAAGGGGCAGGGTGTGTGTGTGTGCCAGTAGCTTCTACTACTGACCCTGCAGGTGTTTTCTGTTACAAAAAAATGGTAAAATGTTAGCTCTAAACAAACAAACAAACAAACAAACACATCTTCAACAACACAAAACCAGAGGTAAGCTTCCTAATATGTTTTATTCACAGAGCAAAACATTAAAAAGTTAGGTGTGACCTACATCACTTCACTTGTCATACACGGGAGGGTCTTCAAGTGTGAAAATGGCTTGGGTACTGCGGTATAGTCAGGAGAAGATAGATAAGACCTGAATATGATCCCATCGTGGAGGTGGGGTGCCCTGATGTCTTTGAAGTACGAAAGAGAAATAGTCCCAGCATCTCTAGAAAACAAACACATGGGATATCGTTTTCTTTTATGTGGACTTGTGATGGGCGGGTTTCCAGTCAGGCTCTTCTAGAAACATACGCATTTCAGAAATCACTCCACTGTCGTTGCCATCATGGCCACCACTGTGCACAGAATGCCCACAGTGGGCCACACGTCATGGTGACTTTCATGTAATTACCTTATTTGCCCCTTCCAGCAGCCTGATAGGGCTAGTTCCATGAGTATTCATGTCCTGGCGTGGTCCTCACATCCAGGGCCGGAGATTGACCTTAAGGTCCTTTTTATGTCCACAGAATGTCCGCTTTATCATCATGATATGGGGAGACACTGGCTCACCTCTGTCAAAGCCTTGGGAGGGAAGCACTTGAGAATGGGTTTGGAAGCATCAGTCCGGATAGATAATGTCACAGCTACGTGATCACTGCTTCTAAGAGCTAGCATTTGTTCACCTTTTGATGTCCCCCTCTTTTTCTAAAAGAGGGGTCAAGTGACTTACTTGGTAAATTGAGATCTTATGACAGAATATGGCATTTTAGTGCTGTCCTGCCTTTATATAGGGACCTCAGGAGGCCATCGAAGCTGAGAAGGGCAGCACCGTCCCTCCACCCTTTCAGCTGTATACGATTTTTCTAGCACCTTCCCTCCAGATGTTTCCAGGCCTGTAAAGCTGTCATGATGTATAGGGAGCCATCCGACACCAGCTCCAGGGACTGCTGCATCCTGCCGTGAGTTCCCTTAACCCTCTTCAACTTCAGTGCAGGGGAATGCTGCAGGATAAAAAGCATACACACCATGATCTATCTGCCTTGCACCCGGGGCTTGCTGCAGACTAGCAAGCGTGAGCAGCTAGGCAGGGACAGCCAGTCCAGGGAGAGCCCCACTCCTCTGCTTAGGTGTGACAGACACTTTCCTATGGAAGGAGCCAGGGGAGCCCACCACCTGGAGTGGTGGGAGGCAGGGTGGAGGGAATGTTTTGCTTTCTAGAGACTCTGGGGCCATTTTTCTCAAAGTCTATCTGGTTCTGTCTGAGTCCTCTGGAAGCAGTTAGAAGAAACAGCTGGATGTTTGAGGGAAAATGTCCAGTGTGTTTAACGTCTCTATAATGCTAGCATATGGTTAGAGAAATTCATGATTAGAATTGACACTTCACCACAATGGCTTGATCTTTTTTTTTTTTTTTTTTTCTCATGCAACAGGTTTTCCTGAAGCTTCCAAATGCTTATAGGGTCAATCAACAAGCTGGTGGTCAACAATAGCAGCTGCTATCCGAGACTTCAGAATTTGATTACGGAAGATGCGGAGAGTCACTTGCAAAGCATGCAGCCTATCTGCCTTGCTCTGACACAGCCCAGTCTTGCAAAGGTTTCTAGTATTAGACAAAAGTCAAGGGAGTCTAGAAAAGTCCTATGAGGCTTTTTGCTCCCCACCCCCCTTTGTTTCAAATCAATTGGATCAAGCAGTTGATGCAAGCTTTGGACCAGATCACATATTTCAATAAGTCAGTATTAAATCGTAGTTGCTTGGAGGGATTCGGACTTGTGACTTGAGGCTCTTTTGAAAGCCTCATGAGGAGCAAGGCTGGGGACGTAACTGGCTGCCATTGCGCTCCAAAGACAGGATTCACTGGTTCCTAGCTGAAGGTTCCATGTACACAAGCATAAACCAAGATGCAAGCACTTCCCAAGAATGACACATGCAAGACACATGTCCTGGTTAGGGTTACAATTTCTGTGATAAAACTCCATGACCGAAGGCAAGTGGGAGTGGAAAGGGTTTATTTGACTTCCACATCTTAGTGCACCATTGAAGGATGTGGGGACGGGAACACAAACAGGAACCTGGAAGCAGGAGCTGATGCAGAGGCCATGGACGGCTGCTTCTTACTGGCTTGCTCCTTATGCCTTGCTCAGCTTGCTTTCTTATAGAACCCAGGGGCCATCAGCCCAGAGATAGCACCACTCACCATGGAATGGGCCCTCTCCCATCAATCATTAATTAAGAAAATGTCCTACATCTGGATATTATGGAAGCAGTTTCTCAACGGGGGTTTCTGCCTTTTCAGATGATTCTAGCTTGTGTCAGGTTGACATAAAACTAGCCAGGACAGCATGTGTCTGCATTACAAACCACAGAGGATTTAAGAGTCTTGTTCATACTGTTACCCTGATACTGCGGAGACATCATGCTGAGGGTCTTCATCCCCATCTGGCCCTGATACTGAGAACTAGACAATGTGTGCTCAAGGAAGTTCTGAACAAAACGAAATGCCGAAGAACCACCACCATCATGGGTTTCTTTCCCAATGCTAACCTCCCGAGAAAGAAGGTTTGCCCTCTGGAGCAGGGTGTTGCAAATGAACTTGGCTGTGCAGGTAAACTCATAAGGGTCTGGCTAATGCCTGGCGATTTTGTCAGCTTGTGAAGTCTCAGCCTTTTACTTGGCCATATTTTCAGAAGAGAAGACAGCTAGTGGGAGTCAGTTCCTTACATTAAAAATATACTCACAGTTAACGGCGGCAAAGCACTTAAGTTGGCAACGGACCAATTATTAATGAAATGAATGGCCTTTTATAAATCCCTCTGCAGCCGCAGGACAGCTGATGGCTTTATGGTCCGTGCATTAGGGATCTTGGGTCTTCTGGGGTTATAGCTATCCACAGTTGCTGCCATTGTGGGCCTGTTGCACCCCAAACTGCTGTGGAGTGGGGATGCTGTTCTGTGTTGCCACGGAGGTGAAGGCCGGGTGATTTTAGTGCCTTCCCTGGCTTTTTGATCTTGAGAAAGTACTTTGAGTTTTCCCGGGTTGTGCATGTGGAATTGGCGCTCTAGATTTACCTGTCCAGATCCCTTCCCTCTTGACAGCAGTACACTGGCTCTCCTTCCTACATTTAGCTCATTTGGTTTGAGGAAGGGCTCTAGTCTTAGCTGTAGGAATAGATACGTGACCCATGGCCGACCCATGCCGGAACGTTGCCTCTCTCTGGTTTTAGGGAGCCACTCAGATCTCGTCCCTGATGCCACAGAAACAACGGCTGTTGGTGGGGAGTACAGATAACCTATTTTTTGTGCTGGCAACTTTGCCTGTGTCTCAGAAGGTTTGTAAGTTAGATGCCTAGGAAGTAAAGTTTCTGTGATTATCTTTAACAAAACAAAACATCCTATTATAGTCTCTTGACAGTGGGTACAAGGGACTCAGTGTTCAGGGTCTTTCCACGCCCTGGCTCCACCCTGCATCTGTTGCATTCCTGTGGGGGCTCCCCATCCTGACAGTAGGTGGCAGGGGGAGCATGGAGTGTCCGTTTGAGGTCTGACGGAAGGCTAGCAAAGGTGCATACCAGCTCTTTCAGAACTTAGTAGCTTGGCTGTGCCAGCGCAAGGGAGGCTGGGAAATGTAGTCCAGCTGGGTGCCTAAGAGGAAAATGGGGGGATGAACAGCAACTAGCTCACTCTGCCATGCC
This sequence comes from Lophiomys imhausi, assembly GCA_907164525.1. Classification (NCBI taxonomy): domain Eukaryota; kingdom Metazoa; phylum Chordata; class Mammalia; order Rodentia; family Muridae; genus Lophiomys; species Lophiomys imhausi. Next base: position 3,340,298 of record CAJQZJ010032284.1, read on the forward strand.
CCAGAGACACATTCAAAAGTTGGTGGTCATGGTGAGAGCACGCTTTTATGCTGTGGGTATGAATATCACAGGTGTGCTTTTATGGGTGAACCAAGGAACAAAAGAAAATAAGAAAAACTCAAAGTCGCCATTTCCCAGGCTTTCTGGCTCCATGGGATTGAGCATATTTAAGTGTGACAGGTTTTTGCTTTTTGTTTTTTAACATTTATTTATTTGAGTGTATGTATGTGCCTCACTGCACACATATGAAGGGTAGGGGACAACTTGCAGCAATTGGTTCTCTCCTATTATGCTCCTGGGGATCAAACCCTGGTCTTTAGGCTCAGAGGCAAGCATACATGTGCATGCAGAGCCCATGACTGGCCTGTTGCTTATCCCTTAATACCACACCCACCTTAGGCGACTTACTTGGTGTTGGGTAGCAGAGTCCAAGGGGCCATGCTGGTCTAGTAGCACTATGCTTTCCTGTGTGACACATGTAGTCTTTTGTTTATGGCTGTCTCGAAATCTAGTCCCCGACAGAGGTGCCAGCAGAGGTGGAGTTCCACATCCATCAAATCACTGTAAGGCCCCGCTCCGGTTCTATGGGTGACATTATGTGTGTTCATGAGAAAATCATTTCAAGGGCTACAAATGAGTCCTTTAGTAATCCCCAGGAGTCATAATGTCTGTGACATAATGAACCTTCCTAAATTACAACCTACACTAATTACATCACTTACTGCTGCATTCCAGACCCTGAAACAATTTGCTTAAAGTGATAGTTACCTCTAATGAAAAGATACATAACGGAAAATGTCAGCAACCTTTTAAGTCCTCGGTGACTTATCATGAGGACTGTCTAGTGCAAAGTGCCTGTACAGCGGCTCTGAGGGGACCATTTCCTCCTAAATCAGGTGAGGATTTTATGATCTCAGGGATGGAGAGGGAATTTCTCAGGACTGGAAGAAGATTAGGTAAGGGTTGGCTGTACCTTGATCCCCGGACTCTCCTAGCATCTTTCCTAGGATGCTCCATGGATGTCAGCTGCTCACCACGAGGGGTGACTGTGTGTGGATACCTGGGGTCTCTGATCATCTGCAGCAGAAGGATTTTTTGCACGCACGAACAGATTTCATAGCCCTTTCACCAAAGAGGTTGGATATTTATCCCTCTCAGGTCTCTGAGGTGGTTGAAGAATAGATAGCTAGAGTCTCATAGTTAAATTTTGAGTTGTTTAGGAATCAAGAGGGTGTTCTGGATCTAAGAAGATGTTTTTAAAATTGTGATTCAAGTTAGAATGAAAGCTGAGTTAGATATAGAACTTTAAACTCATGGAGATGGTTAGATAGTAGAATGTTAAAGTCAGGTACCAAATACATATGGACTGGAAACTGGGAATGTATGCTAAGCCATATAACTCTTATAATTGTGGCCTATTTATTTCTGTTGCTTTGTATTGTATTTATAGTTATAAGAAAAAGAACCATTTGTTGGACTGAAAGGGGGAGCTGTTGGGGGGAAAAAGATATACCTTAAACTTAAAAAAAAGGAAGAGGATGGGGGATTGAGGGGAAAGACGGTGGGAGGGAGGGACTGGAGGGGGGAGTAGGGAGGGGATTGTGATTGAGATGTAACTTGAAGAAATAAAAAATAATTTAAAAAAAAGAGATTGGAAGGGGTGCTCTGGCCCTGGGGCTGAGAGACACCTGGCCCAGTCAGGTCATTCAAGGAGGTCTTCAATAGGTGCTGTCTATATGTGTGGGGAGCCTTGGGGGTGACAGTGAGTCCCTTTGCCATCTCTGCCTAAAGGCACAAGGGAAAGGAATGTTTCGAGGGGTTAGAAGAGACCAATGGGGGATTGGAGGTTGGCCTTGAGGCTGTAACATTGAGCCTGTGCTGAGGCTCACAGCCCCTCATTAGTGTCCCATGGAGAGGGAACAAGAGAACAAATACCTCACTTCCTCCTCTTCCTCCTCTCTGTCTTCTCCCCCATTGGTCTTTCTTGTCTTCTTGTGACCCTAATTTCCTGTTAACCATATGCTGGGGGTGTGTGAATGGGGAATGGAGAGGTCATGGGGACTGATTCTGACCTTGATATCAAGTTCCCAGGTCACAGAGCAGAGATGCAGGGAGGGGAGCAGATAGGAGTGGGTACACAGACGGTCCTCCCTCATACCATCTTTTAGCTAGGGTCCTTTAATTTGGGAGGCACCTTCCCTACCTGCACCCCTCTGTATCCTCCTTTGTTCCCTTTGGTCCCTGAGCAATCATTCTCCAGGACCAGCCCACAGAATTTGAGGTCCTGCAGCCTGGATACATGTTGTCACCCTTGACTTTGTCTCTTTTATGATGCTGAGTGACCAGTTGAGACATCTGAGGACTTCACATCTGTGGTCCCCATCTCAGAAGGCAGTACAAACATAAGGCTTTTTCTTTGTGAGGGCTTTTAACAGCCTGAGGGGATACTCTCATGTAAAAGAGGAAAGTCCACCAGAAAAAGATGAAAACCACAGTCACTTGGAAAGGGAGCCTATCACACTCCCGGACGCTTGGTGGGGAAATGGAACTGAGAAATATTTATTTCCTGAACACTGAAGCTACTGTTGGTAGGTGACACTTTCATAGAAGTACCCAAGGTACTGTCTGGCAAACAGCAGGTGTCAAGAAGCCTGTCTGGAGGGGGTCTAAGTTGCAGAGCCTAAAACCTAGTTCATTGGGGGTTTTGGGTTCTTGGTAAAACCTACCATGCTACTAGTTACTCCATGGGTAAGATCAGGATGCAGTTCAAACTTAAAACCATTCATATGCCTCAGGCTTGAGTAACAGGATAATTGTTATAACAGCTATTTTCGCTTTACATACGTTAGGTGACTTTTTAAAATATTTGTTTATATTGGCTGGCCATGGTGGCATATACTTTCACTCCCAGGACTCAGGAGGCAGAGGCAGAAGTAGGCAGATCTCTGCAAGCTCAGAGGCCAGCTTGAACTACCTAGTGAGTTCAAGGCTACTAGTTGGAGCTGCATAGTGAGACCCCATCAAAAAGCAAGAACAAAGGAAGGAAGGAAGGGAGGGAGGGAGGGAGGAATGAAGGAAGGAAAGGAAGGGAAGGAGGAAGGAAGGAAGGGAGGGAGGAAGGAAGGAAAGAATTGATTTATTGTGTGTGTGTGTGTGTGTGTGATATATATGCAGTTGCCCTTGGAGGACAAAAGAGGATATCAGATATCTTGAAGCTGGAGTTACAGGCAGTAGTGGTGGGTGCTGGGAACTGAACTTGCATGCTGTGGAAGAACCACAAGTGCTCTTGACTGCTGAGCCATCTCTCCAATCCCTGAGGTGACAGGGCAGTGTATCTAGAAAGGGCAATAGGGAGATTAGGAAGGGGTAGTGGGAGGTGCTTTTGGGCTGCATTTGCAGCATTGCTTTGGAGGCCCAGATTGGGGAAAGAAAAATTCAGAAGAGTCACAAGATATTAGTGACCTCTCAGGGGGTTACTGGCCTCATTGAGAATACAGGAATACTCTTAAGGAAGAATTGTGAGGCTGTAGGATTTGGGGGCTGTGTCTGCGTGAATATGTGTGTGTATGAATATATGTGTGCACGAGTGTATATGAGGGTGAATAAGTGTGTGTGTGCATGAGTGTGTGTATGTGTGTGCTCATACTTCCTTACTCTGAGTTCCTCAAGAATCAGAATTTGAAGGGTGAGTGTGATTGGTTGGGGTGGAGTTATACCCACACTCATGGGCAGGGGACGGTGGGGCATCTTGACTGATAATCCTGCCAAGGCGATGAGAGAGGAGTAACACATCCAAAAGAAGCTCAGTAGCTGTCACTAAAAGAAAACAGAATTTATTAGGGTCAAGGAATGAATATCCACTGTGCAAGTCACCTCCTTGTTCAGACCTTTTTACTCATCCTGTGTGTCCCCTATGGCTAGTAAAGAAGGTGGAATTGCCTAAGGGGAGGGGAAGTGTGAGCTTGGAGAGGGAAGTGGCTTGTCCAGGTAACGCACAGCATCTGGCCTTCTCTCATGCCACCCACACTCAGCTTCACGCAACCTGTGTGTCTGTTTAAGTCACCTAATTCCTGCCTGGCAAGAGAGGGACAGGGCATACCTCTTGTCCAGGATTGAGCAATGTGGGCCAGGGCTGAATGCAGGAGAAAGGAGCAAATGACCCAGCTGGGATAAATAAGTACTCCCTGAGAACATGGGCCTCCAACCCAACCATGAAGTCTGCTGAGACTCTTGCTGGCCAGACCAAGGTTCTGGATTGAGAAGGCCAGAGCTGACTGTGGGAAGAAGGGCTTTGGGTGAACAGTACAGGTTGGGAGCATCCAGGAACACAGGAGAATAGCAAAGCTGATCATCCTGAACTACAAAACTGTGAGGCCTTCTGCAAGTAGGGGGAAGAGACCTTTCAAGTCCTTGCCAACCTCAAACAGCCTTGGTAGAAACTCCTCCTTCTCCTAGCTCTTGAGGTGGGACAGTGGTCAAGAGAGTTCGGTTATAACCCTGCTTCTGCTGTTTATCCACTGTAGTCTTACACAAAGCCCTCTGGACCTCATTTGTGCAGCTGGAAGTTTGTGTTAGAAAACAATGGGTTAAAATGATGCTAAAATCAACAGAACCCTGTAGGAAGTGCTCATGGCAGACAACAAGCCCACAGAACATTTGAGCTTTTCCTGCCTGTCAGAAACTCAGCCACTGACTACATTTCCTGGACTGCCTTGTATAGAAGTGGGTCAGCGTCCCAGTAAAACATTGTTTGCAGAAACAGACACAGAATTGGGTTTGGCCCCTAGACTGTGGCTAGACTCTGCTGTAGAAGATATTTGTACATCTTTTCTCTGCCTTACATCACCTGCCTGGTGATATTTGCTAATCTTTATGTGCTGTGTGTGTGGGGGGGGTGCTGGCGGGGATGTGGTGGAGCTCTAAATTCTCTCAGCCAGAGTGTAATGGGGCCAGGGTCTACACAAGGGCCAGGTTCTTCCAGATTGAGACTGTGAGCACAGAGATGGAGGGTCTGGGTGACTGATGTGGCAGCGGAAGGACAGGGGCTAAGCAAAGATGTTGGAAGGGCATTGTCTCAGAGGCCAGGCTATGCTGACTTCACAGGAGGGTGCCACCCATGGAGCACTGTGTCTCTGCATCCCAAAGATCCTCCCTGTGCTCTGTGGAGCCCCTCACTTCTCCCTAGGGTGAGAAGCAGACAACCCCCAAACCTAAGAGATAGTGGGGGAGCCCTCCAGATTATCACAGATGCTCCCTGACTGAGGAGAAACACCTACCTTGAGCCTCCTTGAGCTGCTCTGTGATCCTGACAGATGGTGCAGTGAGACTAGTGGTTACCATCGCTCAAATGAAGTACTTAGTGTCCATTGTCTCAGTTAAGCTCCTATGAAATTGGGACTTGAATCACCCCTTCTGAGAGGTTATATGCAGAAAAAAAATAGCTAATTAAATTATTTACCAGTATTTATTTTATATTTAATTGGTTGGCAGTGTTAAACTTTACTCCACTATTATAAATGAGCACACAGAGACACTGGATGTATTTTAACAAGCCTTGGCCTGAATTGTGCAATCCTAGCCCATCTAAGCTAGCTCATAGTTCTATTACCCAAATATGACCCCATATATACATACGTCCCTTTGGACTGTTATTCTCCATGCTATGCTGATGTTCCAGACCACGTGGAATGATCTTTTTTAATCTATCCCATGGCATATGTCCTCCTTCTTCTGCTCTTGGCTTCTTCTAGGAGGCTTCTTCCTCCCAAGATGCTCTCTGCCTCTGAGGCCCGCGCATCTTAGTCCCACCTATCTCTGTCTTTGCCCAATCTCCAGGCCTCAGCATTTATTTAACCAATCAGAGATATGTAAGTAACAGACAGCAAGCAGGACCAATTAATTAACATTTAGAATGTATAACATCACCCCATCAGTTGTGTCTTGACCAAGATACACACCTGAACTCTACCCCAGGGAAGTGTTTGCAAAGCCCTACTTTTGGCATTGTCTTTGTTGGTAAGGGTGTCACCAGCTCAGATTCTGATCCATATACGAGCCAGCTTCCTGTCAGTCTCTACAACACAGTCCAGAAAGGAGGGGACAGTCCTGACCTGGCACTTGTGCTAATGGGACTAGGCAGGCTTTTGCCACAGCAGTACTCTGAAGGCCAGAGGCCAAGCAGGCAGGTCTTCCTGCCTTGCTGAGAACCAGCTTTTCAAGAGTTTAGGACCAGATGAGATCCCTATGCCCTACACACCAAATCTTCCCCAGGCTGTGGTGAGAATTGGAGGAGAACTCCAGCCAAGGGCTCCTGGGATGCCTTCCCTTCTTGCTCCCTGGGACATGTTTCACTTTGCAGCCCATGGAGGCCCAGTGCTCCTTGTGGTCAGTGTGTCCAAGGCTATCAGTCTGCAACTGCTTGCTTGCTTTTAAGTGTCAGAAGATGTAAATAGTTTTAGCCTTCAGCGGCTTCTGATTGAATATCCTTTTGAAGTAATGATAGCTATAATTTAAAGCAACAGTTACCATATTTTCCTTGCTGGATGGCTCTCTTTGAAGCACTAAGTATAAATCTACTTAAAGTCCTAAAATAGCCATATTTCTGCCTCCCTGTTCTACCAAGAGCCAGGACGATGCTGCCTCTAATCGCCATCATCTGTAACTAATACGAGCTGCCCAGTGGCTGGTGGCGAGGTGGCTGGAGAGCTGTTCAACCATGGGCGGGAAGGTAGAAGCTGAGACATGGTTTCCACTTGGGGACTTTGGCTTTGCTTGGAGTTCCAGAGAGACCTGTTCTGGAATTGGGTCCAAATAGGCACTGGGCTGCAGGGGATTTTGAAGGCTCTTCCAGGCTCTTTCTAGAAGTCTGAGATGGAAAATGTGGTCTTCCTTACAAAACAAACCTAGAAGGCTCCAGTGTGGGTGGGATCTTAGTGGGTGGATACAGTACCCAGCCCATGGCATTCTGGATACTGTATCCCCCCAACTCCCCGGCGGGGGGGTGCTCTTTCAAGAGATGACCAAGGCTGCAGCAGTATGTCGGTGTGGGTGACCGTGAACAGGGACTAAAACGGGCAGCCATTGCTGCAGCACACCACCATATAAAATGTGTTGTGTGGTCAGGCCTCTTGTTATCCCAGCAAGTGAGAGGCTAGGGCCTGAGGAAAACTACTAGTTTGAGACTAGCCCAGGCTGTATTGAGAGTTCTGGACTATCCAGAGCTACAATAGAAAAACTCTAACTCAAACAAATCAAACCAAACAAAATTCACACTGAACATTAAATGCAAGATTTTCATTTGCTGGCAAGTATCCATTCACTCAGCAGTTTATACTATGTGGCCTGCACTCCTACTGTGCACTAGACCATGAATAAAGCCTCACTTACTGGGCTATGTTAGTACAAATAAGGGAGATGAAGGGACATGCCAGAGAGTGAAATAAATCAGAGAAGGAGGCAGGGAGTGTTAGGGTGTGATTTTAAATAAGATTGTTACTGAAAAGATATGTGTGTGTGTGTGCTTTATGTGTGTGCATATGGATGCCACAGGTTGATGCCAAATGACTTTTTTAGTCATTCTCCACCTTATTTTTAAATTTATTTACTAATTTTTATTTTGTATGTGTAGTGTGTATGTCTGTGTGTGGGTATGTGCACTACATGTGTGCCGGTGCCCATGAGGGCCAGAAGAGGGCATCAGATTCCCTGGAACTGGAATTACAGGTCATTGTGAGCTCTCTAGGTGGGTACTAGGAACCAAACATGGGTTCTCTGTAAGAGCAGTAATTGCTCTGACCTGCTGAGCTGCCTCTCCAGTTCACACCTTATTTTTGAGACAAGGTCTCTCACTGAACCTGGAGTTCACCTGTTAGAGAGCTTTCTGTATGGGTGTTGGAAGCCAAGCTTAGGCTCTCATGCCTGTGTGGCAAGCCATCTCAGTCTCTGCAACACCATTTGTGTATAAACTTTTGGAAAGAGTCTTGAGAAATGCATATTTAGGCATTCTAAACAAAAACCATGGTGGGAAACATTTAGATTTACAGTATTTACCTTTGAGTGACAACGTTTCTCTTTTGTGTATTTCAGTTCTTTCTGAGACAGAGACATGCCTTTGGGGGAAAAATGTTAATTGGATTTGGTAGTTTCTCAATAAATGAAACACAGAATTAATGTATGACTCACCAGTTCCACTCCTGGATAAATGCCACAAAGAATGGGAAATAGTGTGCGGAGCATAACGTGCACACTTGCAGGTATATGAGATGGACTGGTGCTCACACTCCACCCAGTAGAGGCAGGAGGGTAGCCAGCCCTGGCTAGAGTGAGTTGTTTGTCAACCCGAGCGACACAGAGAGACCTGGTATCTAAAACCAAGCGGTAGACTGCTTTTTCTGGTATGTGTGAGGCACTGGGTTTAATTCTAAGGATTGTGACAAACAAAAGTTACATATGAATGGGCATAGCAGCACTATTTACAACAGCTAGAATTTAGAAACAATCCAAACGTCCTTCACTGGATAGATGGAGAAGGACATATGGCATATTCATACAAATGAAGTATTATTTAGCCATATAAAATGCTGATTCATGCAACCAGGAGATGAATTTTAAAACAAGCTAAGGGAAGGAAGTCAGATTAGAGAATCACACAATTGATTATCTTGTTTATATAAAAGCCAGGTGGAGCAAAAGTGTATGGACATAAAAAGAGTTGGTCCTTACCTGAAGCTGAGGGAGGAAGAAGGGGAGTCTGCTTAATATTTTAGGATGTGGGTAGGAGCAATGCTTGTGTAGAGTGGTGTATATACAAACATCACTGATTCTTGGACTTGGCGATGGGCATAACCAGTAAGCTTAGATGTATTTCCCATGATAAAGGCGTGATTGTTGGGGTGTTAGTAGAAAGACTAGAAGGCCATCTATGCCTGGTGTCTTTGTCAGATGACCAAAATGTCAGAAGCGGGGAGAATGGCCCAGATAATGGTAGGAAGGTCTGTTACTTTGCCGAGCCCATGGTTCCCAGGCAGGGCACAGGCTTTGCCAGGCAGGGTAAGCAGATGTCGGGAGCAGGGATGAGGTTGGTCATGCAGGGCTGAACCGTGGATATGGTTGCTTCTAGATTGAGGACACAGATTCTAGAAGAGGCCAGAGTGATGTCCCAGAAGTTTGTGCCCAGTGCATGATGGGAGTTGGCTGGGCAAACTGAATGGCTCCAGGTCTCATTAAGGGATCAACCACTGCCTGCAGATAAGTCTGGTTGGGAGAGCTGAGAAAAATTATATTTTCCTAAATTTGTGTATCCCAGCCTTGCTGAGCAGAAGTGCCCATGTATTTCAGGATGGTGGAAGTCAAGATGTCCCTCCATGCAAAAAGCAAAGAAAGAAAGGGTCCTTTTTGTCACGGGGTGTCCTCTCCTGCATCCTTGTGTCACCTCTCCTAGAGCCCTGGGACCTGCCTCTGCATGCCACCCCAGGCCTCTGTCTATGCCCCGAAACTTGCTGGATCTCCCTGTACGTACCTTCCCCAGGTCAAAACGCAGCAGAGCAGAGCTCACACAGCCTGAGGGTCTCAGCCAGTGTTCTTTGATGCTTCTTTAATGACAAAGGTCAAGGACTGCCCCAAAGACCTGGCAACTCCATGCACAGTAGAGGCTGGACACTCACTCTACCCGAGGAGAACTCTCTGTGCTCTGGGACTCCTTGCTGGTCTGCCCTGCAGTTAATGCTTCTCTAATAGCCTCTCTGTGTGTGACCCACACCCTGGCCACACCTGACTCCTCACTGTCCTGGATTGGCCCTTCCAGCCTTCAGGGTTTGTACCTCCTGTTCTTTCCTTCTGGCATGCCTTCCCCCAAAGCGCTGCCGCTGAAACCCAAGCTGTCCTTCTCATCCCATCTCAAATGTCACCATGTCCTTCATGAGCCCCCAGTACCTCCCAGGGTATTCTCACCCCTGCACTTGCCCAGCACCCTGTTACAAATCCCACAACACTGCCAATGTTTTGCCTTGTGGTCCTTTCCTGCCTTGTCTATGGTTTAGAGGCATCTACCTGGACCCACTTGAGCAGGTAGGTGGCTTCCCTTCTGGGCACCTTGCTTTTCTCATCTGTAAGATTCTGATAATAACCTACCTGGAAAACACTGCTTCTGGGAGGCTGGGAGGATCACTGCTCTGTGCAAAGCAGGACCAGGAGTGAAGTGACACTCATAAAGAAGGTATGCGTGCCCAGGCAGGTGAGAAGGCAGATCAGCTTCCGGAACTTTGCTTCTTTGCTGCCTCACTGGATGTATCTGAGCAAAGACATCATGACAACATGACCGGTGGAACTGCGGAATATTGTCATACTCTACTCCAGGGTTGGGCCTGGGGTATTGATTCTGAATCCCTGCTACATGGAGGCAGAGCCAGGGAATGGGGAAAAGCCATGGAAGGGCAGAATGCTCAACTGCAGGGACCATGGTGTCCAGGCCCCAATCTTCCTGCAGCTGCTCAAGAAATCTGTGGCCTTGACCGTGTCAGTCCAACACCTCTCTGAGCCTTGATTTCCTTTTTGAAGTGGACCTACTGTGGTGCAAGTGTGCCAGGGGGGGCAGGTAGAAAGAAGGGTGGCGAGAACCAGGCAGGGAGGTGGCTGGGGGCAAGAGGCCAGCTTAGTCACACTGGGAAGGAGCAGAGGTGGGGAGACACGAAAGACAGAAGAGATACAATCTAATGAACTTAGTTGATTTGAAGTAGGGGCCAAGGTAGCAGCGTGGGGAAGAGGGAAGGCAATTGGTGAGTAGAGAACTGAAGAAAATGTCCTCGGGCTTGGGAGGACTGTGTGGCCCAGAAGAACTGTGTTCTATAATGACACTGGGCTGGGTGTGCTGAGTTAGATAGACCGTGGGAATGGAGGCTGAAATCTTAGAAATAGGGAGGGGCATCTCCTTCGAAAGGTAATTGGTGTCAGCTTCCCAATCAACTTCCTGACTTATTTGTCTTGAGGTCTTGGAACTTGTTATTAAAATGTAATATCACGTGGGAGCCCCAGTTGTCTTCTCCTGTGGTTGCCTCTTGTTCAAGGAAGGGCGACGTTTCCAGAAATAAATTCTGCTCCTGGGCATTCTAGGAAAAGAATAGTCCATAGTAGGTAAGTTTAGAAGGCATGTTCCTGTAATGCTGGACTTTTCAGGATCTTAGAGGAGCTGGTGTGTTCTGTGGGGAGAGGAGCCTGGTGTGTAGTATTTCTCTGGTCGGTCTACCTGCAGAGCTGTTTATTTTTTCATCTGTCAAGAGCTAAGTTATCTGAACCTGGGGCTGGGGTAGAGGAGGAATCCAGGTAATCAGTGGATATCAGGCTCACCAAGTTGAATGTGTATTAACAGGGCACCCATGGGCTCAAGGCAGTTCTCAGGTGATTCTGAGGAGCCAGGCAAGGACCATACCTTGACCCCCCCCCCCGTTCTAGTACCAGTGATTGAACTCAGGGCCTGTGTGCATGCCAGACGAGCCCTCTAGCATTGACATTCCCAGACCTTTTTTTTTTAACCTTATTTTATTTTTGATATAGGGACTCACTAAGTTTCTCAGACTAGCCTTAGACTCACTCAGTATAGTCAGGCTTTAAATTTGTGGTCCTCCTCCCTCAGTTTCCTGAGTAGGAAGGGTTTAAACCTATGACACCAGGCCTGGCTACAGACCCCACATAGAGAAAGAGTCTTAGAGGAACAGAAGATCAATGATGCCAGGAGAATCCCAACCACAGGGTAATTTGTGCCCTTATGAAGATCACTTCCTGCCTCTTACTCCAAGCTGTCAGAAAGGAAAGGCCAGGCTAGATTGGTTTAGACCACTCTGAGCAAGTAGCCTCACAGTGAGGCACTCACACCCACAGGCCTTGGGCCTAGTGTGGATGTAGTAAATGCCCCAGCAACTTCAGGTTGGCCTGGGTCAGAGTTGGTGGCTAGCAATGGCCCTGTGTGTCTGCAGAGCAGGACGGGCGCATGCAAACACAGGTGATGTGCCTTTAAAACTACACTGTCACCTCTGCTGAGCACAGCGGGGTCTCAGGTCTCTCACTTAGATCAGCATGTGTAGCCCAAGCTTTATTGTCCTTTATGGGAAGAGAGATGAAAAGATGTGGGACATGGTCTCTCAAACTCTTCATCCACCTGCTTCAGCCTCCCAGGTACTGGATGATAGGCTCATGTCACACATTTACCATGAACCCTGCTTTGACTGTGGTGGGAACCCCAGCAGGTGTCTAGACGGGAGAGGAGGATGCTGATGGCTGAAGCCCTCATTGGCCAGAACCTTCTTTTCATTTATTTTATTATATTTGTTTGCTTTTTGTTTGTTCATTTGCTTTGTTCTGTTTGTGGGTACATGCCACAGAGCAAGCACATGTGAAGGTCAGAGCGCAATTTTCGGGAGTCAGTTTTCTCCTTCCATCATGCAGGTCCTGGGGTTGGATCTCAGGTTGTCAGGCTTAGGGGCAGGTGCCTTTACCCTCCCAGTCATCTTGCTGGTCCCAGTCCACAGAGCCTTTGCTGATAGTGCTCCCAAAGTAGGGCAATGAGCTCTCTGTAAAGACCCTGCGTCCTTCCTCTCCCATCCATGTCTCACTCTGGGCTTATGCAAGAGCCTAACTTTATAAGATTGCCAGGGTTATACAGCACTGGGCCTGGGTGCCATGTTGTTTTCAGGCTCTGCGACCATTAAAAAGCCTGTTAACCACCCAAGTCCACGTTTGTTCATCTTTGAACAATGGGGATAACAATGTATACTATAAGGGTGGCAAGCAAGATGGGGACATTGTGAGTGCTTGGCAAATTGCACAGGACTGCACATTGAGGAGTCACTAAATTATTGGGTGACACCACTGGACTAGAATCCTGCAGGCCCAGTAGGTTTCAACAGGAGCAAAGGAGCAATGCCCTTCCATAAAGAAACCAGGACTATGCCATGAGACAGGTGGGGAACCCTCTTCAGTGTGGCTTGCTCTTCTGGTCTCCCCAGGACATTCTAACTCTGAGCCTCAGGAAGGTATCTTCAAGGTGATTTATAGAACTTTCCACCCAGCAGGAGGGGCTGGTCAGCTTTCATGGCATTGATTGAGCATCACTCTCTTTGGGCATGGTGTGGTGGAGCATTCACCCAGTATTCAGAAGGCTGAAGCAGGAGTATAGAGTTCAAGACCAGTCTGGGCCAAATGCGAAGAAAAGGAGAGAAAATAAATGATCAAGACTCACTTCCTGGAACCATGAGCCCTTCCCTCTTTCCACATATTCCATGCTGGTGATACGTGTGTGGATGAGAAAATGAACTCAGACAGGTAAAATATCTCTGTGGTGGCCACACAGCACACTGGAATATGATCTCAGCTCCACAGTATTCCAACCCCCCCGTGTTTCCCACATGCTATCATGGGAGTTCCATTTCTCTTGTTTTATGGCACAAGTCTGAGCCTTATTCTACCCAACCAACCCTCATTCCCCCACAGCCTTGGACCCGAAACTCTCACCTAAATTGGCTTTTCTGCCTTCCTGTATATCCATCCTTCAGCTTTCCCTAATGTTGCATGGAATGACAGTTCTTATCACACAGAGGTGAACACAGGTATGAGTTTGGGTCTCTTAACCTATTTATTTCTCTAGATAATGCGGAATAAACAATTATTTTGACCTTTGGTGATATGTAGCTTTTTTTCTCCTGTGCCTACTGAGGGGTGTGTGTTTCCCTCTTGGAAGCTTATACATGATGTTATCTGCAGAACCCTCCCATGGATCCAACTAGTCACAGAGAGGAAGGGCCTACACTGGTTCTATACTATTAGAATAGACCTCAGATTGTCCCAAAGTGCCCTGGGCAGAGAGGTGAGGTTTTGCTCACTCCTATAAAAGAAAGACTTCCTGGTTGTGTGGTCACAGTGTGATGAGATATTGATGGTGGTGACATGGTCAACTCTCCCAGAACCTCAGCCTACAACCAAGCCCCACTCTTCCTCTTCAGTGGGACCCTACTCCCTAAGGACAGTAGTGGGGCCAGCTACTAGAGACTTTCTCTCAACCTTCCTTGTAAGTGAAGTCTCCAGGGAGGTTTCAGATGTTTTCTTAAACTGGTGACAATGAAGAAAGGCATTTTCTGTTCTTTTCTCCCTGGAATGTGGTGCTAGGAGTATCCACAGCCTTTGCATATCATGAGGTATATGACAATTATGTATTAAGACTGGAGGAATAGGCTTGCTGAAAGAGCTTGGGCCCCTCATTACCATGGAGTTTTTGGTACTTTTTAATGTGAAATAGCAAAAATCCATTTTCTAATTCTATTATTTTGAGTTTTCTAGGATGCATGCATCCAATCCTTCCTAACGTGTAATGCTTGACTTTATGTCACTCCAACAAGGTGAAACTGCATCAGTGGTAGGTAGGAGTTCTTTGTGGTGGCATACACCTGTAATTCGAGCACTCAGGAGGCTGAAGCAGGAGCATGGTGAATTTGAGGCCAGCCTGGGCCACATAGCAAAAAACCAAAAACAAAACACAAGAACAAAACAAAAACAAAAAAACCCCAAATATCAAAACAAAAGCCCCACCCTTTTAAGGTGTATAAGTTTGTCAGAAGACTATGGGGTCAAAGAGAGTTCTGGCAGAGAACCCTAGGTCACTCCAAGCAGGTCTGTTCAACTGTCAATGGTTCAGAGTGTCCCTCACCCCAAAGCCAGGCCCTGGGAGGGCAGGTTTAGAGGTTGCAGGCTCCATGCTTGTTCTCACAGAGCTCAAAATTCAGGAAGGGAGAAAGAATATTTGAAGACAATTCAAACTAACCAGCACGCTCAGGGAGGGATTGTCTGGGTTATGGTTAATTTATCAAATGACTACCAAATTGCTTTTCAATGGCAGGCTTCATCTTATATTCCCATCAACACTGAGGGCTGAGATTGCTCCATAGCTTTGTCAACACTTACTGTTTTCTGTATTTTTTTTAAATACTTTATTTTTTTTTCTTCAAGTTACATCTCAGTCACAAACCCCTCCCTATTCCCCCTTCCTATCCCGCCCTTCCACTCTCTTCCCCCCAGAAGTTTCCCCTTTCAGTCCAACAGATGGTTCCTTCTCTTATAACAGTAAGTATTATACAAAACAACAGATATAAATATGCCACATTTATGAGAGTTAAATGGCCCAGTATACCTTCCTAATGTCCAGTTTATACATATTTGGCCCCTGACTTTAACATTCTACTATCTAACCATCTCCATGAGTTTAAAGGTCTATATCTGACTCAACATTCATACTAACTTGCAACACACTTTTAAGAGTATCTTCTTAAGCTGGGCAGTGGTGGCGCATGCCTTTAATCCCAGCACTTGGGAGGCAGAGGCAGGTGGATCTTTGCGAGTTCGAGGCCAGCCTGGTCTACAAATTGAGTCCAGGACAGCCAGGGCTACACAGAGAAACCCTGTCTCGAAAAACCAAAAAAAAAAAAAAAAGAGTATCTTCTTAGATCTATAACACCCTCTTGATTCCTAAACAACTCAAAATTTAACTATGAGACTCTAGCTGTCTATTCTTCAACCACCTCAGAGACCTGAGAGGGATAAGTATATCTGCTTATATAGGAAGTGCAGGGCCTGCAGCTTCCAAAACTAAGAAAGGACATACCAATGACTGCCTGGATAGTTCCCATTTTCTCTCCATACATTCCTGCATCAGTCTTCAGCCTTTGGGTCCTGTTTCTCTGACAGACATTTGTTGTAGAGCAGGGATTATGAAGGACTTACCTACCCTGTCTTGGCAGAGTTAGGCTGTCGACTTCCCTGCTACCAAGTTTTGTCCTTTTTGAACAGCAGTCTGTCTGCAGTTGGTGCAAGGGGTTTTTTCTTGCCAAGAGATAGGCTTGCCACTAATTCAACCATCTTACAGTGGAGGTTCTTCGATGCTTATCTTCTACTTGGAGTAGAATAGGGGGTGCTGTCAGGTGCTGATATGTCTCGATATCAAACATTTTTAACCATTTTTTCTATTTGGGTTCGGGCCCCAAACAGGTCTACTACGACCCAAATCAGCAGGAAGTCACTTTAAGAGAGCGACGTCCCATGCCCAGAGGGTGGGGAAGGTGTTTCTCCGCCCTTCTTTTTGGTTATTTGAAGGATAACTGAAAACTCCGATATTTAAGGGAAGAGATTACAAGCTGATAAATGGTCCTGTTTAATGGGTTTTGGAGGTTAGCCCCAGGGACTTCCTACTTTTCCTTTTCTGTATCCTTCTTCCTCTCCTATGTAGGAGTGCATAGGCTTGAGAAAAATGAGATATAGACATAGCACAGGAAGGTCCAAGAAGAAGGGGCAGATTATTGAATATGCCCTTATACCTTTGTATATTGATACAAAATTAGTAGTTTATTTGGCTAAAGTGGTATTGACCATTGTTTATTGTGCAAAAATAAGATTGTATTGGATTACATCGATATTGATCTTTGTATATTGATACAAAATTAAGATTATAGTTGGCCACAATGGTATTGACCCTTGTATATGGACGTAATATTAAGATTGTATTGGGCTACATAGGCATTGATCTTTGTATATTGATACATAATTAAGAGTATATTTAACCACAATTGAATAGATCTTTGTATATTGATACAAAATTAAAGGTAACGCTTCCTAATGGTATCATACCTAGAGATACTTAAAATAAAATGTGAAGCTCTGGCCTCTTGATACCAACCGTCTAAAACGGTCTAGGATAGTTAAGTAAAACAAACTCCTAGTCATGCAAACATGTCACTTTGTTAGCTACTATGACAGTCTATCACAGATATTCTCTAAACTACCCAGTAATCAAGTTGCTAAGAGACAAGCAACATTTGCTTATCTAAATACAAGAGATGGATAGGGCATCTTCAAAAACCCCAAGAGATCTGCAGAATATGGCATTCAAAGATGTTATCTTAAATTAAGATTTTCTTTTTTTTTGATATCGAGACATATCTGTATTTTTTTATTAGACCATCTGTCCTGATTTTGTAGCAAGCTAGAGTTATCTGGAAAGAGGAACCTCAATTTAGAAAATGCTTCTATCAGATTGACCTGCAGGGAAATCTATGGGGGCATATTCTTGATTAATTATTGAAGTGAAAGGGCCCAGCCCACTGGGGGCAGTGCCAATCCTGGGCAAATTGTCTTGGGTGGTATAAGAAACCAGGCTGAGCAAGTAATGGAGATCAAGCCAGTAAACAGCATTCCTCCAGGGAGTTGGCTTCAGTTATTGCCTTCAGGTTCCCACCCTCGTTTCCCTCAGTGGCCATGACTCAGGATATTAACCCTTTCCTTGCCAAGTTGCTCGCAGTTATAATCTTTTTAAGTAATTTATTACTTATTTTTATTTTGTGTGCATTGACTGGTGTTGTACTTGCCTGTGTGCCAGATCCCCTGGAACTGGAGTTACAGACAATTGTGAGCTGCTGAACGGGTACTTGGAATTGAACCCCAGTCCTCTGGAAGAGCAGCCAGTGCTCTTAACCGTGGAGTAATCTCTCCAGCCCTTGTGGTCGTGATTTTTTTTTCTCAGCATTTGAAAGCCAAAGACACCAGCCTAGTGAGGTGGGATTTCATGGTTTTGACCTGCGAATCTCTGATGGATGGTATTGCTGTTTATGTTTCCGTATGACAATGGACCATTTGTATATCATTTCTGGAAAAAAATCCCTGCTCAGAGTCTTTTCTTTGAAAATGGATTATTTGTCTGTTATTATTGAGTTATAACATCTTTAAATATTGTGGCCATAGCACCAAGATATATAATTTGCAGACATTTCTTCATAGCTTACAAGTCTTTATGTTTTGAACTATTTCTTTAATTCCTTTGATATCATAAAGAATGCTTTGCTTGACACAAAGTTTAAAAGAGTTCCATCTAGCCGGGCGTGGTGGCGCATGCCTTTAATCCCAGCACTTGGGAGGCAGAGGCAGGCGGATCTCTGTGAGTTCGAGGCCAGCCTGGTCTACAAAGCAAGTCCAGGACAGCCAGGGCTGTTACACAAAGAAACCCTGTCTCGAAAAACCAAAAAAAAGAGTTCCATCTGAGTTTTCCTCTATGGATCTTGAATTTTTAGCTCTTTTGTTTAAGCTTAGAATGTGTTTTGAGATGATCGTATGAATAGTGTGAAGGAGTCCAACTGAATTCTCCTGAATGTGGACATCCAGTCACCTGTTTTTAAAGTGAAGTCTCATGCCACTTGGTAAGTTGTACTGTCCTGAGACCTCCAGGTGTCACCTCTTTTGCTCTGGATCCTCCTGGACATTCCTTTGTCTCATAAACTGAACTGATAGCACCTGGTATTGCAGGCCTCGGCACCCTGCTGCTGTAATACTGCTGAGGCCCCCGCTTATGAAGCACTTAAAACAGCACACCCCTGGGGATGCTGATGTCAGTTCTGAGATGTCCCATAGCCTGTCATCAAACACACTCAAGTCTCCATTGCTGAAGCAGGGAGAGATGCTGGCGTTGCATAACTGTCCTACTGGTGAGGACCCATAAATGAGGACGTGAGAATCGTCTGCCATGGTCTCTCCACAGGTTCCTATCACTGATGTTCCTGATGGGGAACAGGGAGTCAGGGGGGTGGAGAAAGGAGATGTCTGAATGGACCCTTCAATAGCTTCTGTCTAGGCACAAGCTTGACCACCGTCTAAGGTTTCTCAGGACACAAGGGACTTCTGTCTTTCCTGGGAAGGTTGACCAGTCGTGACAGCTTCCTCAGGAGCCTATAGTTTACAGATCAGCCTGGTTTTGCTGACACTCCCTACCCTACAATGATTGCCCACCGGGTCACTGAAGACAGGCCCATCTGTCAGGACTGGCTGTGCTGCCGCCTGCTCATCCATCCCCCATCTCCATGGTCTGACAGCTCCTGGCTCCTGCGATCTCTTCCTTCCACATTTCTGGATAATTCTATTTCTGGCAGTGGCCCTCCACATGCTGTGACCAAGTGGTAGAGCTGTGGCCTTTTCCCAAGTCCTATTTCCAGCTGGGGCATACTAGCCTCTTCTTCTATTCCAGTCCAGGACATGAAAGGTCAGGGGCCCTGGTGGGAAGATAGACCCCCATGAGGCAGCCTCCTGGCCTGACTGCTGCATGGTTGAAAAAACCAGGAAAGTTTTAGGAAAACCAGGAGCATATGATCAGACACCCCAGGCCCAGCTCTCCCAGCTGACCTCATAAATGGTTCCAACTGTGCCTGTGTATTTGAAAGGGAGTCAGCAGGGGCTGAGGGTATATTTGGAGTGCTCAGGTGTGGCAGGGAGGAGAAAGGAGACAATCCAAAATAGAGTGGCTGCTGGCATTCAATTGGACTTCTGTACTGAGCACAGATACAGAAACATGGTGACCAGTCCCTGCCATATGGCAAACATAGACAGGGTAGCTTACCACAGTGTCTGATTGCTCTGTTGGACAATGCTGTTTGAACTGTTGTGATATTTTATACCTGCTAAATCTATTCATGTGATTATATTGATGATGACTAAGTTGGTTACTGTTCTATTGCTGTGAAGAGACACTATAACCAAGAAAACTCTTACAAAACAAAGTATCTAACTGGGGACTTGCCTACGGTTTTAAAGACTTATTACATACTCATTATGTCAGGAAGCAGACAGGCATGGCACTTAGTGATAGATGTGAGTGTGTACATCATGATCTGCAGGCAGCAGGTTGAGAGAGAGAGAGAGAGAGAGAGAGTCATTAGCTTTTGAAATCTCAAAGCCCACCGCAAGTGACAAACTTCCTCCAACAAGGCTACATTTCCTAATCCTTCCCAAACAGTTCCACTAACTTGGGACTAAGCATTCAAACATATGAGCCTATGGGGACCATTCTCATTTAAGCCATTAAAATGATTATATTTATTTAGTAGGTTTGCACATATGAGACAGAGTGTTCCTACAAAGCACAGTCAGGTTTCACAATCAAGATCCTCCTTCCTTAGATTCCCAACTGTAGGGATTATAGGGACATGCCCCACACCTGGACTTAATGGTTTTTATTTTATGAAATATTTGCAAGTGGTCTTCCTAAATATTAAAAAAGATAGCTTCAGGAAAAGTCTAACTTTACTGCTGAATTCCTAAGCAGAAATGCATTTGGTATAGAGCACTTACCAAGACTAGGCCAACCCAGTACCAGGAATTATTTGCCTGTTCAGGTTCAAGTGAGAGGGGGAAGAGAAATAGACGGATAATCAAGAGAAGAGAAATGACTGTCTCTAAAGTCCTGGGACCTTGAACTCCCCAGGAGTCTTCTCCAACCAGATCCCTTTGTCCTTTGCCAGCCCTGCTGGGGTCCAGCATTGCCAACTTCTTAAGTTCCTTCCTTCCTTTCCTATTTTTCTTCCTCCTTCTCCTTTCTTCCTTTTCTTTTCTTTTTTTCTTTTTTTTGTTGTTGTTTTTAGACAGAGTTTCTCTGTGTAGCCCTGACTATCCTGGAAGTCACTCTGAAGATGAAGCTGGCCTCAAACTCTGATATCCATCTACCTAGAGGTAGACTCCTGAGTGCTGGGATTAAAGGCACTACCTCCCCACAAGCCAAACTTCTTGAATTGGCCAAACAGGAGCTCTAGTGTGTGTAACAGTACCCCAGCAAGCATCAAGTCTGCAGGAAAAACATCGGCTCAGAAAGAGTAATTTTATCTGTAGACTTTTGTGGAAAATCCATTTTGGTAATAAGACAAGGAGAAAAGATCATGTAGGAAGTTATGAAGTCCTCTGTTTTATGAGAAAAAGTCAGGCATAAGTCCACTGCATGGGACCACTTCTGTTCTAACCTCAGGTTCTTAGGGTGTTAAGGCTGCCCCTACCTTAGGCTGTTCAGATAGAATATAGCTTGTAAAGTTGTTGCATAATCCATGCCCAACCCTGTGTGATCCAAAGGGATCTGGGAAGCTTGGGAGGGGCTCTGAGGCTGGTTACCTCTCATCCCACCCACTGCTTTGCCACCAGCCATGCCAGACTGGCATTTGGTGAAAGAATTGGGTATTTGGTTTTTTGGTGTTGTTGGAGATGGAACCCAGGATTCTGTACCTGCCACACCCCCAGCCTACATCACACTCCCTTCTTTCTCCTCTCAGACCTTGTCCCTCACCTGCCCCCATCCCTCAACCCCATTCTAGCCCAGTAGACATCCCTGATGGTGTCTGTAATGAGTTCCAAAGGAGTGTCTCTTCCTGCTACACACTCTGGCAGTTGTCCCAGCAGTGAGCACATAACCTACACTGAGCACACTGGAACATTTCCTTGGGATTTGACAACTAAGGTGATCAAGAGAAACCATTTCTCTTGACTCTATCTGGCACCTCAGAGGAATTTGTGAGCTGGTAACTATCTGTGCCCCTGGGTTTGAGGTGACTGATTATGCAGTAATGTGTGACTCTCTGAGGCAGATTGTCACCTGATCACCACTAGGGTGTGTTCTAGTGAAAAGTTCCTTATTCTGTCCACTGATAGCTGACATTGTTCTGTGGTGTTGGTACTATGCTAAGGGCCGACAAGCACTCTCCACACACTACAATTTGGATCTCGAATGTTTCCTAAAAGGCCACGTTTAAAGGTTGATTACTCAGAGAATTGGGACATGGAGTCTTTAAAAGGTGGGGTTAGTAGGAGGTGGTCAGGTCATAAAGGTGTGCCCTTGAGAGTGATCTTTGAGATTGCATCTCCTTCCTCTCTCACATCCTGTTCATGAGGGAAGGACCTTTGCTGTGCTCTTCCATCATCATATGAAGTAGACTAAACCCTCTAAAATGGGCCAAAATAACCGGATTATGTCAAGTCTCTCTGTCTCTATCTCTCTGTCTCTCTCTCTCTGTGTGTGTGTGTGATGTGCACTCCCACAACACAGTGACCTCCATGAAGCAAGCACTGTTATTATGTCCTTGCAGTGGAGTGATTTTGTAAAGGTGGCTCTAGGCCAACCTGGCTGGCTTAAGTCCCATCTCCTTCACTTTCTGGGAAAGTGGATTTGTAGAGTTATGTCTCCCTGGGTCTCATTTTCTCCAGATTAAGAAATAATGATGAGAAACCTCATAGGACCAGTCAAAGACTAGATGAACTGATGCATGTGCTTTGACAGAAAGGCTCGGCTCAGCGAGGTCCAGGCACCTATATAACAGAGGAAGACCCCAGGCTCAGCACAGCTGGACAGACAGACACTCTCGAGGGCCTTCAGTGAAGAGCAGTGGTGGTGCGGGGTATAGATTCCTGGCATTTCAATGTTCTGGGGGCCCAACTGCCTACTAGAAATGTTATGTGAACAATGGATGCTTAAAAACAAAAACAAATAAACAAAAACCCCTCTAATTATTATCTTTGAAAAACATAAACAGATAAAATTGACTTCAATATTTCTTATTTAATCTGATGTGCTGAAAATGTTGATATGTAAAAGCAGGAAATTATTGTGATGCTGTATTTTCTGATTTTTAACTATCAAGTCTTTTGATTCCAAAGTGCACCACACTTTTTAAAAAAAGGTTTATTTATTACTTCAAGTAACATCTTCATCACATTCCCCCCTCTACCCCTCCCAGCCCCACCCTCCCACCCTCTTCCTCCTCCCAAAAGTCATAATTCTTTTTTTGAATAATTAGGCCACAATTATGAAAATTATAAGGCATAACATACATTCCCAATGTCCACTCCATATATATTTGGCAACTGATATTAATATTCTATTATCCATCTATCTCCATGAGATTAAAGTTCTACACCTAACTCATTTTCCATCCTAACTTGCATCACCAACTTAGAAACATCTTCTTAGGCCTAGAACACCCCTTTAATTCCTAAACAATTTAAACTTTAACTGTGAGACTATAACTATCTAGTCTTCAATCACATCAGAGACCTGAGAAGGATAAACATATCTGATTATACAGGAAGTGCAGAGCCAGCAGCTTCTAAAACTAAGAAATGACAGATAGCTGACTGCCTAAACAGTCCCTAACTTTTCTCCATGCATTAGAGCATCTATCTTCAGCCTCTTGGCCCCGTTTCTCTGACAGACATTAATTATAAAGCAAGAGTTATGAAGGACTTGCCTACCCTGTCTTGGCAGAGCTAGGCTGTCAACTTACCTGATTCCAAGTTCTGTTCTTTTCAGACAGCATTCTGTCTACAGTTGAAGCAAGGGATTTTTCTTGCCCAGTGACAGGCTTACCACTAATGCAACCATCTCCAAAAGGAGATTCTTCAATGCTCATCCTGTACTTGGAGTAGAATAGGGGGTGCTGTCAGGAGCTGACATGTCTCAATATAAAAAAAAAATCTTATGTTAAGAAACCTTTGAATGCCAAATTCTACAGATCTCTTGGGGTTTTGAAGACCATCTCTCTATCTCCGTATATTTGGATAAGCAAATGTTGCTTGTCTTTTAGCAACTTGATTTCCTGTTAACTTAGAAAACATAGTGATAAACTATCCTAGTACCTAACCAAATGACATGTTTGAATGACTATTAGTTTGTATCTCTTAATTATCCTAAACAGTTTGTGACAGTTGCTATCAATGGGACAAAACTTTACATTGCATTTTTAAGTGTTACCTAGGTACAATACCTTAAAAAGGGTTAACCTTAATTTTGTATCAATATACAAAGATCAATACTGATGTAACCAAATATAGTCTTAATTTTGTATCAATATACAAAGATCAATACCAATGTAGCCAAATATAACCTCAATTTTATATCAATATATAAGGATATAAAAGCACATTCAATAATCTGTCCCTTTTTCTTTGTCATTCTTATTTCCTATATCCCATTTTTAAGTCTTTCTCCCCCTACATAGGAGAGAAGGAAGGATAGAGAAAAGAAAAAGAGAGAAATTCCTGGGTTTAAACTCCAAAATGCACTTAGCAAGACCATTTAACAACTTGTAATCAAGCCCCCTAAATAAAAATAAACATCTACAACCCATCAAATGACCAAAGTGGGGGGAAAATCACCTACCCCACCTTCTGGGAATAGGACGTTGCTCTCTTAAAATTACTTCCTGCTGATTTGTGATGTAGGAAATCTATTTGGGGCCCAAATAAGAGTGGAAAATTGGTTAAGCAAGTTAATAGTAACATTTGATGTTCAGTCTTTTTGTGCTCAGATATTTAAATATACTAAGAAGTTTGTAGTCAGAGGCTGAACTTCAGCGTTTTACTGAGGTCCTGGCTGGAACAGTCTGTGTGACTGAACCATCTTAGTCATTTTGAGTTGTTCTGGTTGTAGATTTTTGAAGAAACAGTTATTAAGGAAGTCTGTGAGGCTGGATCATCTGGGTTACTTGTCTTCTTTGGTGTCTGGTCCCTTTTCTTCAGAGGTTTCAGTTGTCCAGTTGTCCCTGGACTCCTTAGATGGATGGTTTTAATTTCCTGGAAAGATAAGAACAGAGCCCTGTCCTAATCCTAACTCTGTGGCACTACTTTTTTTTTTGGGGGGGGGGAGGCAATATCTTTCCTAGAGAAAATTGGTTTTTTTTTAACTACATAAAAATATTATCTTTCAATTGAGATTTAAAAAATTCTTTTGATATTTTGGAACTAAACATACCTTTAAGTGTATATTTTGAGATCACAAAGGACAATTCATTTTGAATTTCAGCATGCCTTTTGCAAGTAGCTTTTAAACTTAAATCATTGCAAATCCTATGTGCCTGCCTCTGCCTTTCAAGTATTGGGATCAAGGGCATGTGCCTCCCAATTGTTGGAATTAAAGGTGTGAACCACCACCCTTAAATCTAAGTTTTTCTCTATTTGGAGTTTGCTCTGTGTCAGGCTGGCCTTGAACTTAGAGATCTGCATATTTCTGTTTCCAGTGTGTTGGGATTAAGGGTGTATGCCTCTCATGTGATGAGATTAAAAGTGTGCACCATCACCACCCTGTTCTTTGTAACTCTAGAATTTAAAAGACAACTGACTCTAGTGATCCTCCTGTCTCTGCTGGAGTTAAAGGCATTGGCTAACACCCCCCCCCCCCACTTCTCAAATATTTTATCTTAGCTCCAAATTACTTCAGCTCTTAGAAGTTTAGAAAACCAGGTTGAACTGTAGTAACCCTTAATTTATTTACAACTTTTTAAGCCTCTTAACTACCTTTTAAAAACCAAACCACGAAAATATCCTTTATATACAGGAAACAAATTTAAAAGCTGATATCCAAGAGTGTGTGAGCTATGTGGCATACAGTCTAACTTTCTAACCTGAAATTAAGACCTTTTTTTCCTTTCATGCCAGTAGGACAAGTATGCCTTTGGCAAATTATCATTTGAGAATTTTATATGTTATTTTATTTATAATTTCTAAAGCTTAGTTGTGCCCCCCCTTTTAAAAAAGATTATTCTTTTTTTTCAAGTTACCTCTCAAACATAGTTTCCTCCCTCCTCCCCCCTACCACCATCCATCCCTCCCTTCCTCCCTCTCTCATTATTCCCCTTCTCGGTACTCTCCTTCTCCTCAGATGAGGTGGGCCTTCACATATCAGAATCCCTCAGTTCATCATTCAAGTGAGGTCCAAGAGCTTCCTCTTGTACTGGGGCTGATATGGCACCCCATCTAGGTAGGGTGTTCCACTGACCTGCAACAGATTCCATGACTCACTGCTGGGTCGAGTTTTTCCTAGGATAGATATGCTAGGTTCCTAACTGTTGGGTCTGTGGATGGTTGTCCTGTGACACATGGTTAATATCCACTTATAAGAGAATATATACCAGGTTTATCTTTCTGGGACTGAGTCAGCTCACTTAGGATAAGTTTTTTAGATTCATCCATTTGATTTCAAATTGCATGATTTCCTTGTTTCTGATAGCTGTGTAGTATTCCATTTGTTGTTGTTGTTTGTTTTTTTTTTTTTAATCCATTCTTCAGTTGAAGGACATATGGGTTGTTTCCAGTTTCTGGCTATTACAAATAAACTGCTATGAACATTGTTGAGGCAATGTCCTTGTGGTTAGGTGAAGAATCTTTTGGATATATGGCCAGCAGGAGTTGAGGTAGAACTATTCCCAATTTTCTAAGATATCTCTAGACTGATTTCTAAAGTGGTTGTACAAATTTTTCACACCCACCAGCAATGAAGCAGTGTTTCTCTTTCTCCACATCCTCGCCAGCATGTGCTGTCATTTGAGTTTTTGATCTTAGACATTCTGACGGGTGTGAGATGTAATCTCAGAGTTATTTTGAGTTGCATTTCCCTGATGACTAAGGATGTTAAGCATTTCTTTAAGTGCCTCTCGTTCTTTAGAGATTCCTCTTTTGTGAATTCTCGGTTTAGCTGTATGCCCCAACTTTTGACTGGTTTATTTGATTTTTTGGTGTTTAATTTCTTGAGTTCTTTATATATTTTGGATATTAGCCCTCTTGACAGATTTTGGGTTGAAGATCTTTTCCCATTCTGTAGGCTGCTGTTTAGTTCTAAGGACAGTGTCCTTTGCCTTACAGAAGCGTTTCAGTTTCATTTTTTTTTTTTTTTTGGTTTTTTGAGACAGGGTTTCTCTGAATATCTCTGGCTGTCCTGGACTCGCTTTGTAGACCAGGCTGGCCTCGAACTCACAAAGATCCACCTGCCTCTGCCTCCCAAGTGCTGGGATTAAAGGCGTGCGCCACCACCGCCCGGCTTTCAGTTTCATTTATTGATTGTTTGTCTTAGAGCCTGAGCTATTGGTGTTCTGTTCAGGAAGTTGCTACCCATGCCAATGAGTTCCAGACTTCCCCCCACTTTCTCTTCTACTAATTTTAGTGTGTCCAGATTTATGTTGAGGTCTTTGATCCACTTAGACTTAAGTTTTGATCCACCACACTCTTATGACACTTGTTCCCTTGGGACCAGCCATGTGTTAGTTAGCTTTTCCTCACTGTGACAAGATACCTGAGGAAAATAACTTAAAGGAGGAAAATTTATTTGGCCCATGGTTTCAGTGATTTTTATCCTTGGTGGCAGAGCAGAGAGCAGCTTCCATTATGGTGGCTAGCAAGCAGGGGACACTCCCCATCTCCTTCGGCCTACAGAACGGTGCTGCTTACTTTCTTGGACGGGTTCCCCACTTAGTTAATGCCCCCACAGGGAAAACTTTACCATTCTCCTAGGTACTTCTCAACACAATCAAGGTGGCAAGAAGAACTCTTGCAAGCCGCACTTTGAGGTGCTCAGTAGTCAAGTGTGTTTGTTGGCTGCTGTACTGAGTGTCACAAATCTAGAGTTTAACCAAAATTCACTGTGGGCAGGTCTCCTTGGTACAGATGCAAACGAATGTATACTTTCCATGTCCCACCACCTACCCAACTCCAATCTTGGCCAAGTCCCTATGATGTGCATACACGGGGCATCTGGCGTATTTCATAGCCCAGAAAATCCAGTATAGGTTGGAAGGCCCTGTGGGCATAGGCAGTGTGTTCACACCCATTCACAGACATGTCTAAAGGTAGGAAGGAGGCAAAGCGCATCTGATGCTGGTATAACCAGTTCTGCTGTTTCATGGCCCCTTCTCCCGCCTTCCCTCATTCCTTTGATTTTCCATCTCCCACATCCACCTTTCCCTTCATCTCAGCCCCATGCTGCATTCCTGGATAAGCCCCCGTCTCAGGAATAATCCCAGTTCCATGCTTTGTGAAGGTCACATGTTTTGTTGGGGGAGTTTCTAGACTGGTTAATCTCAGTGATACAAACTTGTGTCGATCACTCAGACCTCCCCATGGAAAAGCAGATCTGGTTTCGTAGGGCTGGGAGGGTCCTGAGCATCCCTAATGCTCACCTGTGCTCCCACGTGCTGCTGATGGTCCAGGGACCCTCGCTAAAATGCAGATAGGATGAGCTTTCTACCGCAGTGGGTGGGCTTTTTTTTTTCCTGCTGTCACAGAAGTGCTTTGATGCGGTGTGCATATGCTGGCAGCCCCTTCCACAAGGACCGGGCACAAGAAGGAGTTAAAGGAGCAGGCAGAGATCCACATCCTGACCTTTAATTACTGGAAAAGTGTGAGTGAGAACATGGCAAGGGTTCAAGGTTCTCGTCTGGCACAGCCACTCCAGTGGCCTCGCATCCCGTTTTTCACTGTAGAAGTGGGTGGAATTCAATGAGAACCATGGTGTTAGGACCCTATCAAGAGTGTCAGGCCCATGGACATCAGATATGTCAGGGAGTGGGATGGAGTGGGACAAAGTGGATTCAGAGATGCGGAACCATCTGCTCCAAGTTCATGTGCAAAGAGCTGTGACAGAGTCCCGTGCTGGAGTCAAGAAGCTCTGAGTCAGGATGTTGGCCTTTCCGTTTATTGGCTGTGTTGTGCAAGTGGCCGAATCTGGATTTGTCAATTTAAAAAATGAGGGTAATAGCACCTATTACATCAGGTAGTTGTTGTAATCAGTAAGTATAGTAACTATATAAAATTGTATGTTGAAATGGAGAAGAGTGGAGGTCAGAGGACAATTTATAGGGGCTGGTTCTCCCCACATGGGTCCCTGGGCATTAAATTCAGGTGGTCGGGCTTGGTAGTGAATGCTTTAACCTGCTGAGCCCATGGACTGGTATCTTAAATGTCCCTTCCAGGCTCCTTTGAGGGAAGGTTGGTTTCCAGATGACAGTACCATTGGAGCTGGTAGCTCTTTAAACATAGGGCCTGGTGGGGAGTTGACGAAGGTCACTAGGACTGTACCCTTGAAGGGGGTGTTGCATGGGAAATAGTTTGCCAATTTACTCAATTCCACATTACTTTGCTTTAGATTTTAAAGTCAGTGCGGGAGGCTAGGTGAAGTGGCCTGCAATCCCAGCACTTGGAAGGTGGTGGGAGGAAAATCAGGAGTTCTAGGTCATCTTTGGTTACATATTGGGT
The DNA here is from genome assembly GCA_907164525.1 of Lophiomys imhausi. NCBI lineage: Eukaryota > Metazoa > Chordata > Mammalia > Rodentia > Muridae > Lophiomys > Lophiomys imhausi. The sequence continues at coordinate 3,369,146 of CAJQZJ010032284.1, forward strand.
TTGAGGCCAGCTTTGGGCTACACTTTGAGACCCTGTGTCAAAAACAAATGCAAATAAAAACAACAAAAATAAGAACAACCACAAAAAGTCAGGAAAGTGAGCTTGAAAGTGGTATCTGCTCTAGACAGTCCCGGAAAGGGCGAGACTTCTTGTTGGTGCTGTCAGTCTATACTCAGGAACAGATCTTCCAAAGGCAGGAGGGAAGGGAGGATGAAGCAAGGACAAAGAAGCTTCAACATCACTTTCAAAAGTAGAAATGGAGGCCCCACATACTAGGCAACCCCAGTCATGGACCACCCCCCTCATGTCCCTTCACATCCACCCCCAGAAACCATTCCATCCATACAATCTAACTTCTGACACTTTCACTCCACACACACCCACCAACCCCACCAAGCCCAGCTGTGAGGGAGGAAAGAAACACATGAGGTCATTTCACACAGAGGCCCCAGATTCCACGTCCTGTTGACAATACTGCAAAACCTTGAAACCTGGAGCTACTGAGTAAGGGTGAGTCTGGTGGTGTCTGCTTCCCCGGGTGCAGGGGAAAAGAACAAAGGCCTTGGTTGTGGAGCTAAGATTTCAGGGACAAAACAGGGTGCTTTGGGGACCAGGCTGGTCTGCCCCAATGGTTCGTTTGCCTGGCTATAAATAATGGCTTCAGGCATGGGAGGAGTCCAGCAGCCAGGCAGAAGAATCCACCTCTTGCCCTCTCCAATTTGTCCTCTCATGGCCATCAGCACCCCACTCAAAAAACAAAACATAACATAAAAACAATATTGATGCTATTTTATATCTGTACAATTTTGATGCTACCTAGATGTTCCCCCACAACATTGCTCTTAGAAGTTCCCACTGAGTAAGAATTATTAAGGGGAAAGAGAGCGAAAAAGAGAGAGAGAGAGAGAGAGAGAGAGAGAGAGATGGGTGGAGAGGCTCTGTTCTGCTCTGTCAGGGAGAAGAAAATAAACAGAAATCAGGCTAGCTTCAAAGGGCACATTTCCATAATTGCCCTGTAACTTTGGCAAAATAAATCGGAGTGTCTGGGGGCAGCACAGTTGCCAGATGACTGCACTCTAAAGGCCCTGGAGGGCTGTGGCCCACTTGTTAGCGGCCTAGTGTAGTGAGAGAATGCAAGACTGTCACCAGCACAAAAGACGTGACATCACAGCCTTCATGACCAGGCCAGGCCAGGCTAGGCTACAGGCCAGGAGTCAGATTTGACCTCGCCTTTGTTTTTGTTCTGCTCCCTGACATGAGACACATACATGTGCTCTCTCTCTCTCTCTCTCTCTCTCTCTCTCTCTTTCTCTCCCTCCCCCCTCCCCCCTCAAACTCCCTGGTGGGGGTGGGGGTGGACACACACACACCAAAGACTCCGACGACTGAGCACATAACTAAATGGATGTGGGTTTGTTCTTGGAAGACCTGGGGTGGTTGAAGAGTGGCAGTAATTACTAGGCCCAGTCTACATGAGTTGGGCTCACATCTGTGACCACCTTCTTGTTGCCTACTCTTGGCATCAGCATCTAGAAGAGAAAGGCTCCAGGTTTTTAGACTCATGCCCTCCTTGGATGGACCCCCTGTTTGCTACCTTGGCTGAAGAAGATCTCATTCAGAATTGACCTAAAAATCCACTCTTGCTTTTGTCAAAGCTCATATAGTTAGTGTCTCACCCCTGCTTCTTCCTCCTAACACCAAACGCTTTTAAAGAACAAAAGTGTTCTACTTAGAACTCTGTTTTAATACTTCCTTCAACAAGCTGTGGCTTCTGGGAGAAGATAATTGCCATGAGTACCACAAATGCCTCCTCTCTGTTATCTCTTACCTTCAGCACTATGGGCACCTTAGTCGCATCCAAGTACCCAGCAGGCTTTGCCTGCCTGATTTGGAGGAGCACCCAGGGGGCAGTTCCATGTACTTGCCTGGCTCATTCTTCTTGCGTCATCACTTGCATCCAAAGGACCTTGAGCAGTGTCTGTCCTAAAGGTCTCAGTTCCATTCACCCCTGGTTTTATTCCTTCATTTATCTGCAACATTGTCAAATATCCCAGGATGGGAGAGGAAGCCGAGTGGCTTAGTTGGAGATTGCAGTGCTATTCCTAAAACCTTTTCCAACTGCTTCCTACTTTGCAGGCTTTTTTTGTTTTGTTTTAGAGACTTCACCTTCTGAGATTGTTTTGGGAGCAATCACACATCGGGTAGACATTTTTAATGTGGTTAAGCTAGATGGGTGGATCAGATGACAGTGGCCAATTCAGATCAAGAAAGGATATCTGATGGTGTATGGGGGTCCCTTTACCCCATAATTATCTTTGGGCCTATTCATCTTTTTATTACAAGTTCTTTTTTATTGCAAATCCAACCACTGATGGATTTTCAAGAAAGTTTGGCTAAATCTGTTGTATCCACCTTCCCTGGATGTTCAAAGTGAGGCCTAAGAAGTATGAGGCTTGTCCCCACTCAAGTGGAATTAGCTTCAAACACAGGCACAATTTTTCCAGACTTGTAGTTGCCCATTTTTGCTCAATGGGGCCACATGTAACCAGGAACTCTAGGAAGGAGAGATGTATCTAGAAGAATATATGGAACCAGTCCCAAGGTGAGACCTGACAAAAACCTCCCAATAAACTCAAATAAGAAGATATCTGACATACAGTTCTTATCCAAGCATCATTGTCTCCGGCGAGCTTTTCCCAAAACAGGGAGGCCAGTGATTGACCTGCCCTTGGGCCTGCCTGTCCTCCAGGTACCCAGAGAATACCACCTAGTAGATGAGACTTATTCCCTCTTCATTTCTGGTGTTGAGCAAGTAAGTGGTGTTTCATGCTGTAGCCCCTGTCCCTTCCTTGTCACCTTGAGATTGCATTGTACTTCTTCCTGCCCGAAGCCCTCTCCACTAGACAATTTAGTCAGAAAACATTAGTGTGCAGGTGAACAGTCACCTGGGGTGGGTAATTTTATTCTTCTTGGGGTCCCTGACACTGGCAGGTACTGCCCCCTCCCAGTTCTGTAGAGATATTGAGGAAAGTAGAGTCTCCAACCTAGTTGATCCCACACCCCTTGGAGGGCCCTGAGTAACCAACTGAAGAGCAGAGACACTTCCTAGCGGGGGGTTGACATTCTTCATTTCTGATTGAAGCTGCATCAGGGACAAGACATAGCCTGCTTCTTACCCATGCTGCCATGTCTTCTAGTATTCCTCCTAGATTTTAGGACTCAATAGTAAGGGATGGAAGGGGGCTCCTGGGACCCCTTCCTCTTCTGTTGGGAACCTGGGAGATTCTGTTTGCTTTGGTTAAGTTATTATACTGAGGTCATCTTGGGATCAGTGGACTTTGAAGTACACATTCCATGGGGCCATGCCCAGGGTTAGACTGACACCCCTGGTACCTCCATTTGCTACTCTCTCAAGATAGACAGGCCGGCCCTCAACAAATGCCATCATGTGGGAATGAGATAGCCAGAAAAGCTGAGTAGTTCCAGAAACTTCACTGGAGAGAGAGAGAGAGAGAGAGAGAGAGAGAGAGAGACCCTGTACTTGCCTCTCCACACCCATCTCCCTCCCATGGATGAAATTCCTCTCGCTGCTGGGAGTTACTCTCAGAAGACTTCTACTGTGGCCTCCAAGATCATTTTTGCCTTGATGGAGCTGGTTGCAGAGGCTCTTCAGCCACCTAAGGGAATCCATCCGATTACTTTGGGTGACGGGAGGGGGTGAGGCAGATACCCCTGAGAACTGAGGATTTTCATCTAAGCCTCTGCAAATGGCTGGACAGTCCTAGGCAGGCGTCCTCTCATCCTCACCACCTTGTGAGACAGGCAGCTGATGAGAAGGGAGCCCAGGCAGTGAATTCTCTGCATTTGGCTTCCCAGGAAGTAAATGGACAGCCAGTGTGGGCCACAGTTAAACCCCGGAAGTAAGAGCTGGAGGAGGGGTGTATGGTGCTAGCCAGAGCCCTGGCTCTTGTTCTGGGGTACTGAAGAAACTCACCTGTGAAAGACCTTGACCCCCTGAAGCACCTTAGCAAAGAGAGTGAGGAGATGTTTGCAGGAATACCTCAGGCCTCTTCCTGGCTGCTGCTGCCACTGTCCTTGTCTTTGCCAGTGGTTCCCTCTGTTCTGGGGGATATATTTCGCCCTCTGAGCATCCTCCTTAGTAAGGGAAAGCCCCAGGTTGCCCATGGCTCTGGCAGCTGTGTCCCGGACCCTTATTTGCAGACCCTTGAAGGTTAACTGTTCGAGAGAGCAAGATGGTCACAAAGCCCTGCTCTGTAGCTCCGATGCGCGGTGTCGGTGTCTGGCTGGCCTGGAAATCTAGAGGGCCAGACAAGGGTGCCTCAGAGGTGCCCCCATTTCGAATCCCCAGGCGAAACAATCCTGTGCATGACTCTACACTTCCTAGCATCAAAGGTGGGCAAGACCGGGCCGGCAATATAAAGGCGGGCTAGGGGCCTGGAGGGCTGCAGAGGCCTGGGAGGCCAGACGCCGAGAGTCCACTTCGTCCTGTAGAGGGAGCTCCAGCCCCAGGTTTCCCAACTGTCCTGCTCACCCCCCCACCCCCACCCGCCACCTTCACTCCCCTTCCCCTACCCCCAGCCCACTCCTGCCGCAATCCCAGCTGCAAAGGGGCTGGACCCCATCCCACGCCGGGACCTCTCAAAGCAGACCCTTTCCTGGCACTCGGGCTAAACCGCTCAGAAGCACCTAGAGAGCAAACGCCGCCTGGCTTCGGCCTTAGACTCCCAACTCCAGCACGGTCACACGCCACCAAGCGGGAAGCCAGAGCACCCCGGCTTCTCCCGCAGATCCCCCTCCTCCCCCAAGCCCTTTGTACCTGTGAGGAGGTGTTGAAGGGGGAAGCGCTGTGGGAGAGGCCTAGAAGTGGAGCGTGCACAGTCCCTACACACGGAACTGAAAACACCAGTCGCTCGGGGTCAGAATGGGGGCAGGGAGGGGCAGCCTTCCAGCCCACGCCCTGAGCTCCTGGAAGCTTCTCTAAGTCTTTCTGCTAAGTCATCAGAGAAGGCCCCAAGGCTCCACGGTTACTCCAGTGGATCCGTGAACAGAACCCAGTTTCCCAGCTCCTAGTAGGGAATCGACCCCATTTTCTCCTCGGTCTCTGCCCTTTCTCTCAGGAGTCCAGCGACTTCCATTGCCCCTTCTTGCAGAGGCCCTATCCTGGCTATCTCGGCACGAACCACTTCTTCCTTTGCTGTCCCCTGAACACGCTCATCCTTTCTCATAGATTCTTTAGACAACAGGGCAGGGGGGAAAGAAACGCCAAAACACCAAAGAACCATTAAACAGATTGGTCCAGGTGGCAGACTTGCCGGTTATAGTCAAAAGTGGCAACAGCTCATTTATTTAGCCAAAAAATAGATACTTTCTTGTACAATTTGGTTCACACGTATGTACATTTTTCTGTATATACAAAAAGAGTCAGACACGCGTATTCTTTCTGCAACCCCACTCCCCCCGAAATCAACAGAACGAATGAACCTCACAATCTAATGTGGGATGGTACAGAAGCGACTTGGGGAGGGCTGGGGGAGACTGGCTTTATTTGTTTTTTTTCTTTCGTTCTTTGTTGTTGTTGTTTAGTGTTTCTTTTTAGGTATTCATACACAGACATGCTTGCAATTCGTCACTATACAGCGATTTGTTTTTACAATTAGTACAACGATTTAAAAATTGTTGAAAAATTAAGATGAAGAGAGAGCTGATAAGACCAGAGCAGCATCCAGGTGGTTCTGGGGCCTGGAAGAGAGAGGAAGCGAAGAAAGTGAGATTTAGAGACAGGGAGGTCGCTTAGGTAGGGGATACCCTATAGAGTGTATGGAATTGTTCAGCTGTGGGTGTATTAACTATAAGCTGGGCAAAAAGAGATCAGAATTCGAGGTGGAGGCTGGAAGGTGGTGAACACCACACAGAGGCCTCGTGCTCCCCCAGCCCTGTACCCAACAGACCCTGTCTGAGGTGCCAGGGGTGAGAACGGAAAAGCGTCTATGCGTCCACACGCAGTGACGGGAGAGTAGGGTTTTTGCTTGTTTTTTCTTTTAGAAATAAATTTCCAGCCACTCTGCTCCCTTCCCCGGGGGCAAAGGGCTTCTGCCATTGGTTCTGCTTTCCTTATCCCTCCCGAAGGGTTTCCCCACTCTGCTACCCAAATACGGGGTCTCTTACCGCCTTGGCACCGGCTGGAAAGCTGTCTTGAGCAACTTTTTGTCCACTTCCAAGGCACTACAGCGATCTGTAGGAACAAGTGGGGGAGAAAAAGAAGGCCTTTAGAACGCTGGGTCCAGGCCTCCAGGGCCGCTGCACCCGCACTGGAGCCGAGAGGAAAACGCCGTCCGTCCCCCTCAAAGCCCTGTTCTTTCCCCCTAGGCAAGGCGACAGCCCCGCCAACATCTTCCCATTGTGCTCCCCACTCTTGTACTCACCTGTACCACTCTCTGGCTCCGCGGGCCGAGCATAGGCGGCGGCGGCAGCGGCGGCGGCGGCGGCCGGGTGACCCGCGGCTCCGGGAAGTCCCAGCAGGTGCTGTGGGGCCGAGCCCAGCATGGACAGCGGGTGCGGCCGCGGACCGGGCGGCGGGCCTGGGAAGGGCCGGTTGGTCCAAGCGGGGAATTTGCCCAGAGGCGCCGAGACGAGTCTGTGTGCCGCGGCAGCCGCAGCAGCGGCCGCGGGCGAGAGCTGCAAGGTCGGAGGCGCGACGGCTGCCCCGGGAGGAGAACCCCCGGCTCCCGGAGGCGAGCGACGTGGGTTGTCCGGGCTGGTGGCCGTTTCGGCCAGTGACCAGATCTTGGGCTTCTGGAGGGCGGAGGAGGGCGCTGGCGCGGGAGCGCAGGGGTCCAGGCCAGAGGATGGAGAAGGTGGGGACGGAGGAGCCCTGGCCACCGGTGGTGGCGCTGGGGCCAGGCTCAGGACCGACAGTGGTCGCTCCTCCAAGCCTTCGGAGCTGTCGTCCGAGTCGCTGGTTTTGCAGTCAGAAATGGGTCCTAGGCCGAAGTCTCCGTTCCTGTGCGCCGCCCCAGCCAGGGCCAGTTCCGAGCTGGCTGCCGCGCTGTCTAAGTTTTCTAAATCAATCTCCTCGTCCTCCTCGTCGTCGGCCAGGCCCTCGCCCCCCGTGTCCTCCTCCTCTCCTGCGAGCTCCTCCTCCTCCTCCATCTCCAGCTCGCGCTTGCCCTCTTCCTCATCTTCCTCTTCATCCTCCTCCTCCCGCTCGCTCCCATAAGCATTGCCCTCTTCGTCCGTGCGACTACGAGGCGCCCAGGTCATCTTGTTCTCCTTCTTGAGGCGCCGGCGCGCGTTGGCGAACCAGGTGGACACCTGGGTCAGGGTCATCTTGGTGATGATGGCCAGCATGATCTTCTCGCCCTTGGTGGGGTACGGGTTCTTGCGGTGCTCGTTGAGCCAGGCCTTGAGCGTGCTCGTGCTCTCCCGGGTGGCGTTCTTGGGACGGGACGGGTCCCCGAACTGGTACTGGCCGTAGGGGTAGAAGGCGGGGTGCGGGTGCGGGAAAGCGGCGGCCGTGGCCGGGTGCTGGACCCCAGGGCTGTCCTTCAGCTCATACTGAGCGCCCTGCACGCACATGGAAAAGGAAAGGGACACGCGCGGGAGCACGAGTTAGCTCCGGCCCGTGGCCACCTTTCTCCTCCCGCCGGGACCGTGGGTTTCTTCTGCACTCTCACCTCGCCCCACACCCCAGCTCCATCCCCTCTGACCCGGGTTCCCTCTTGGCTCTTACCAGCTGTGGGAAGATGGGCAGCTCCGTGGCGTAGGGCAGGAAGGCGCCGTAACCCTGGGCAGCGGCAGCGGCAGCGGCCGCCGCGGCGTAGGGTGCCCCGTACACGGACGAAAGCACATTGGATAGGGACCCTGTGGCGGCCAGCTCCGAGGCTCCGGAGCCCGGACCGCTCCGGCCCCCGGCGCTGCTGCCGCCGCCGCCGCCGCCGCTCGCGGCTCCCGGGCGCTCAGGTGGGTAGAGCGGGCGGATGTACTGGTATCCGAGCTGGGGGAAGGACATGGTGGCCCGCGGGGCACCTACGGAGACGGGGCCTGGCCCCCGGGGCCGCCGCGCTCAGCTCCTTACGCTGGCTCCGGAGCGCATCGGGGGCTGGGCCGAGCCCGGGCCGCGCTGCCTCCCGCGCCGAGCTGTGCTCCGCGTTCTCTTATTGATCTGCTCCGCGGCGGCGGCGGCGGCGGCGGCGGTGGCGAGGAGTCAGGTCAGGTCCGAACAGATTGGCCGAGACTCCCTGGGCTCCGGGCTCTGATTGACATCTCCGCGGGGCCGCAAGCCCCTCCTCTCCGCGCAGCGCTCCCTCCTCTAGGCCCGGAGAGCCGCACTGCGCTCACTTCTGCCCTCTTCTCCCGGAGCAGTGTCGCGCCTCGCTTCCCTCGCCTTCCTGTAGTTTATTCTCCCCTCCTGTCCTTTTCTCTCCCCTCCCCTCGCTGCGTCCCCCTCACCCCACCCCTGGTCGCTTCCGCTCCCGAGGCTCCTTCGCAGTCCTGGACGCTGGGAAACTGCGGTTTTTTCCTCTTTCCCTTTCTCGCGGTTGCTTTGGCTCGCCTCTCAGCTCTCTTCACTTTTCCTAGTCTGAAAAATCTCCTCTCTTTTTAAATCTCTTGACTCTCTCCTTCTCTCTTCCCCTGGCCCCGGTCTCTGTGCCCTGGGCACAACCTAAAGTTGTAGACACTTAGAAGGCTGTGCTGGGTGCGGGGGGGGGGCGGGGGTGTGTCTGCGTCTACGTCCGTGTGTCCGTCCCCGCCCTTCCACCCCCTCCCTCACTCTTCCCCAAATCTCTAGTCTGACGTCGCGCCCTCTTATTCGACTTTTCCTCGCGTCTCCTCCTGGACTCGCCAATCACTCGGGAGCCTCCTAGGCGAGGCGTCCCTCCCCGGCTAACACAGAGCGCCGGGCGGGGCGGGGCGGGGCGGGATCGGACTCAGTCTCTTCCCGCCCCCTCCTGCTAGCACTGGGAGGGGAGAGCCGAGACCACGAGTGGCGGGTTAGTACAGGGTCACATTAGCCCCTCTGGTCTTCCAACTCCTCAATTCTCAGTCCCCTCCACAGCTATAGTTCCAGGTTGGGACGGGACCCTGGACCAAAGCAGGCTCGGGACTCCCCCCCCCACCCAAGTGGCTCCCTGTGCAATTCTCAGTTCTGGTCCCTAGGAAGCTCTCAATCGCCTAAGTTGGCAGCTAAAAGAGTGAGCTTGCAGCCTGGGAGTAGGGCAAGCGTGCTGTCCCTCCGCGCTTTAAAAGACCTAATCTGTGTGTGGGACATCCTGCAGTTTACATTAACACCTCCGGGGTACCTTAGTGGGAATCCTCGCTAGGAATAGTGAGTTTGGCGCCCAGTGCTCTTTCGGAACAAGCAACGAGTTGGCGGAGCTCCTGGCTATGAGGTGGGGGAGGAGCAGAAAGCCTCACTGCCAAGGCTCTGGGGAACTTTCCGAGAGCACTTGGAGAAGTTTCTGTGTTGGTGTTTTTGGTCTATTGTGACCATTCATTTCGCTGTCCCTTCTCCCGCTCTCGGCTCCCAGTCCCAGTATTTTCTTTTGGCGAGAATACCCATTGAGCCTTAGAGCGTGTGCATGTAGGGGCGAGGAACAAGACTTTGGTTTTATGGTAGTGCATTTCCTAAATCTAACTTGAAATGTTAGTGTCCAAGTGTCCACCTTCGCAGATTATGGGGGGCGATGGAAAGTCACACTGAAGTTCCCGGAATAGCAGTGGTTCCCGGATAAGCGATTTAGGCTGCATCAGCGACCCACGCGCGGGTCAGGCCTGCTTCGGGCTTGTGGCCGGGGAAACTCACGTGCTGCGATTCTTCAGTAGAGTGAGGCAGCTTAAGAGGCAGAAACGCCACCCCTGCGCCTCCAATTGATCTAGAAATCAAGTCTGAATTCTGCCAGCGTGGAGGGACCCGAGGGTCCTGGGCTGGCCCGGCTCTGGGATGATTACACTTAGAGAATGGAAGCTTCTTCCTCCCTGGCCCTGGACTCCAGTTTTGACCCCATGTCCCGCCTCCTGCTGCATTCCACGGGCCTTCATACTGGCCTTAGGCTCAAGGAGGTGCTAACTCAGAAAATTAGTGAGGGAAACACAAGCAGAAGTTGGGGGAGCTACTAATTCTAGAGTTCAATGGCAGCACCCGGAGTCTCCCTAAATTGGATCCGTGCAGCTTCTCTGTCCCCTCCTAGCCCTCCTTGCCCGGTGCTGGAGGTTGGTTTTAGGTGAGCCTGACAGGGAAGGCACAGCAGGGACAGCTTGGGCCTTCAAATGCTTTCCCCCAGCCTGATCCCGTTTCTATTTAAACCTGTCACGGGAAGCCAGGGCTCACTTGCTCAGAAAAGGTTTTAGGGTTCAGAGTCGAGGTGACATTATTTCCCTGGGTCTTTCCTATGTATAGGACTGTTCGTCTTGCTAGACAGCTGTGACCACCTACCTACACATTGCTGGGCCAGACCAATGGGCGACAGAGCCAGATTCCAAGGTGGGCGAAGGGGCTTTGCTGTACGTGTCTGGGTGAAAACATGGTATTTAAATTCTTTTTTTTTTCCAGAAGGAAAAGAAAGCAAAACGCAGCACCACACAACAACCACCCACAGGAGCCTTTAAGGTGTTCCTTCTGCGTCGCATTAACCAGCTATCGACCTGGCTGTGTCCGACTGCGGACTGAGAGAAAGAACACCGGAAAAGTCGGGCTGTTCTCGGGAAGGACTCACACTGGCCAAGGGGCCTCCCCTGGCCCAGAGGGTGAACCTCTGGACCCAGACGTGAACCTAAGAACCTCGCTTAATTAGATCCCTCCAAGCATCCCAGGCCAGGGGCAGAAACAGCTTCCCGCTACCCCATGACCAAATGGGAAGAGCGTTAGCAAGGCCCTGAAATCCGCACTCCGCGTTTGTGACTCAGTATCCCCAGCGACTGGAGTCGCAACGTGGCCCTGATTCCCCCACCAGACCAGGCCAGTGGAACTCAATTCCTAGACTAAGCTCGCGAGTTGGCGGGTAGCTGAGCCTTTTCAAGGGATCTTTAATCCGGGAGATTAGGTCAGACTGACACACTCGTACAGCGAGCGAGGAGAAGCAGGTGCACGGAGGAGTCGATCGGGAAAAGACCCGGCGAGACCACGGGCTGCAGGCCGAAGCTTCCCCAGCACCCCTCCTTCTTCCTACAGTGGCCGCGCACGAAGCGCTCCCCGCGGGTGCCCTGTGGTCTGGGCCCAGGGCGCCAGGAGCACACAGAGAAAGTGTCCGCCGAGGACACGTGGCACACGAAGCTGTATGCGCTGGAGGACCACTGCAGTAGGTACCCGATGTGTACCCAGGACCAGAGTCCCACCAGTTTCGGGGTCTGCTCTGCTCATTGCACGCACGCTTCGAGCCACCAGCCCCCCCCCCCATCTCTTCCCTCTTCTGATTCAGCTCCGCGAGTCCCCATCTCCTGTGGCCTGTGTCCCCATCTCTGCAGCCTCTGCAGCCCTGGGTCCCCCAGGCAGGCCAGTGTTCAGTCCTTTCCTCCCGAGGCCCGGAGTCCCCCAGAGGCGGTGCGGGCTGGCCAGCTTCCTGCAGACGCCGCTGCGTATGCTCCCACTCTCCCCGCCGCACCGCATCCCGCCCCCCACCCCCGCGCGCTGGGGTTACAGGTTAATGAAACGCTCGTTTTCCTCAGTCATTTGTTTTGTTTTCCTGCAAAGTTCTGATAAGTAGCTAACCAACGAAGCTTGTAATTACAATCTTACAGAAACCGGGCCGATCTGTATATAAATCTCACCATCCAATTACAAGATGTAATAATTTTGCACTCAAGCTGGTAATGAGGTCTAATACTCGCGCATGCGATAATCCCCTCTGGATGCTGGCTTGATCAGATGTTGGCTTTGTAATTAGACGGGCAGAAAATCATTATTTCATGTTCAAATAGAAAATGAGGTTGGTGGGAAGTTAATTTCTCTCCGCTCTGTGAAGCGTAGACAAGAATTTAATGATTTAATTACAGTTGTAAGCCCTTTCCATGAGACTTAAATTGAGCTGAGAATTTTTTTTTCCTCTTCCCTCTCATCCCCTCTCTAGCTTTCGCATTCTCTCTTTCTGCTATTAGCAGCCACACGGACTTGCAGATGCGTGGCCTGGCGGGGAACCGGGAGGAATTCACATTTGACTGTGAATCAGGCCTCGGAGCATCCCAGGAGGCGCGGGCCGGGCGCCGCCACGTCTGCCGTGCAACGCTGGCTGAGCCCTGTAAGCTGTCAGGGTCTCGGAGGCTGTCCTTGGCCCAGAGGCGCTACTGGATACTTTGGGGCAAACTTTGCAAACTTCTCTTCGGGCGCTAGACAGACCGCAGGTCGGAAAGGCTTCAGCAGCGGCGGCGTGGGCCCCAGGCCGGATTTATGCACCGCGGAACCGGCCCTGTGGCCCCAGGAGGAGCGCGAGGCTCTCCAGCCGGCGCTCTGCTCTCCTGAACCGCCCGGACCAAGCCCTCTGCCATTGGCCTTCGAGTACCCAGCTCTGCGCGACTCCCGGAATTCCAGCACAGCATGGATGGAAAACCGTGGCCCTGAGCGCCAGTGGTTTCATTTCTCTTTTCCTCTGCAGGACCATCCCGTTTCCACCTGCGCCCAGCATTTTCGCTGATCTTGTTCCCCCCCTCCCCCGTCTTGTCTATTTCTCACATTTTCTGTATGTTTGATTTCCGGGGCATTTATTTTTATCTTTCTTTGACTCCTAATGTGTTTGATCTCTTTTATTTTTCTGGGCCGTTTTCTTAAAGTTAGTTTTTTAAAGCTCTCTTCCCCCCCCCCCCCCGTGTCTCTGACCACCCCCACCCCTCCCTTCCTCGGTTTCATCTTTTTCCTTTTCTCCTTCCCTCTCTTTTACCCCTATCCGTCCTATTTCAATCTTGGTCTATCCCAGGCTCTACTCTGCTGGTGTATTCTCGCTTCCTTTCCTCTACATAGTCCGTCCCCTCCCCCGCCCATGGATCTGCTTCCCCGACATCCCCTCCTCATCCATCTTGGGAGATGAATATGTCGCCTTATTGGATGTTGAGGCCAGAGCAGGGCAATGGGGCTCGGCCAACGACGCACATTCTCTTCATGCATATTGAGAATATGGTAATGAGCGCGTTTGCATTGTTGCATGGAAATGATGCGGCTCCCTCTGCGGTGCGGAGAGGGTAAGGTTGGTGTGGACCCAAGACAGCCCGGTACTGGGCATCGGGCCTAGTGGCCCTAGTTACCCACCAGGGAATGAGGAAATGACTCTCAGAGCGCCCTGCCCTCCCTCCCTCCTCTTGCTTTGGCTTCCACAAAGGCGTTGCTACCCGGGTTGAAGCCTGGAGAAAGGAAGCCAGTCTCGCTGGCTGTCGTGTCCCACAGGCCTGGGATCCCTTCCCCGGTGTTTAAGAGTCCTGTGAAGGAGAGTCTGGCTGTGTTCTCTAATGGCTACACATTGTTTGCTATTCGAATGACCCTTCAGGATGAAACATAGCCGCACTGTGTGCCCTGTGCTTCTCCTTCATCCTGGGAGCATTGGTTGGCCCTAGGCAGGTTGAACTCTGGCCTGTTGGCTGTCGAGGGACCCACTTCTTTTCTAGATATGGGCTCAGTGGCGTTGAGGCTGACCACCCCCCCCCCCCAAGTCATTCAACAGAGGCGGCTCTTCTGGAGGACAGCCAAGCTCAGGTGAAGGGGCCCAGGACCTTCAGAAGGGTGAAGGTCTGCTGAGGTGGGTCAGGTTCTGCTGGGAGGGAAGAGATGTTACCCTTGTTGGGAGCTCAGGGCCCCGGAGCACACATCTAGCAGTCAAACCTCAGCTCACCTCTGGATGTTTCCTGCCTGGTCTCCCCTATTTCCTACTAGGGAAGTCCCTAGCAGGGGCCAGGGCAGAAATGCATTGTGGAAAGGTGGCCATTGTGTAAGGTCAGGTTTCCCAACCTTCCAGCATTCTGCCCCTACTTCTATGGTTACGGACTGAAGATTTTTCCCTTAAACTGAGTCCTTTTCAAAACTCAAAGGCATCGTTTTGGAGAAGTATTTGATCCTTTGACCCACGTCTGGAAACTGGAGAGTAGCTGTTAGCAGCTTACAGCAATCGATGATCCTGAACCTTGTTCCTTTCTACTTGGCGCTCAAGTATACCGTGTCGTTAACAAGCTCCGGGAGTGTGAGTAGCGACGACACTTAGAAGAAATGAGAGCATGAGAGTTTCTTTCTTCTGCGCTCCTCTTATGACCTCAAATAATGTTGAGGGTCTCAAGAACTGTCCTAGCTTAGGGTTTGTGGGTTCTGTTCTCTGTTGAAAACCAACGTGAAAATTTTAAGGCAAAATAACATGCTGAATTATTGTTAGCAAATAATCTCATTAAACGTTTTTGGGCAGTGCTGCATTTAATTTTTACCATTCCTCACCAGGCAGGAACTGTTGAGAAGGCCACACGTGATTGTGTCTGATGCTTACTGAACACATTTACAAGAGGAGACGAGGGTATTGAAATCACCCTTCTGTTTTCACCAAGCTGTGTGTCTTGATTTAGGCTAACCTGGGGGAACTATTTCTCTAATCTGTAGAAAGAGTTGGGAGGATGATCCAGCCCTTGTAAAATTGGAAAACTGAGGCTTTGCGATCTCAGAAAAGTCTGGACTGATATTTTTAACTATTCCCTCTGGGGTCAGAGGGTTGGAGTCTTAGAGGCTTGGAAGACTAGACCCTGGTTGGATTGAAAGAAAGGGCCAATAGGACACTCAGATGCCTCTTCCACCCCCACTCCCCATCTCCAGCTCCTCACACTTTACCAAGTCCTTAGATTGAGTTGAAGTAAAAGTTGAACTAGTACCCAGGCTGCACTGTTTCTGCTAGGGTCCCACTTGTGGAAGGGAGAAGAGGTCTTATAGTCTTAGCAGAATTTTCACAAATTTACCATGTGTGCCTTTCCTCATTCCCACCCACACTGCCTGGATGGGTGGGTGTCAGACTCTTCATGACAAGCTGAGATGGCCTTGTACTTCTACCTTTGTGGTTAATCTTAATGGTTACTTCCTCACTGATTGAATTGTCTGAATTATATTTTAAGATCATTC
>CAJQZJ010032284.1:3384243-3429272 GCA_907164525.1 Lophiomys imhausi
GCCCTTCTCTCCTCCTTCCCCCTCCTTCCTCTCCCCTTTCTTCCCCTCCCTTTCCCTCTCCCCCCTCCTTTTCTCCCTTTCCTCTCTTCCCTTTTTCCTTTTCTCTTCCTCTTTCCTTTCCTCTTTCTGCCCCTCCCCTTTATTCCTAGCAAGGCAGGCTTTCTGTCACAAAGTCATATAATCAGTCCTCACCACAGTCCTTTCTGAGGGTAGTCTTCTGGAACCCTCTGTGGCTTAGTCCCCAGCTCACCAGCTTCTCTCAGAGACCTCCAGGTAGTAGGTTTGGTAGCCACTCACAGCATCCATGGCAACGGATCAGAGCAACTGGTACACAGTCCTCCCCATGAAAAGAAGCCATACCAAGAAGGCAGAAACAGAAAGGCTGAGACCTTCTTCTTGCCTTTCTCCCTGGCCCTCTCTGCTTTGCTGGGGGCTGCTTAACCAAGGTGGGATTTACAGTTGAGGTCTGATTGGTTGAGGACTGCTTTCTAGGAGTTCAAGAAATAGTCAGCTGTGTCCTTTTACAAGGTGGTCACAGAGTTGTAGCAGGGCCGACTCTTGAGCTTCTAGAAGAGTCTCAAAAGGTTAGTGCCTAGTAGGAATCATGGAGCCAGGCTCTCCCAATGCCCCCTTAGCTAGACCTGTCTTTGTTCTCATGAACCATCTTGGTGATGAGTTCTGTTTTCTTTCATTACAATCTGTTTCTTCTCTGACATCCTCTCACTCTCTTCCCTCCTTTGCCCTCCTTTCCCTTTTTCTTTGCAACAAGTAGTTACAGAAAGCCTTCTCTGTGGCAAGTGCTGGGCATGGAGTGGTGACAATACCTAGAGTCTGGCTCAAATGGTCTTGTATTTCAGTGTGGGGGGGGTAATCAAGTCAAGAAACAAGTGAGACAATTCAAGATTGCCGTCCTTGGTTAGAGCCCAAGATGGCTTGGATAGAGCCCTGCCCCACCCAGAGCTTCCTGGAACACCAGAAGTGAAGCTTGTTTGGAAGCTGAGCTGATGAAATCACTTAAGGTACACTGCTGCTGTCATTTGTTTCATGTTTGAGGAGGGAAGGATCTGAACTCAATATGGTGAAAGTATCTTTATGAAGAGATGGAAGACATAGGCAAGGGCCCAAGGGAGACAGAGACCAAGGCATCTAACCACCAACTAAGGGAGGCCAACAGCACCAAGAGGCAAGGAAGGATTCTTTCTCCTCAGAGCCTCAAAGAGAGTGGGGCTGTCTTGCTCTGAAGCCATAAAAGAACCACTTCTTGTGATTTTCAGCCATCCAGCATGGGACCATCATGACAGAAGCCCTGGGACCCAGTAGACAGGGTGGTGTGATAGGGTGTGGGAGACCCTTGACTTTAGAGGGACAGGCAGAGCATAGGTTTGTGAGAAGGTGATATTTTAGCTGAGCTGGAACAGTCCAAATTCTGGGGGAAGTGCATTTTAGGGTTGCTTTGTATAATAGAGTGATCACTAGCCATAGGTGATATTGGCCATCTGAGACATAGTCTTCCAAACTGAGGGGTGAGCTAAATGCAAAAGACATAACTGGCTTCAAAGAAAAGTGCTGAAAGGAAGTCTGGGAGCTAGATTCTAAATGGCTGACCACAAGTCCAAATGGTGGTGTTTCACATATATTAGGTTAAATAAAGTGTGTTATTAAAATTAATTGGCCTGGTAAAAACTGATTGGTGGTAGAGCAAATGTCTAGCCTGAATAGACTCTGGGTTCCATCCTCAGCACTGCATACACTTTATACCATAAGCTAATACACACACACACACACACACACACACACACACACACACACAATTTTACCTTTTGTTACCTTTTGAAATATGGTTGCTAATAACTTGGATTTCGTCATACCTGCATATAACCACAGTACATATGTGACAGAGGCAGGAGGATCACTGAGTTTGAGGCCAGCCTGATCTACATGTAGTGAGTTCCCAGCCAACAGAGCTTACAGTGTGACATCTTGTCTCTGGAAACAAAAACCAACCCCAAACCAAAACACACAAAAAGTAAGTTAATTAAATATTAACAAACCCAAATGTAGTTCTGAGTTTAAAATTGCATGTTTTGCTCACATTATATGTCTGTTGTGTAGTGTTGCTCTAAACTAAAGGCAATGTTCTAAACTGCATTCAATGGACCCATGGTGGAGGTGGATCTTCAAGTGCTTGTCTTCTTTTCTCTGTCGGCATATGACTAAACCTGGAGAGCTAACTGAGAAACACTGTTGAACTCAGAAGAGGTGGTTAGGCTCATACTGCGGTGAATGTGGAAGCATGTGAATATATCCGCAATGTGAGGAGCAAAGTGAATTTAGGAGACAGGACCTTTTAGCCCAAGGCTTCCTTCCTGTATCTTGACTCCAGTACTCCCTCAAACCCCTGAGGGAGAAAGCAGGCAGACCCACACTTTATGCTCCACAAATCCATCTTCCCATATCATGTAACTTTCAGGGTGAAGGGCTTGATCCTGTGACTCCTGCTCCCTAGGTCTCCTGGTCTACTGAGAGTTGGCCCAAAGACTCACTCTTTGGATATCTTGCGAGAGAAAAAGGTGACCTGAACGCTGGCTGTTGGTGCTCCTGCTTGGATGTGAACGAAAACTCCTTTTGCTAACATTTCATTGGTGGAAGCCATCATGGAGCCATGCTTGGAGTCCACAGGGTGGGGATACCTGACTGCCTTTAGAGAGGATCAGTTGGTAACTCTCTGTCACAATTGCCCTTATTTAAAATACTGGCGACTCAATATGAAATCTCAACCCTCCACCTCTCTCTTCTCTTTCCCAACCAATTTCCTTCCTTCCCTCCCTTCTACCCACACCTCCCCCCACACCTCACCTCCTCCTTCTTTTCATGACGCTGGGGATCCAACCCAGAGCCTCATTGTAAGCACTCTACCATGGAGCTACATTACTGGCCTTCAACTTTCAATTTTAAACTGGTTTGAAAAGCCAGTCTGACACCACTGAGTCTGATTTGAGAAGGGATGGTGACTGAGGTAGAGAAGAGGTTACTGGGGTGGGAGTACACAAGGCAAGAAGGGTGGATGGTGCAGAAGGTGGAGGAAAGGAAAACATTTGTTTGAAATATGCTATAATGAAACATGAATCTATGGAAGATAATTGAGAACAAAGAAAACACACGGCATCTGGGCCCACTTGTTAACCTTTGCTCTCTGAGGGCTTCTTTAAATTTGGAGCTTTGAGGCTATATTTGTTGTTTGTCTCTCTGTCTGTCTGTCTGTCTCTCTCAAAGTGTATGTGTATGTGCACACAAATGAGAGAGAGAGAGAGAGAGAGAGAGAGAGAGAGAGAGAGAGAGAGAATATGAATATTTCCAGTGTCATTTCTCAGGCCCCATCCACCTTTGTTTTGTTTTTGAAACTGAATCTCTCTGGCTGGAGCTTGGTAGAGATCCACTTGTCTCCACCTCCCAAATGCTGGGAGATTAGCATGGTGTACCACCAGCACAAGCAGCTCTTTATTTCCTTGGATCTGAGGGTTGCACTCAGTCCTTAGCTTGGATGTCCAACACTTTCCTGGCTAAGCCACCTCCCCACCTCCCCAGTCCCTATAAATCTGTCTCATTATAAATGGGGTCACTTTTAAAGTGTTTTTCATTCCTCGTGTTTCTCTTTCTCTGTCTTATTACAAAAGACTCTGAATTGACTTCTGACAGAGCAGTGAGATGCTCTGCATGTGGGTAATGGAGAGAGCTCCCAGGCTGGCTTCCCAGGCCAATGTTTTGGATCACAAGGACAAGAGGTAGCAGCCTGGGGTGGTCCACATGGGAGGCACGGAAGCCTGCCCCCAACCATGTGGTTTCCTGGGCTCGGTGGGGTGGTGCATACCTATAATCCCAGTGGGCTCCCCAGCCCTCCTTGGGTTTGAGGTGACTGTGGCCTCTGCTGCTCACTTCACTGCAAGTTCCTGAGAGCTACCAGCCAGAGACTCCAGCTCAGTCTCACCTGGCTAGACTCCTGCCTCACAGAGACTGTGACACAGTATGCACTTGTGTGAAGGTAGTAGTAGCTCAGGGTCCCTAGGTCTACATCCATTGATTTTTTTTTTTAAAGATTTATTTATTAGCCGGGCGTTGGTGGTGCATGCCTTTAATCCCAGCACTTGGGAGGCAGAGGTAGGTGGATCTCTGTGAGTTCGAGGCCAGCCTGGTCTACAAAGTGAGTCTAGGACAGCCAGAGCTGTTATACAGAGAAACCCTGTCTCGAAAAAAACCAAAAAAAAAAAAAAAAGATTTATTTATTACATATACAGTGTATAGTCTGCAGGTATATCTACAGGCCAGAAGAGGGCACCTGATTTCATTATGGATGGTTGTGAGCCACCATGTGGTTGCTGGGAATTGAACTCATGACCTCTGGAAGAGCAGCCAGTGCTCTTAACCGCTGAGCCATCTCTCCAGCCCCCATTGATTTTTGTAAATAAAGTTTTTGTTTGTTTTGTTTTGGTTTTTTTTTTTTTTGAGACAGGGTTTCTCTGTGTAGCCCTGGTGGTTGCGGAACTAGCTCGGAAGACCAGGCTGGCCTTGAACTCCCAGAGATCCGCCTGCTTCTGCTTCCAGAATGCTGGGATTAAAGATGTGTGTCACCACCACCTGGCTGTAAATAAAGTTTTATTGGAAGTTAGAAATGCCCATTTGGTGAGCATATTTATTGTCTCAGCTGTTCCTGTACCACCTGAGCAGCAGTAGTTGCTGGTGGTTGCTTGAAGAGACAAACTTGAACACTGGCTACATAGCCCTCGGAGGGAGAACTTGTTAATCATTGATACAATGAAGTCCAAAGCTAGAACAATGCTCCTCCCCACCCCCTTAGGAGTGGAATTTCCCATTTTACTGGAGTTCACCGTAATAGGCATTAACTAGGAACCTACTGGGCAGAAGTCTCAGTCATACTTCAGAATGCTACCCTCATTCTGTATCATTGTCCCCACCCTCCCGTGGGGGTTTCGTTCCATGCATAGAGCTATATTCACGGATATAAATGAACCTTCTGAGCCTGTGGTGATCAGGGTGCTCTTGGCAACACAACAGAGGGGTCTATGACATTGGGAAGGAGAGCAGGGGCAAGGGCATGTTTTTCTCTAGTGTCTGAGCATGATCCTGTTGGCTGGGTCTTCTTGTCTTTGGGCCCCAAGTGTCTCATTCTCTTCTCTGGCACAATAGTCTGGCGACTAAAGGGGTTCAGTGGGGGCATGGTGGGGGCTCCCCATGCTTCTGAGATCTGCTCTGAATGGTCATGCCACAGACCAAGTGGCTGCAGGTCGCCCCCGGGGAATATGCCTCACCTCTTGCTATCTGTCCCTCCATCCAGACTTGGAATGTGGAAGAAGAACAAATCATTGCTGTCTTTCTGTCCAGATCCAGGCTTCTCACCCTGACCATAAACCTTACAAGGTGTTGCTTGGTGGAGCAATAGGGTCTGTTAAAGGATCACTCCTCTTGGGGGCCGGCAGGGGACGAGGAGGCTACAAGGAGCAATAACTGGTCGTGGCCTCAGAGGGACACTTAAGGACATGACCTAAGGACATTCCACCCTAATTCAGTAGCAGACTTGAATTATGCCCAGACCTCCTGAATTGAATTCCAGAGGCATGTCTTACCAGCTGTGTGACCTTGTGCACGAGCATTTCTCTGCCTCAGTTCCCTCCTCTGTGACAATGATACATCCTACCTCCTAGCATTCTAGTGGGGATGAGCTGACATAGCAAGGGCTGTGGGGAATTCCTGCCCCTCCTCAGTACTCACAAATGGCACCACATTCAGATTCGTGGGCCCAAACCACATACTCAGAGGGCAAGGAGATGGTGGGATATGTGTTACGTGGGTCAGCTGACCACTGATTATGTCCTGGACTCATCTGCTGATTGAACATCAACTGGGATCTAGGCTCTGCATTTAGTATATTGACTGGGTAGCTAGTAGTTCCTGAGCCTCTGTAGTAGTAGATCCTGTGTGTACCCATGGGGCTGGCTTCCTGGCCATGTGACCTCTTGTACTAGTTGCTTTTTAAAAATTTTTTCTTTTGTTGTTGTTGTTGTTTTATCAACCTGACATAAACCTAGACATATCTGAGAAAAAGAAATCTTTAAGAAAATGGCTCTGTCAGAAGTCTATGGAGGCGTTTTCTTTAGTAATGATTGATGTGGAAGGGATCTTCCCACTGTCCGCTGTGCCACCCCAAGGCAGGTGGTCCTGGATGTATAGGAAAGCAGGCTGAGCAAGCTATGAGGAATAAGCTAGTAAGTAGTGTTTTTTTTTTTTTTTTTTTTTTTTTTTAAGGCCTCTTCTTCAGTACCTGCCTCCAGGTTCCTGCCCTGCTTGAGTGATATGTTCCTGCTGGGTGATATGTTCCTGCTGGGTGATATGTGTGGTGATATGTGGTATGTGTGGTGGGGGTTGAGCTTCCCTGTGGCTCAGCTGGATAGAAGCAGCCAAGGAGACCCATTCAAAGCAGCAAAGGCTGTTCTTGCCTCATACATTTAAAACCCAAAGAGGAAGGTCCAGCCCAGGACAAAGTCCAATATGTATGTTTAAGGGAATATGGGCTGCTTTGGGTTTTTTTGTTTTTTTTTTTGTTTTGTTTTTCCTGTATGAGTCCAAGGCTTTGAATTTTGAAAGAGTTGCAGAACCTTTGGGAAATCCCACTTTTATCATCGGTGCCAGTTTGCCATATTTCCAGCTGTTTCAAAGCAGCAGACAAGTCAAATTACCCAGTAAGTACAGGCTGGCTTGCTGGGAAATGTGTGGGCCTCTTACCTCCTCCTTTGTCCATAGCTCCTTGTGACTTTGGGGAAAAGGTAGAGAAAAACAAAAACAAAATACCAAAGCTCTTACTGAATGATGCCAGCTTACGACATCTACATTGACGGATTTTCTCCTGAAACACTTAGTTTGCAGCTTTTTGCTTCTTCTCCCACATCCCATTTATCCCTCCCTAGATAACCACCATAGGAACTTTGGCATCTTTCTGTCACAAAGTCCAACTTTTGATTGGGGAAGGGTGGTCTCAGTGGCTCATGGGCACCAGTGAACATCCTTGTCAGCACCATGTGTCTTCCATGCGCCACCAAGACTCTGGGTGTGGGTAGTGAGCTGGGGCAAGAAGAAGTCAGGACTTCACAGTTCCACATCTTACTCTCTGGGGGGATTGCTGAGCAAGTGGCTTGGCCTCTCTGTTTCTCAGATCCTCCATGTGTAGAAGGCTATGAGGAGCGTCAGAAGACTGGACACCTGTAAAGTGCTAATAACAGGTAATCAGGTGCTCAATCCCTGTGTAGTTATTGTATTTTAAAAGCGTCTTTCCTGAGATTATTCCATATGGATATAGAAGTGTCTCCATGGTCATGTTCACTGATGGAAGCTAATAGGCACCTAGCACTCACTGTGTGCCAGGTGTAGTTTTAAGCTCCTTACAAATACTGCCTCATTTAAACCCCAAACAACCCAATGAAGCAGGGACGGTTACTTCTTCTGTTTCATAGACAGCAGCAAGCAAAGCAAAGCAAAACAAAACAGCCAAGGCGCAGAGCCACTAAATCACCGACTTCCCGTCACACCGGTGAAAGAGAGAGTGTCAGGCTTCCCACTTGGGAACCCAGGGAGCCTTCAGTGGTCACTGTGCGTTGTTGATGTATATAATTTGTGTTCTGCTGGACAGTCAGGTTTTTTTTTCTTTCTTTTCTTTTCCAGGAAAGTTTAAGGTTTCTTATTCAACAATCTTTCTGTAAATGAAGTGCGCATACCCAAAGTGTGGAAACATAAACATCCGCACAAACAGAATCCATGTGACCAGACAAAGAGAGGTAGTGGCTCCTGGGCAGCCCCCTGCTGCTCCATTCCTCACCTTCCCACCCCACAGCCCAGTTTTGTACTCTGGAGCCCCAGGGTGCATTCTTTTGCTTCTGTCATTTGTGGCTTGACATTAAATATATGTGTGATTCTCCTGCACTGTGGCAGGCGGTGGCAGGCGCTCACTCCCGCTACCCACAGGGCTCTGCTTGTTTATCCTGGATGGGCATTTGGGAACTTTCTCTAGTGAGCTAGTGAGCACGTCCCTCCTCTCGCCTTTCAGTGGTCATGCCAGCTGACCCTGGGGCAGTGTGTTAGCATCTGTAGATTTGGCTCTGCAGTTAATGGGACATCGAATACTAAATTTGGGAAATGAAACAGAGGTTGGACATTTCTCAAGCCATGTCTCTTTCTGACCATCCAAGGAAAGTAGCACTAGTCACTTGGCCCCAGGAGAAGTCAGGGCCGTGGAGACCCACCAGAGGTTTATCTTCGGGGTGTGCTTAAGCACACCACTTTTCTTTCATTTCAGCCAGCTGTCCTGTTCCTTCAAAGAGAGCTGAGAGCTCAGACTGTGGGGTTCTATGACATTGTGACTGACCCTTGAGGCAAAGAACTCAGCTCAAATCAGAGATGAAACCATTCCCTCCTGGAAAGAATGACTCTAGCTATCCTCTCAAGAGCCAGAGTTCTCTGTGTGAGGTGAAGAGCTCACCCGCTCGGTAAGCAAGCCCTGAAAGGGCATTCTGAGGTAATAGACCAGCCAGCCCCTGCTCCTTCTGAGCCTACACACTCTCCAAGGACCACACAAGAATGAGCCAATTTTAAAAGTTATCCCCAGTGTGTGATGAGGAACTGGAGAAGCTCAAGTGGGTGCTGCTGCAGGTGCCCAAGGAGGGTGTTGTGGGTGACCATTTGTTGACTTGGAAATAGCCATCAAACAGGGTTGGTCCCAGGAGTGGGTGAGCCTGCATGCTTACTTTAATGTTTGCCTGTGATCGGATTAGGAGCCTTACTTTTTGAGCTAAGAGAGCTGTAGGACGTGCTTTGCTCCTGGTTAGTCCTGTCAGGAAGTTGAAGATGGAAGAATCCACCATCTTACCTGGGATGAGGGAAGAAGAAATTGTACTGTAGAACATCCCTAGTGATGATACATTGGCAGACTCAGTTTCCTTTTTAGCTCCTGTCTCCTCCTTTGTTCTCTGTCTGCAATTTAAAAAGTTCCGAAGCTGGTTCTGAAGCAAGTCAGGACCAAAACAGAGACTTTGTTTTCCATGGTGCTTTCCAAGGTATGGAAGTCCTGCAGTGTGTGCCCTGGTGATTAACGACATTGGGGCTTTCTCCATTGTGTAAACCAGAGGAAGGAAGGAAGAACACTTAACAGGAGAGGGTGCTCATGTACTGGGCCCTTGCACTTCAAATCCCCCTTGGGAGGGAAGTTGAATCCTTTAGCCCAGGCCCCAGCTGGATTGGCTCTGGTGAGCCAGATGGGGTGATGACCTGGGTTGGGTCATCAAGCTTTGACCCTGGGTCATCTGGGCCTTGCTTTGATGGTCTGTCACCACATCCGCCAAGGCCCAGGGAACTACTGCTGAGGGCCAGAGATGTAATCTACTGGGTCCACATTCTACATCTTTCACTACTATTTCCAAGAGAGAAGAAAGACCAACATAAAACCCCCAAAGATCATGGTTCTTTCCAGACATTTGTCAGCAAGTGATGAATGTGTTTAATGAGCACAGACACAGCCATGCTGTGTAGTTATTTGAAGACAGGGGCTGGACACTGTCATTCATGTCTAGATCTTTAGTTACAAGGTGGAGAGTGGAACATTTTGAACAGACATCTCTGTTTTCCTGTGTCTCTATGGATTGACTCTGAACCCGGTTCTACAGGGCTCTGGGAGCACTGAGCCCCCTGACCTCAGTGGTAACCCACTCATTGTTACTCTTTTTTTTTCTCCCTTTCTTTACTTGGTTTCATACTTTCTGGGATTCCTCCCTCCTCCCCCAAGTAAGCAAGCTCACTGTACCTAAGATCTCCTTACAAGGTCTGCTTTGGGGGAATTTGAATCTCGGGACATGGGCTTAGTAACTCAGATCTGTCCCACGCCCAGGCCCCACCTGACCCACCCTTCAGCCAGTTAATTTGAAATCCCAAAATAATATCTGCTGTCACTCTTGGAGACTGAGTCTCATTCTCTAGCCTGGGTCTGGCTATGGGGGACCAGGCAGGCCTGCAGCTTGTAATCGTTCTCCTAGCTCTACCTTCCACAGAATGGTACTTTCTCAGACCCTCAAAGCACTTTGATTGCCCATGGTCTGAGCACCTGGGAGGTCACCATGAGGCAGGAACTCAGGTAGTTTTCTAAATTCCTGCTAAGGCAGGATGGGAAGCCATCTATTGATCTGCTTTTGCATGTGAAGAGGTATTTCCCTGGAGGCTTGCTCTCTGCCCCCAAAGGCACCTAGGTGGGTGAAGGTGTGTGTACAGGGGCTGCAGGTCCTGGCATGTGAAGCCCAGAAACAGGGGTACTCCTAGGGGTAGGAAAGGAGGGCCCCTTGGCTGTGTCTCACACAGAGCAAAGCCTACTTCCAGAGACAGAGGGCGTGTGCCCAAAGCTGTCCTGATGAACAGTTCCCCCTTCCCCCCTACCCCAAGGGACTTCCTGCACTACCTCTGTGAGGCTCAGTGGTTGGAGTCATGGAGGGGGAGGAAAGAGCCAAGTGAGCAGAAGGCTTCAGAAACAGGACTGTGGGGTCAGGATGCCAGGATCCAGGCTCCACCCCTTCCTGTGTGGGTGACAGTTGAGCAGTTCCTTGGCATCCCTGTGTCTCAGTGTCTGCATCTGCAGCTTGGGGAATCCTCACAGGCTTGTGCCACCAAGATGGCAGCTCAGGCAACCGTCCCCGGACAGAGGAGGTGAGTGTCAATTCTCTGTCCTTTCTGATTTTCTTTTTTGGTATGACGTGCATGCAAGTATTCTTAGTGCTACTAGAAAATTAAAAGGCAAAGCCTGCTTTTTCGTTTTTCATTGAGACAAGATCTTTCACTATGAAGTCCAAGCTGAAGCTCAATGCATGACATTCCTCCCTCCACTTCTGAGTGGATGATAGATGTACTCCACCGAATCCAGAGAAAGGTACTTCCTGAAAGACTGATAGACACTGAAAAAGAGGAAGCAGGTAAGCAGGGAGGGTGGAATTTGAAGCTAACCAGCAGCCCCTTTGGTGCCGTGTAGCCAAGGGTCCATTCAAACCTTCATTCTCTGTGGCAGTAACTTCACAGTTATTCAGGGTCTCAGGAGGTTCATGGAAGGCTGCACTCTCATGGGAAGTGAGTGTCACTATCTAATTCCTGTGACAGTCACTTTTATATTGCTGTAACAAGCTACCTGACAAAAACAACTTAGGTGTGTGTGTGTGGGTGGGGGCGGGGTTATTTTGAATCATGGCTTAAGAGATTGTAACCCATCCTGGTGGGGAGGCTTGTTGTTCGGAGCTGGAGAAGCTTGGTCATTGGTGGTAGGGATTGGCTGTGTGGCTGGTTACACGTGGCAACCAGGAAGCAAAAGGGCTCAGTGGGTTATAGCCCTCAAGGACTTACTCTAGTGGACAAGGTCTGCTATGAGGTCTTGCGTCTCAAAGGCCTTATGAGCTCCCAAAACAAAGCCACCAGCTATTCAAACATGTGAGCCCTGGAGGACACTTCACATTCAAACTGTAGCACTCCCTGAGTGAGGGCTGAAGGGTGATGTCTGGTGAGGTTTGGACAGCAGAGCAGGTGGATGCTGAGAACAATGAGCAGGGAGAGCAAGCGGGAGTGGGAGAACCCAGACCACAGGATCTGAGGAGGAGGTTCCAGACTGCAGGCAGACTCTCTCCAGGGGGTCCCAGCTTCTCTTCTAAGGATATTGCCCCATATGGCTTATAAGGAGAAACAAAGAAATCCAGCTTTAGCGGCCCATGAGTGTTAGCCCAGAATGCTGGAGACTGAAGGAAGAATGCTGCCCTAAGTTGTAATGAGCTTAACATCAATGGAGGTTATGTGCACAGTGAGACCCTGGAGGGAAAGGAGAGAGGTAGGAGGAGAAGGGGGAAAAGGAGGTAGAATATGAATGAGCTATGTCCAGCCAGCTCCATCCCTGGTATTAGCAGCTCTGATGGCCCATGACAGGAAGTCCAAGATGGGAAACATCTCTGTCTGTCACAGTTATTGTTTGGAACCACAGAAAAAGTATACCAAAAAAAAAAAAAAAAAAAAAGAAAAGAAAAAGAAAAAAGAAAGAAAAAAAGAGGAAAAGAAAAGAAAAATAAAAAAAACAAAAAACAAAATACAACAACAGCAACAAATTGTTTTTGAGGCAGCATCTCTCTAGGTATTCCAGGTTGCCTTTGTGACCCTCCTGCCTTGGCCTGTGAATGCTGGGACTGGAGGCTTGTGACACCATGTCCAGCTTAAACCAAACGGTCAAAAATCATATTTCTCAATTGTCTTAACCCAAATACAAACTGAGCCCCATGTGGTCCAGCCTTACCTCAGTGCTGTATTCAGAAAGAAAGAGTCTAAAATCGAAACTATTTATAATCTTTTAAGGGTTCTCTCTCTCTTTTTTTTTTTTTTTTTTTTTTTTTTACTGGTGTATATTAGAACACTTTAATGTGGATGACATTCATCTCTGGAGATATGCTTCCCCCTCCACCCCTCTCTTCCTTCTCCCATTTCCTGTGGCTGCCCCAGGCACATGCCTCCACGGGGGCTTCCTCTTCCTCCTCTCCACAGGTCTCCCTTGATTGCCTCTCTGCCAGATGTCCTTGGAATTTCTGCTCTGGAGAGGAGCTCACTGGGAGGACTGGAGACTGTGAAAGATTTTTGCCCACAGCCCTTCCTCGTTCTTTACAAAGGGATTCATGCAGAGATCACTGGCCAAGAGAACAGACATGGGACGGGACGTGGCTAGTGAAAGGCCCAGAATTTGGAATCCTGGGTCCTCTTCTTGTTCACCCTGTGACATGGAGCGTATGATAGGACAATTAGGAAATCTAGTCTTTGAGGGAGGAAAGCAAGGAGAGGTAATAAATATATTTACCTCCTCTGGCAGCAGGTAATAAACGTATTTACAACTCTCCGACAGAGTTGACAAAGGCGTCGACTGTCCATCCGGATGCTGCATCAGGGCCAGGTTTGACGCAAGCAGCGATGACCATCGCTCGATTCATTCTAGTCATATAGACTTTGAGACAAGGTTGTCTGGATTGAAATCTTGGCTGTCTCTAACCCAGATAAGCAGCTTAACTTCCTCTGTAAAACAGGGTGAGTAATGGCACCTACCTTAGAGAGTTTCAGTGAGCGCCATGCTCGCAGATCCTGTGTGAAGTGATCAGAAGAGCAGCTTGCATGTGACAAGGGCCCCACAAGTGTCCATGGCTCTGCCTAAGTAGAGTGAGAGGTGGAATCAAGATTTAAAACCAAGCCAGGCGTGGTGACGCACACCTTTAATTCCAGCACTCGGGAGGTAGAGGAAGACAGATCTCTGTGAGTTCGAGGCCAGCCTGGTCTACAAAGCGAGTCCAGGACAGCCAGAGATACACAGAGAAACTCTGTCTTGAAAAACAAACAAAAGAAATTTTTTTAAATTAAAAAAAAAAAGATTTAAAACCAGTCCAGTAAGATTAAAAAATCTGAGCTGGACACCACAGCCCTGCCTCCTCCCCCCAGGCTGGTGAGGGGCCACTTGGGGGGGGGGTAATGGATATTCACTTCTTGCTATTGAGAGCAGGACCTTGAGCAGTCATTTGCACACTCACTCTCACAACAGTAAGATAGCCAAAAGTGTTCGAGCATCCCAAGGATGACTAGATAAAAGAACAGGTAGATTCTGACACACGACACAGCTCGGATGGACCAGAGGACACAAAAAACCCTACATTGTGCCATTCTTCTTCCATGGGGTATTTATTGTCTTCACAGAGAGATACAGAAAACAACCAGGCCGTGGCCTTGAGGGATAATAATAATAATAAGGAATGACTTCTGGGTGTTCTGGGTGTAGTTTTGGTTTTACAAGGTGGAAAGGGTTCTGGGTGGTGATTATTGCTCAGCAAGGCAAATGTTTAAGGCTGAATTACTATTCAGCTTACAATACTTATGCATTTTATGTGGTAGTTAGTTTACCATCAATCAAAAAAATATTGAAAAATGTTTTCCTCAGGATAGGGAGAGGTTTCAGTCAGTAAAAAAACTACCAGCCACAAAAATACCGGAACCTGTGTTTGGATCTCCAGAACCCACATAGAAACCTGAGGATAACAATGTGGACTTGGAATCCTCCTGCTGGGAAGTCAGGGACAGGGGACGTTGCAAATGGATCCCTGTGGCACACTGAGGAGCAGCCAACCTGAATCAAGGAACTTCAGGTTCAGGGAGAGATCCTGTCTTCAAAAAATAAAAGGGGGAAGGCAATCTCCAGCCTCCATATGCACACATAGCACTTTCAAATTCATAGGCAACACATTCCTATGTGTCTACATGCAGGCCTGTACACACTGACACTAAAGAAATATACACCACATGCATACAACATCACACACATACATGTACATGCACGCACAAACAAAAGCATGAATGCACTGGGGAGGAGGCGTGTGCACATGTATACACACACACACACACACACACACACACACACACACACACACACACACAAACACACACACACACTCTCTCTCTCTCTTTCTCTCTCTCTTCTGCTCCAGGGAAAAGAGACAACTGAGCCTTGAATGTCTTTGCTGCTATTCTGTGGGCTGCAGGGGTATCCAGGAAGTCAGTAAGCAGCTGTACAAACCCATGGATGTTCTGCTGGGCAAGGCACACAACCAACACAGTTATTTCCTTGCCTTCCTGGAGGAAGAGGAAGTGGATGGGAAGTGGTCAGAACAGTTGGGCCTTTGACATGGATTCATTTTGGAAAATGCAAAGGCCTTATTTTTATCACTTGCAAACTGATTTTTGTTGTTGTTGTCCTATTGGTTTGGGTGTAGGGGTGGGGTAAGTAGGCACACATGGCTCTGTCCTTTTTTTTTTTTTTTTTTTGTCCCCAAGGCTCCACACAAGTGACCTGGTCCCAGACCCCTAAGAGTGAGAGGAACCCTTGTGTCAGGTGTGACTGGATTGCTTTTCTTTTCCTAACTAGCTGGTTAATACTTGTTGAGATTCTTTGAGTGAAAGTTTTTTAGCTCCCTGTCCCCTTTGCCCCCAACTACCCTGTTCTGGTGGGTGGGAGATCCTGAGCAGGCAGGAGCTGCTTGCAGCCTTGATTGGAATCTGGAGGAAAGCAAGACAATTTGGAACTTATAAAGTCAGGGAAGCATTGAGCTAACCAAGAGATTGAGATTATTTTCCCCCTTACTTCTCCTCTTTCAGGTTCATTTTTCTCCCTGTCTTTCTAAAGTCCTTCATCCCATTTCTCTCTGCCAAGTGATTTCTATTCTTCACTTGAAAACCTCATTCAGACCTTTTGGCTAGCGGAAATTGTAGTTGTTTTAGATTTAAACCTTGTTTTAGCTGGGCACTGCCCAAAATGGATCCTTAGGCAAAGGCTGTTGTGCAGGGGATTTCTTCACAAGGGTCCCTGGGAGCAGATACCCAGAATAGAGAGGGGATGTGGAGGGTACTGGGGAGAAGGAACAAAGAGGGTGGGAGAAGCCATCAAGGGTTCATGACAGAATGCATTTCCTACTGTCTACCCTAGGACAGATGGAAAATAAAACATTTCTTCACCTGTGTCTACCCACCCAGCCTGTCTATGGAGGTGGCTTCATAGGCTTTTGATCTTTTTATATACTTGGAATATTCATGTCTGGCAAAGGCTTCAATGGGTTCCTACTGGCCAAAGGAGCCCCACGGTGTCAGAAAAGCCTGGGGACAGGAAACAAAAAGAATATGGTTGAGTTAAGGAAGTGCATGGCAGAGTTGCTGGTCTGTCTGAGTTCCTGTTCTTACTGGGAAATGAAGATCTGAACACTTGCCTTGTTGATAGGATGTCAGCTGGGTAAGGCTTAGCTGCTATAATAGAAAGGCCCTCAATATTAATGGCTTCTTTAATGGAAGTTGTCCCCCACACCTACTTAAGCAGTGGTCTTTCAGGGTGGCAGCATGTCTTCAAGCAGTGGAAAGGACCTTTTCCAGCTCAGCTTTCTTCAGTTCATACATAAGTAATGTGTCTGCCTCAAGCTGAGGACTGGGAGTCCATGAGATGTTGTAGGGTCCAAGGCTAGAAGGAACCTATATTAATCCTGTCTACATCTCAGCTGCTCGCAGTGTGCAGATACGCCGCTGAGCCTCTAGTCTCCTGCTGCAGGAGCCAGGCTGGGCTGTTGGCTGTCCCATCATGCTCCTGCAGCATGAGCGCATTCTCCTGGTGTGTTGGAACACTGACTGAGCACATGAAGCCAGGCTCATTGGGGCAAGACCAGTGACCTGCCAGTGGGCAAAGGCTCAAAGACTTCCTGTTAGCCTGGCAGACACTTTCTTGGAAGAGTGATTTCATCTGAGAATCCACGCTCACGCCTCTTCTCTCCCCTTTCTGCTCCACTCCTGTAGTAGTTGAACGGCCAGTAGCCCGAGGGTTCTCCTGCTCTCTATTGCTTAAAAACCCCATGTATCTAGTGTCCAATCTCATCACGGTGTCTATCTATTCTTGGTCAGCTACACTAACTCACATGGCTACCTTTAACTGCAAGGGAGTCTGAGAAGCATAGTTCAGCTGTGTGACCAAGAGGAAAAGGAAATGAATTTAGTAAGTAGTGAGCCAGCCTCTGACATCATAAGGAATGAGATAATATTTAAAGCTGTTTTTAGCCCTGGGCTGGACACAGAGCAATACAGTGTCTTGAAGACGTTGCCACTTGCACCAAGATAGAAGTTCTCTCCAGGTGTGTAGTGGGTCTCCTTGTCATTACACACATGGCTTGCGCCGGTAGGTTGTAGGACTGTCCTGTAGGGTTCCTCTGAATCAGAGCTTGGAGTGTCAGCTGGTGCCCAACTGTTTTATCTGGGTCATCTTCCTGGCTGAGGCCTGAGTCATCATCCGGTATCATGGCACTTGGCTTACTCCTTGGCCATGGACAGGGCACCACCATGTGGTGTCACTGGCTCTGCCAGGGCTGGCCCCTGGAAGAAGCCCATGGGTGTTGTAGAAAGGCCACACCTCTCCCTGGCTTTTCCCTCTTTGCCAACTTCCATGGGCCAACGCCAACCACTTTTAGAATTCCATAAATGCTGATAATTGCTGCATTACACTTCAGGTTACTATTTTCTGTGGGTGCAGGTATGCCGATCACTGAATTTACATACAAATTGAAGATTTTTATTAATCAGCCCAGTACCAGGAATCCAACGTTAACAGTCCATCAGGCCCTTAAATACATTTGGTGACACTTTTACCATACATTAGCTTGATAGGGCAAGGCGAATATAATGTACCAATGATTGCTTTTCCATTGAAAGCACAAATGGTTTCATTTTTCCTGTCATCTCAAATAAGTGTTAAAGAGGTTTGGAGGGCTGTTGTGTCCACGCCGTATGCTCAGGACTTACAAACACTGATGAGCACATTAAATAACCATTAGCGTCTGGGCCGGGACCACAGCCCTGGCCCTCCTCTTCAGAATTTATTCTTTGATTTAAAGTGAAGGCAATCTGCGGTTGCTTTCATAAAATCCTGAGGCCCCTCCATTCTCCCTCCAACAAAATGCATTACAACAGTAATTTTATGACTGTTAAAATAACTGTCGTTAACAAGCACTTAATTAAAATGTACAATAAATAGCCGACTGCAGTCTTGTCTGCTCTCCGGAGTGGCCCGGCCCGAGACTGAAATGCCCAGGCCTGCTGCTGCCCAGCTTGTTTGCAGATTAATTGCTTTTCGAGCTGGCAGGAGTTGCCTTTATGGCAGCCAGATCATAAATGACCAGATAGGGACTTTATCAATCAAGCGACAGCATGTGTGTGACCGCTGGTAGCTGAGAAGGAGAACTGGGGAGCGGTCAGAGGACAGGCTTTGCCTAGGTGGCATTGCTGACCAGGGAGGACACTGCTAGAGCAAGCATCTGGGGATGAGGCACAATGTCAACATGGACAAACCTGAATGGTCTAACCCAAAATGGGAATGGATGTTTCATGTCTCATTCCAAATGTCTCCAGTATAATGACAGTTCTGACAATGAGAATAAGAAAAAACTAGCTAGTGTTAGTAGAAATCTACTGTCTCAGCACTGAGGAGGGTGAGAAAGAAGGGTCCCAAGTTCAAGGCCAGTCTGGGCTATAGAGGGAGATCTTGACTCAAAAATAGGGTTGGAGATGTAGCTCAGTGGCAGATCCCTTGCCTACATGCTCAAAGTCTTGAGTACCATCCTCAGCAACACCCCCCCCCCACAATACATACATATGCACATGAGTGAGCTACCACTATATATCATTTTTCTATCAATTTATTTAATCCTCACAACAACTGATCAGATTGCTACTATTCACATTGTCAAGAAAATGGAGGTTCAGAGGTAAAGTGACTTCCCTAGGGTCACACCATTGCTAATTGGCTCAGCTAGAATTTACTCACAGGCTGTATGACTCCATAGGATGCTTGAAGGTTGGAAGATGAACCTCTCAACCACTGTGCTGTGGATTTTCTCTGAAGTTGTGAGTTTATCATGTGCTTGGAGCTGAGTTCTCTGTGCTTCTTTTAGTAAGTGTGTAGTTACTGATTGTTTCCTTTAGGTTAGGTCTGCTAGGTGGTAGAGAGGTGATGAAAAGCCCTGTGAATCTGGCCTCTCCCTTAAGATAGCTCACAGGCCATCGAGAGACAACTGTTGAGCAGAGAAAGGGACCTCAGAGCAGATCCCTCCTGGAACTCTCCTGTATTTAACTCTCTGTCTCTGTCTCTGTCTCTCTCTGTCTCTCTGTCTCTGTCTCTGTCTCTCTCTCTCTCTCTCTCTCTCTCTCTCTGTGTGTGTGTGTGTGTGTGTGTGTGTACTTGTGTTTTTGGAAATGAGGTACAATAGAGCTTCCAGGGGGAGGCAGAGGAGTCACTACCCCAGGCAGGGGACAGCATTTGTGAGCCACAAGTGGGTCAGAAACTTGTGTCCGAGTAGCTAGAAGACACCGCGAAGATCTGGGTTCAGAGGGGCCTGTGTAAGGAACAAACAGTAGGGTTCAGGAGTCCAACAGGTGATAGAGGGTGCTAGGGACTTGTGGAACCAGTGGGCTAATCAGGAGGTCTGTCTGATCTGTGCTATCTCCAGAGAAGGTTCTGGTCAACAATTTTGTGAAGGAGAGGTCACAATATCCAGCTTTACAGCTAGAGAAACAAAGTCACAAGGAGGGGAAGGTGCCTTGCCAGTAGTGCTGCATGAGAGATTCTGGAGCAGACGGTGGTGAATGGGAGGTCAGCTTCTCGCATAGATGCCTGGAGCTTGCTCTCCTGTGAAAATGCCCAGGCTGGCGACGTCTCTGGTTTTGGAAGCTGTTCTGTTAGAATGACTGAGTTGTGAAAGTATTATCTCAAAGGATAGTGATTGGTTCACTTGGAATTCCAGGTGGCTGTGGCTCTTCCTGAAGCTGCAGGGAGGTCTGGTGACAATGTCTAGAAATAGTAGGGTAAGATGGAAGGCCAGCCAACCAATGGAAACAGTGTGGATGTTTGCCACATCCACGAGAGCCTGGAGAAGGTGGAAGTGTTCTTTTGCCACTTTTGAAAAGCTGGCCTGAAAAAGGCTGGGAGATTAAAGGCAGGTGGACAAAGGACCCAATGGGAAGCAGCTTACAAGTTTTTTGTTTTTTTTTTTGGCTGCAAGCTAGCCAGCACCTGTCCTCTTATGTGTCCTTGGTCACAAGCAACTTTTCAGCTGATGCTGAATTGAGTGCTAGACATAGAGCTTTGAGGAACAAGGAGCTCCCAGGAGCCACAAGTGGTAGGATGGCTGGTGGGCAGGCTTCCATGGAGACTGCCTTGGCATCTGGCAAGCCAGAGTATCAGCAATCTTACTAAGGCTTGCATAGTTTCTCTTTTCATTCTTACACACTTACAAAGAGTCAGCCCCAGAAAGAGACCTCAGTCCCTGCTCCTTACCTTGAGGTCACAGTTACATGGTTGCTGCAGTCTCTACAAAGAGGGATATGTGGGAGGAAGACTCTGCCTCTGATGCCCTTAGGCATAATGAATGTTACTCTTCATCTGTGCCAGGCACCCTGAGCCTTCAGACTTGGACCTGAAGTCTCCTCTGGGCTAAAATCGCCCACTGATGATCTTCTCACAGGTTAGCCAAGCTCTTGATTCTCAGCAGCTGCCCATGAGCCCGAACAAGTTCTAGATCTTAAGTCACTGAGTCCTCCTCGTGATAAGGAAAACCCTGCCCCCAAATAAGAGAGGAAGCAACGGGAGATTTCTTCAATAAGAGAATAATCAAGGGCCAGTGAGATAGATGGCTTGTCACCAAGTCTGATGTCTTGAGTTTGAGTCCTGGGTCCACATGGCAGAGAGAGAGAACTGAACCGCACAGTGTTTTCTGTAAGTCCATACTCATGATGTGGGGACATGACGCCCCTCCCCCATACAGGGACATACACTCAGGCACAAAATAAGCAAATAAAGGCAAAACTTTAAAAACTAACAAAACTATCTGGGTGGTGGCAGCTCATGCCTTTAATTCCAGCACTCCGGATGCAGAGGCAGGTGGATCTCTGAGTCTGAGGCCAGCTGGGTCTACAGAGTGAGTTCCAGGACAGCCAGGGCTATGCAGAGAAACCGAGTCTTGGAAAACAAAACAAAAAGAAAACCTAAGGAAAGAAGAAGAAAAATGACTAAGTTCTTTAAAAATTACTTTTTAGATTTATTTATTTTATTTTATGTTTATGAGTATTTTGCCTACCTGTGTATATGTGCACCATGTGTATGCCTCGAGCCCACTGAGGTCAGAAGATAGTGTCAAATCTCTGGGAACCATTTGTAAGCCACCGTGTGGTTGGTAGGAACCAAATCCAGGTCTTCTGAAAGAGCAAGTGTCCTTAACCTCTGAGCCATCTCTCCAGCTACTGAAATGATCAAAGTATTTTCTGAGGTGGAGTCAGGCTTCCACATCCGTGGTGGATTCAGGTAGCTCAGAATCAATATTTGAAAACTCATTTCGTCTGTGCTGAAAATGTTGGGCGCTTCTTTTCCTCTCAGTATTCCACACACAGCACAGCAGCACACTGTGTTCTTTAGCATTTACAGAGTACAGGTATTAAAAGCAACATTTAGAAGTGACTTAGGGTCTATAGGAGAAAGGCCGTGGGTTACATGCAGATGCTGTATTGTTTCGTATGAGAATGAAGCAGTCATGGATTTTGTGTGTGTGTGTGTGTGTGTGTGTGTGTGTGTGTGTGTGTGTGTGTGGTGAGCTCTGGAAACACCCCATTAGGATTCCTAGAGCTTACTGTGTTTATGTACGTGATGTTTTTGAGGCATGCAGTGAGGGTCAGACTGGATACCTGGCTGCATCTCCCAGCCTGAAAACATAGAAGACTCCTACTAATGTGTGAACTTTATGCATATGGCTCCCTCTCAGCTTGGTATGTTAATGGAGGCCAACCAGGGAGCAGCCACTGCAAACACAGAATCAGCTATCAGGTGGGGCGGGTGGAATTTATGGAAACATTTCCAGTGTTGGCATCTTGAGAGATACTTAAAGAAGGTCTCTACCTGGCTGATGTTTGAATAAACACACAAGCAATCCGGAGAGGATGCTTCCAGACCATCAGCCATCAGGGAATTCAGGTGAGAGGGGGTACTTCGAGTGTGTCAAATCTCTCTGTGTCAGCATCCTGTGGGGGCAGACATGCCCAAATGCTGGGCAAGTATGCATAGCCATTTGCTGTGCACAGGCCTGGGAATGAGCTGGGTGGGGCTCCCTGAGATGAGCAGAGGGGAGCAGCCTCTTGATGCCCAGCATCTCTTGTGCATTCATTAAAGTGCCCACTCAGTGGTCACATGGACAAAGAAAAAAAAAAAAGCAATACCATTTACACACTGGGAAAGAGTGTTATCTAGGCATGCGGCATCTCAATTTATTTTGATTAGCTTCTTAGGAGTCTGCTTGCTGAGTGTGAACTGCATTTAGAGAACAGTAGAGCTGTATCTTTGTGGATGTTTCTGGGCTTTGCTTCTGAAATTGCCTTAGGGAAGTCTGCATGGTGGAGTTGAAAGGGAAGAGGCTTGAAGTTGGAGCCACAAGCCCTGGTGTGGGATAATTGTGTCACTTTGGGGACATTACTGTCTTGCTGAGATATATCACACCCTCTTCAGTAAAGTAGGGATCATTCCTCTCTCAGCACTGTTGAGAGCATGAAAAGAAATCCTGTCACACCTTTGTTATGCCATGTGTCATCCAGGTTTTGTCAGATGCTTGTAGCAAAATCAGTCAAGAGAGAGAAACCTGGGGACACCAGTGGGGCATCTGCAACTTAAGGGACACATGCTTAGGGGTTATGCCAGCCATGGTGTGGGGGTACCAAGTCCCACAGAGCAAACTGGCTTATTTTGTCCCATTCCATGTCTGTCAGAACTACATCGGAGCACTGGGCTTGGTGCTAATATGCTCTTAACACTTCTCTGATTCATTCCAACTTCCATTTAAATCAAAGAAATCACAGGGCCAGAAGGTATAATGGTGGCTGCCAGGGGCTGGAACAAGGGTAGGGTGGGTGCCACTGGTTCATGGCTGTGGATTTCAGTTTAGAATAATGGAAGAAGTTCTAGGGATGGTTGCTGGTAATGGGTGCTCAGGATGGAGACTGAATGGGGCTGGGGAGGGTTTCTGCTCAGTAGTGGAGTGCTTCTCTAGCAGGCAAAAGGCCCTGAAGCTGATGCCCATTGCTGGGGGAAAACAAAACAAAAAACAAACAAACAAACAAACATAGTTACCTGGGCTGGAGAGATGGCTCAGCGGTTAAGAGCACTGGCTGCTCTTCCAGAGGTCATGAGTTCAATTCCCAGCAACCACATGGTGGCTCACAACCATCCATAATGAAATCTGGTGCCCTCTTCTGGCCTGCAGATATACCTGCAGACAGAACACTGTATACATAATAAATAAATCTTAAAAAAAAAAAACATAGTTACCACCAGCGATAAAAATGGTCACTGGGAGCAGTTTTGTTTTCTCTGTAAGTCACCACAATAAAAAAAAAAGAACAAACTTCATGCACAGAGGTTTTGAGTGGAACCATCATCCAACTGGATGCTTATAGAACCATTATTTTATTTTTATTTTTATTTTTTTTTGTTTTTTTTCGAGACAGGATTTCTCTGTGTAGCCCTGGCTGTCCTGGACTCAATTTGTAGACCAGGCTGGCCTCGAACTCGCAAAGATCTGCCTGCCTCTGCCTCCCAAGTGCTGGGATTAAAGGCGTGCGCCACCACTGCCCAGCTTAGAACCATTATTTTTAAGAGGACAAGAGGAATCACATTTACTCTTCAGATGCCATCTCTCTAGGTCAAGTTGTATGTATGCTTGCAATGCAGCTCTGTGGCAGAGGGGTTACCTAGAATAGTCAAGTCTGTGGGTTCCATCCCTAGCACAGACAGAAAGAGCATCTGAATATCCACTTTGCTTGAGGCTCCCTTCAAAAGACATCAAATCAGGCAAGGAGAAATAACAAGAAAAAAGCAGAATGTGGACAGGCAAAATCATGGAGCTGGAGCTTCAAGACCAGAGAGTAACATCCAACGTCTGAACATTGTTACAGGTACCTGAGGCCTAGAGCTCAGTGCTCGACCTGTGCCCACTGAACACCAAAGGTCCCTGCATCTGTTTGCTTCCTGGGCCCTTTGGCTGAGCCCCACTTTCACTTCTTACCGAGCCAATCAGGATTTCTTGTCTGATGAGAAGTCCTGCTTTTTGCTCCGTCTGAAGATTCTGAAGTTGCTACCTTTCCTGTGGTGGCCTTAGAACTGCTATGAGTTGAAAGGGAAGGCCCTAAGCTCCCCTTGAGGAAAAATGCCAGGCTTCTTAGGTGACAAATCTGATGACAACGCAGAACCAACCTGAGGAAGGGCTGAAGGCTGAGAGCTCCTTATAATTAGCTGGCTCCACCCACAAAGACTGCCTTTAAAGCTAGTCCTTATCCATCAAAACTTCCAGGGATCTAGTGTTTGACTGAGAGCTACAAATCAGAGGCAATGTAATTTCTGTGAGTATCTCACCCTGCCAGGTACACCCTTAATACCAGTATTTAAGAGGCAGTAATAGGCAGATCTTCATGAGTTCGAGGCCTGTCTGATCTACATAGCAAGTTCCAAGCTAGCCAAAGCTACCTAGTGAAACCCTCTGTCTTTAAGTTACTGTTCTATTGTTGTGAAGAGACACCATGACCAAGGCAACTCTTATAAAATAAACCATTTAATTAGGGCCTTGTTTATAGTTTCGGAGGGTTAGTCCATGATCATCATGGTGGGAAGCAGACAGGCATGGCACTGGAGCAGTAGCTGAGAGCTTTACATCACGATCTGCAGGCAGCAAGCAGAGAGAGATTAGACCTGGCATGGGCTTTTGAAATCTCAAAGTCCACTCCCAGTAACACACCTCCTCCAACAAGGTCACACCCCCTAATCCTTCCCAAACAGTTCCACTAACTTGGGACCAAACATTCAAATATATGAGCCTATGGGAGCCTTTCTCATTCAAACAAACCACCACATCCTTTCTCACCCAAAGCAAAGCAAAGCAAATGAAACCAAAACTCCCCCAAAAGACAAACAAAAACACAACACACACACACACACACACACACACACACACACACACATACTCACACACACACACACACACACACACACACCTCTGACTAAAATTGTTTTTCTTCCTCTTAGAAATCCTCAAATCTGTTTAAAGAGTCAGCCCAGGTATTGGCACCTCTAAGAAAGGGCTTTGTGATCTTTCAGGCTAGCATCCTTGTTCAGCGTCTTCTAGCCATCTCCTTATTCTCTCTGGAAATTGTAAGGTCCTGGGTGGCACCAGATGAAATGCAAGGCAGGGCCCTGATGTTGGTAGGTGAAGGAAGCTAGAGTATGCCAGACTGTGGGGTTGTCCCTCCAGGGGTGGTGAGCTCACAGTCTGGTCAACCTCTATCCCCAGTCAGTGACCATGGAAGCAATGAGAGGCTCTTCTACTTCATCCTGATCTGAAGACAGGTCATGTTGTGTTTTTTCTGTAGCTAACTTCATCTCTGCTTTTAGCACTTGGATTGTGCTTTGGTCAGACTAGTAAAAGCTTTCTACTTTTTTTTTTTTTTTTTTTTTTTTTGCAAAGGGAGCACACATTCCCACTGAAACTGAGGTGACCAGATTCTGGCTACTGAGGATTCTTTACCTTCTCACTCCCTACCACATGAATCCCCTGAAGTATGCCTGACTGTCAGAGACCTGAAATTACTTCCTCTTTCACACTGTCCAACAGGCACCAGTCAGGAGAGGTAAGAATGGGATGGGTTTATTTTTCACATGTACATTTTGACCAACATAGGGCAGTAGGTGCAGAAGCCAGAGAGGGAGGAGAGAGGGCAGGCAGACTCCACGGCATCAGCCGCCATAATCTTCAGACTTGGGAAAGAAAGCTCCACTTCAGGCCATTAGTGTCTGTATTCCAGGCTTTCAAGGTTTTTCCTGCCTGGGGAAGAGGTATCTGGTGACTTGAATCTGTTCCCAATCCCTCAGTCCTGTCTAGTCACAAAGACAAGGAATTGCCATCCTTCATGTATCCAAAAGAGGAGAAGTGGATCCAAGTGGCTGGTAATGATCTACTTAGCTTCTCAGTCCATCCGTCGTACTCCTCTCTGTTCCAGGGCACCACAGAGGATTCAGAACGGGGCCCTCCTTGAACTTTCTTCAACCTGCCTTGAGAGGGAGCAGCGCAGTGGTTCTGAGCATGGGCTGGAGCCTAGGCTTTCTGAGCTCAGTCAAAAGTTCTACGTTTTCTGACCCTCCATTTCTCATCGGTGGGACAGGGACAGTTAGCACTGCCTGTATTGCATAGCAGATGCTTGTGACTTGAGGGAAGATGCCTGGCACACAATAGGTGATATTTAAGTGTCATCTTAATGATCACCTCGTATGTGTTAAACTGCAAGGTGTCACAGAACAGCCTGAGGCCTGGGTAGGACTGTGGGGCTCATCAAGCACAGCTATCTTCAGTTGCTGCTCACTGTGATTATTGGCTGACCCTCCAGCCTCATTGTACTTTCTAAATTAAGGATTCTTAAGGCTGTAACTACGGGAAACCTTACTTCCCTATCCCCATGTGTGGCCTACATGGGGTCTGGGCCTGGTGCCAAAGACACAATGCAAAGGAAGCTTGCCAGGGAGTCTCTATCCTGCTTAGCCTCACAGCAACCTGGTTCATGTAAGAAGCAGGGGAGCAGGGTGGAGACTCTGAGTCCTCCTTCTGCTGCTTGTTAGTGGGGTGACCCTGGGCAAGCCACTGTTCAGTTTCCTAATCTGTGAAATGGGGGTTACAAGGAGGTCACAGCACTCGGGCGATCGATACGTCAGAAGAGGCACTTTCACTCAGCGTGACACAGAGTGGTCAATATGGGGACTGTGACTGTTCTCATGATTGCATTATGAGAAGTGTACTGATGCCTGGGAGAAGAGGAGACTGGAGATTAAACAGTGCAGCCAGGGTCTTATCACTCCAGAGTTTAAGCCACTCTGAGCTCAGTGAAAAGCTTAGCTACAGGTGATGCTCCTGGGGTCTGAAATTTGGAAAGATCTCTCCCAACAACATGCCTAAGATCTCACAGATGAATTGGAGGAGAAGGATTAGAAACCAGGAGATCGAGGTCAATTGATGGCTTTGTAATAATTGTCAGTTTTCTATGACCAAAATGACAGCACGTGACAGCTATAGACACCTCAATGTTGTATATGGATTGATAGGACTATTTTTTAATTTCAAGGCAGGGTTTCTCTGCGTAGCCCTGCCACTCTTGCAACACAGTCTGTAGATCAGGCAGGACTTGAACTCGGAGATCTGTCTGTTTCTGCCTCCCAAGTGTTAGGAGTAAAGGTGTGCACCACCACAGCCCTGCAGGATTGACTTATCTGAAATGCTTAGGATGAGAGGCATTTTAGCATTCAGAGTTTGGGATATTTCTCATGCGTCTGTAATGAGACAGCTGGTGGATGAAACCCAAGTCTGAATGAGTCCCTTTCTGTTTTAGACCTACCTTATGCACACTCCCTGAAGGTAATTGCGCGATCTTTGTAGCACATCTGCTCTCTGACTGTGCCCTGTGTCATGAGAGCAGGTATGGAATTTTCCACCTGTGGCGTCAGAAAGCATCAGGTTTTGGAGCATTTTTGACTTGGATGTTTGTGTCTGGGATGCTCAAAGATGCAGCGGGCCTCTATTTGTGCTCACTGTGTGGTTGCTCAGAGCTCACTGGCAGGGCTCTTTCAGTGTGCTGCCTGCCAAGGTTGATTGGCAGCCAGTGTAGATCCAATGGGCCTGGAAACAGACTCCCTCCCTTCCCCTTTCTTCCCTCCCTCTCCTCCTCTCTTTCCCCTTCCCTTTTATTCTCCTCCCATCCTTTTCTATCCCTTCTTCTCTCAGCTTCCTTTTTCCTCCCTCCCTTCACCTCCCATGCTCTCCCCTCTCCCCGACTTTTGTGTTCCTTTGCAACATTGTCTCACTAGGTTTTCCAGGCCTTGAATTTGTCACCCTCTTTTTCTCAACCAATCTCATGGTGGGGGGGGAATTGTACTGGATAGGAGAAGAGCAGGAAGAGAAGGTGAGGAGCCTGGGCCATTTGGTTACCAATGACTCATAAGTGAATTTTGTCTGGCCCCCAGATACTTAGGTTAGGGAGCTCAGTGCCAGCTACCTGCAGTCTCTGGGCATAGAAGGAAGGGTGCTTGAAGGAACAGGCCAAGATGGGCCCTCACCAAAGCTGAGCCCTCCCCGAAGCTGAGCATCTGCTTCGGATTGCACAACCAGTCTAATCAGGGTTCCGATTGCACCTGCACCACTGGGGAGCTGGAAGCTGTGAGACCGCACATGGGTATAACAACCTCGCTGTCCATAAGTATTCGAAAGTGTTGCATTTAGCATTTCTGTTCTGAGAAGGCTGCCTTCCTTCTGACTTGGCAGAGTTTTTTTTCCCAATAATATTCCCAGAGGGGCTTCTTTCCCCACATCAAGCAATTAAACACCTGGTATTCCCCCTCCAGTGACTCTCTGGAGTGGCCTCTGCAGGTGCTGGCCCCCAGGGACTGGAGCAAAAGGCTTTGCTTGGACTCCAGGCTGCCACCCAGTACAGCCTGTTCTGCTCAGAGCTGGGCTATAGTACAGAGAACGGTAGTCCCTGGCTGAGGGGGGCTTGAATGGGCACGCTTGAGTGGAAACCATGAATCTTGGCTTTTCTTAGTTCACCAGGCAGCTTTAATCCAGGTCTTCCTTCTGACACCCTGAGTGCTATCAGCCCTTCCCAGTGAAGGAAATAGTTTTCTCCCCCAGGCAAGGCTAACCTACCCGATGAACTCCTCTCTTGGGGATTCTCCAATGGCTTTAGGACAGCTTGAACCCAACCTGAAGCCCACTGCTCACACACTGCTTAGACAATGCCCTCATTGTTCCCTTTCTGGGAAAGGCTGTGAGCAATTGTTCGTCCTGGAAACTGGTGCAAGGTAGCAGAGAAATGGACTAGGGTGGGCTCAGACTAGCCTCTCATTGTGGGAGCTGGTCAAGGGCAGTTTTCATCCTGCAGTATCTCCTTAGACTAGACTGCCACATGGCAATGCCCCTACTTCTCCTGTCTTTCTTGCTTCCTCCTCTGCAGAAGCGGGTGAGGGCCTTATACAGGGAGCCAGTCCTCTCACACTTTGAGCACTGATAACCCTGTTTGCGCCTCAGTTTCCCCTTCTGTCAAACAAGGCTGTGACTAACATCCCTGCCTTGA
The DNA here is from genome assembly GCA_907164525.1 of Lophiomys imhausi. NCBI lineage: Eukaryota > Metazoa > Chordata > Mammalia > Rodentia > Muridae > Lophiomys > Lophiomys imhausi. The sequence goes on from CAJQZJ010032284.1 coordinate 3,413,062, forward strand.
GGAGTCACTGAAGGAATGAGACATGGTGTGTATGAGGGGTCTGGTGAATAACAGACTCCTGGTTGCTAGGTTTGTTATTTCTGTGGTTCATGGGTCTGGGTTCCCAGTGGCTCCCTTGAGGCCCTACTCTCTTCTCCGTCCAGCCCAACTTCTCCCTTCCCAAGGCCCCTTGGGGAAACTTTTCTGCTGCGTGGAGAAAGAAGCCTGGGCCTTGTCTTTTTGCTCATGTTGCTTGTTGCTGAGAGCTGTGGACGCTTGCCTTAGGTGGTTGCTTCCGCCTCTCTTTGTGAAAGTGATTTGTAAGTTGGCAAAGGTGGAATAGAGCTTTAGTTGGAAGCCTCATGGCTTAAGGACACCAGCCTAGGGGGGGCGTTGGTATCACAGTATTGCTGTGGTATGGTCTAGGCCTTTGCTGGACAGGAAGCTGATGGCGGGTCAGGCATCTTTCCTCCTTTGCCTGAAGTGGTTAATTGGTTAGTGTGTTTCTTCGTAAACCCCTGAAACTGATATCTATTAAAATGTGATCCTGAGGTGGTACCAAGTCTGCAAATGTCATGTCGCCACAAACCTTGAGCTGATGAAGGTGGGTAGGTCCTCTGGGGTCTATGTACAGGGAGATAATTGAGACCCCTCCTCCATGGCTTCTCTGCCTTGGTGAAGCTGTTTGCTAGTTTATCTGGGGGATGTTTGGGGTTCCATGCCTGATGTCTTTGCGTTCTGTTCTGACCTCTAAACAGACTGAGCGAGCACGAAAGAAGAAATCAACAGGTAGACACAGCCTCCATTAGAAGACTCAGGAATAAAGCAAACAGCTGCCACAGTCCACAGCCGCACAGCCCGGAGCCATCAGGCAGGAGGCAGATTCCATGCATAGTCTCGGGGCTAGGAAAGTCAGAACTGGGGCATGTGCCACACTGAAATGAGAGAGCACGGCTCCTCCACTGACTGTCTGTGTGGCCTGGGGGGAAGAGACTTACTGTCGCAATTTCCTCACCTGTAAAATGGAGATAATAATGGCGCCTGTCGCATGAGATCATCTCCCAGATGACATGAGATAATACACGTAAAAGCTGTTGGAATAACGTCTGACACACTGCGTGCCTAGTCAGCAACAGCCATGACAGCCGTGACTCAAGCAGTTATTGATAGAGTCTGAATACAGACGGGGCCTCAGATAAATCGCCTAGGTCTAAAATCCTTTGCTCTCCATATATGAGCATGGGGACACTCATACCTGCACCAGAGAGCTCGCTAGGAAAATTAAGCCCTTATGAAATGTTTATCTCAGTGATTAAGGCTCAGTAAAGTTTGCCTTTTGCTTAAGCAGAACCCAAACAGAATAAACAGAAAGCTGCATTCTCCCCACCCCCAGGAAAAAATTGTATGTACATTTAAAAAGTTTATTTTTATGTTATTAATCATGTAAGTGTAAGTGGTTTGAGACAGAGTCTTGCTATGTGGCCCAGGGTGCCTTCAATCTCTTGGTTCTCTTGCCTTAGCCTTGGGCATACTGGGGTGACAGATGTGTACCACCACACCCAGCTTATTATTATTTTTTTAATCAATTTTAACAGGCAAATTGTAACTATTTATGGTGTATATTTGATATATGTAAACATACTATGACTAATAAGGTAGTTAATATGTTATTCTCTCTCGTGTGTGTGTGTGTGTGTGTGTGTGTGTGTGTGTGTGTGTGTAGGTGGGTTGAGAATATTTAAAACTTCCTCTCAAAGGTGTTCTAATAATACTGTAGTCACCACACAGGACTACAGAACTCCTGGACTCATTCTTCCTGCTCTGCTAGAATTTTGTAACTTTTGGATCTAATTTCTCTCTTAAGTTTAATTGAACCTCTCTGCTTTGGAGAAGGGACTAACCATCTTTCTTTCCTTCCTTTTTTCATTTATTTATTTCTTTGATGTTTATTTAGTTATTTTGTTGTTGTTCTGAGACAGTCTCACCATGTATTTATTTGGTTGTTTTTCTGAGGCAGTTTCACCATGTAGCCTAGCTTGGCTTCAAACTCATGGCCATCCTCCTGCCTCAGCCTACTATGTAGTGGGGTTATAGGTATGTGCCATCACATCCAGCCATTTTTTTTATAATATTTAAATAATTTTCAATTTCTAACTAAGACTATCATGCATTAGTCTTGCCCATGCCTGAACTTTATGCACTTGGATTGAGAGGGTTTGTTCTCTTTCAAGTCTGGTTTCCTTGTGTTTTCAGATCTGCCCACGGCACTGGGACTGTCATTAGCACACAGATTCATGTGACTTATGAATAAAGCTATTGTGAACACTCCTGTGTTCTTTATGGAGACTTATTTTTGTTGGATGCATCCACAGGAGCTTAATTCTGGGTCATAGGTAGCTGAATGTTTAACTTCAGCAGATCTTGCCAGACTTATTTTCTAAGAAGGTCTTCTCATGTTGCCCTTTGAGCTGTTAAAAGAGGGAAGAATTGTGTCTGGGAAAATTCTACTGCTGCAATTTTTTTCTTTTTGCTTTTTCTTTTTGGTATCACTGCAGTTCACCAAGAATTGTCCATTTTCCACAGAAACACTCTAACTGTGACTAAGTCCTACAGAATCCACTATTTATAATGAGAATAAAGAGAATAAAATGCTCATCTATAGAGAAATTATTAGTGAATCATGGTGTACTTGTGGTACAATGGCAAGACAATAGAAAAGGGATTGTTAGCTGGTAAGATGTTCAAGTTTCATTTGCAGAATGCAACATATACTATGGGCTATAGGAATCTATTATATTAGGAAAAGGTTTATAGCATACTTTTTTGTGAACTGTTCAAAGGACCATATCTGTCTATCTATCTATCATCATCATCTATATGTCAAAATTAGTCAGCGTACAGACAAGTATATTCCAGAGTAGGAAACTGGAAAGACCACAGAGCACACAAAAGGAGCTCAGTGTGCTTCAAGACAGAGACGCAATTAAAACAGCCATGACATATAAATCCACACCCAATAGACTGGCAAAAATTTGAATGTCTGACAGCACTGTTTGGCAAGAATGTGGAGCTACAGAGATGTTCGCGCTTGTGTAGATATTGCCTAATTGTTCTTCAAGGTGTTTTCCTGATGTATACTTGATGGTAAGGATGCTGATCTGTGAAGACATCTTGGAGAACAACTTGTCTAGTACTCTAAGAGGCTCACACCATGAAGTAGACATTTCTTCTTCAGTTCTGCACTCCAGAGAGATGTCTTCATGTGTGCATAGAGACTTAGATGCCAGGATGTTCACATCAGCCACCGCCTGTGAATCTGAAGATCTTCAACTCCAGGACTCTTTTACAAGACAAATGGATACATAAATTGTGGCAGAGTTACAAAATGAGAGAGAAAACAGAATGGACAAATAGTACTACGATGCTGACAACGTGGGGAATCTGGAAAAGCAAGGCAGAGAAAGTTAAGCGCATTAAGATTGCTATGTAAATAAATCATTTTACTGTTTTTATAAAGGTGACATTCTGTAATATAATGTTACATATTGTTTATGGGCACAGTACTACCTCATCCAGCAGTTTGTGAGTCTGTGACTCACAACGGATGCCTGAAACCGCAAATAACACTAAACTATTTATGTAGTTGTCCCCATAGCGAAGTAGTTAGAAACATTTATCTTTTCACATGATTGACTCTTGCTAGCATCATTGCTAGCTAGCATCATTACTTTTCTGTTTGAGGGACATACAATAATGGTGACTTGAAAACAAGTCCTGTAAGACTGACAGTTGTTCTAGCAACCAGCTAAAGGAAGTATACCATATACAGAATGGACAGACTGGGCCAAAGAACGACTGGGTCAAGATGGAAAAGAGTCCAGTGGGGTGAGATTTCAATGTGCTATTCTTCAAAACGCACAATTTGAAGCTTATGAAGAGACTATGTCTGTAAATTTTCATGTGATACCTTTAGGCCAGGATATACTATGTGCTCTAGTTTAATTCTGTTGGTGTGATGAGCACTCTGACCAAGTGCATCATGGGAAGGAAAGGATCTACATGACTTACACTTCCACGTCCATCACTGAGGGAAGTCAGGGCAGGAACTCAGGAAAGGAACCTGAAGCAGAAACCATGGAAGAATGGTGCGTACTGCCTTGTTGTCTGGCTGGCTCTCTTGTACAGTCCTTTACACCCTAGGCAGGTGTCCTAGTGATGATACTGCCCATGGTGGACCATCCCACAACAATCATCAAACCAGAGAATTCCTCATAGACTTGGCCACAGGCCAATCTAATTGAGGCAATAATCCCCTAGCTGAGACCACCCCCCTGCAAATGATTCTGGGGTGCTGAGTTGACACTACAGAAAGCAAAAACATGGATGGGGTTTGGAATGACCTATCCCGAGAGCTATAAATCATGATGTTGGCTGTGGTTATTTCTGATCAGTTAGATTATGGAAGAAAGCATAACTAACTTCTCACTTAAGGTGTTTCTCTGTTCTGGGGAGAAGACACTTAAAACCGAATCAAAAGGACAATTGATAACCCACATGTGCCCACATGGAGCTCTCCCTTAAAGGCAATGCCCTTGTTTTTTCACTCTTTTGAGCAATGCCAAAATTTAAGGTGAAATGTGGGTGACTTTCAGTGTTCAGGTGCAGACAATTCCCCCCTCCCCCAGTGTCTCTGAGTAGGAATCAGGAGTCTAAAGCAGCTGGACAGGTGGGTCTTAGCCTCAGGGTGATCGTGGGTAAGGTTTGCTGAGGAGCCAGGGCTGTGTATGATGCTCAATATTCTGCTCGCTTTCTCAAAACCTTGGTCTTAGTGGACCGTTTTAAGGCCAAAACACTTTTTTAATGAAAACTCTTAAAAGGCAGGCAGACCGATAAAAATCCTTGTGGGTTATGGCCCATTCACTCAGAGTCAAATGGTTTGCTCGTTAATGCCTTCTCCTCCATTTGCCTTATGACCAATTAGCAGCTATTAAGACCCAGCTCATCCTGGCAGGAACTGTTTCCTTGCTGCAGCTGTCCCATCAGTAAGGGCTTTGGGGACTTGGAAGTTTCCTGACCCTGAGTGGATTCTCTCTCTACCCTCCTGATGCTCAAAGCTTGCTCTGGATTAAGTCTGGGGCAGGTAAGGCCTTCTGGGTGTTGGTAATGCCTGAACCTAGCAGAGAACCAATTGAAACTATGGAAAGGTTTAGGTATATGTCTGTCCCCCCCTCCCTCATGCTTCCTCTTTCCTCAGGAGAGGCATCTTGGGGTGTTTGGGTGATGGTAGACAGAATGTGCAGATGTCGCAGAAGGTGTGGCTAAATCATGCACCCCTCCTTCTTCTCTTCTCCCCTACCCTGTTCCCCTCTTCTATCCTGACACTGCAGGTGAAGCATGCTCCAGACACCTCACCGAATGCCAATATATTTTTTTCACTTATCTTTCTCAGTAAGTGCAAGAATTCGATGATTCCCCACTTAGCAGAGAGGCTGAGGCACACACATGGAGGCTAAATGATTTGCTGGAGGTCATGTTTTGAGAACTGGCAGAGCTTAGACATGAACTTGAAGTTCTGCACCTTTCTTCATGAATCCACGTGGGCACATTTAACAGGGGCAAGGCTCTTGAGTGCACATGAGAATGGGTGCACTAACCCCTCTCTTCAAAGAGCACATGGCAGCTTCACCTGGAGGAGACTTAACCTGTAGATAAATGTTTATTGAGCATCTACTGTGTGTCCAACTCTGTTCTGGATGCTAGCAGTATGGCAGTGTGCTGCACTGAGAAGGTTCCCAGCACTTGGAGGGTCCTTCCCAGGCGTGTGTGAGTGATGGGTTAGCGCAAAAATCAGAAATTACATCAAAGAACCAGATGATATCCAAAGAAAACAAAATGGGTGTCTGACTAGAGACAGGATACGCCTCTCTAAGGAACTGTAAAATGACATGACCTTGTGAGAAGAGTGTTGAACAAGCTTAAATGACCAGCAAGGTCAAAAGCCTTAGGCAGAGAGTGCATGTCCCAGGTTCGAGGAACTTATGGGGCCAAGGTTTGGTCAAGGTGAAGTTCAAGGCAGGCCCAGTAGCACATGGCCTGCTTAGTCATGACTGTGAATTTGGTTTGATTCTGGGCTCAGGAGGAAGAAGCATACACACACACACACACACACACACACACACACACACACACACACACACTTGGGGCAAGAGAGTGTCACGAGCTGTGTAAGATCCCCTTGGCTGCTATACATATATAGGCAGCTTATTCCCAACTCCCTGGAGTGTGGAAAGAGAAGTGAGCTAGCTGCTGGCATGGGAATGGAGTGCTGTGGGCGAACCTCAGAAGCTACCAGAAACAGTGAGGCTGGGGTAGAATTTGGAAACCTGAATTCCTGAGGGATAGAAGCTGAGAGGACAGTGAAGATTATAAATTCTGGGCTCAAGAGACACCATACTGGGGCTGGAATGCAAGGCAATGCCTCTGCCCTGGGGCTCCCTCTCTATTCTCAAAGTCCACCTGGACGTTTGTTTGGTGTTGGTCATTTTGTTAATTTTTGTTTGTTTGTTTGTTATGAAGTAGGTATTTTTCTTCCCACTGATCCTGATGCACCATTTGCAGTGGCAGCAACCCTGTGCCGGCCACAGTGTCTTATAAGGGTGAAAGGTGGAGTTCTGGGGCCAGATGGTGTGGCTTCTCAGCCCACTGGCTTCTTCTCTCAGCGCCTCTCAGTTCTTATCTATAGTCTGCACCTACCAGCTGCAGACCTTTTGATTACAGGGATGATGAGAAAATTCATTCTCTCCCAAGACTGATGGAGCCAGCCCAGTGATAGCTTTTCATCTCTGTTCTGCTGCCTTCATATCAATTTTACTATCAGGCTGTGGAGGGATAGCTGCCATGTCCCCCAGCACCATATTCAGATATGACAACATCACAAGAAGACATCCCTGCCTGGATGGACAGCTTTCTTTGGATCAAATGCTTCCTCATCAGGAGACTCCATAAATGTCCTTCTGAGTCTCCTTGGCCAGGGTACATACCATGCTTAGTCGCAGACAAGGGGACAACATTTTCAAGTGTGGTTTAAACATGGGACAAGCAGGGACATGAGGGGGTTGGATGGTGACTTAGTTATCATAGTGACAGTTATCCTACCTTAGAAGATTACGGAGAGCCAGGTCAAGGGCTTGGGCTAGAGGGACACTTAGAGGGCACTTAGTGAATCTTAGTACCTAGGGTACCAAAGCCAGGATTTTATCTTTTCCTGGTATGGCACCCATTGTCTCATTTCAAAAGTGGAGGTTTATGGGTGATGGCAGAAAGGATTCGAAGGCTCAGGAATAGTTTGCCACTATGTTTCTTGAACACTGGGCCTTGGCTTCTCTAGTCTCCTCTTTCTCCAGCTCTCTTCTCAGCCCCAGCCCCAGGCACTTCTCCATGGGCCGTGTTGCAGATTAGGCATGCTTTAAGCATCCATCTCCGGGGTTCCAGGCTCTCCTGCCTGGAATTCCAGCATAGAAGCTGCATGGATTCTCGAGTTCTGGCTCCCTTGCCTCCCAGGTCAGGATGTACATCCTCAGCCCCCAAGGAGACATCTTACTCAACTCTGAAGAATTTCTGGGCAGTTCAGAGCCAGCCCCTGTGCAGAGAAAATCTCTGCTTTGCCTGGAGCTCAGCCTGAATATGCAGCCCTGGGCCGATTAGATCACCTCCCGAGCCTCAGTTTTCTTATCAGCCAAGTGGGGCAATAAATCTTTGCCGGGTAGGCCTGCTCTACAGATGCAGAGGACCACGTGGAACCCACCGCCTGGCAAGCAGAAACTGTTTCCTCTTTTTCCTTTCTTTCTTTCTTTCTTTTTTCTTTTTTTTTTTAATTTCAGCTCTAGTTCTCTTTAGAGTTGAAATTCAGATAAAACTCCTCACCATTTCATCCCTCTCCAACCCTCAATTCAGAGTCTTCAGTACTTTCACAATGTCGTACAACCATCCACTATGTCTAATTCCCAAACACATTTATGACTCTCGGAGTAAACCCAGCAGCCAAGAAACAACTACTTCCCAGTCCTTGTGCTCACCACACCCATGGAAACCACGGATCTGCTTGCTGTTCTAGGGATGTCCCTACCTTAGATGGTTTGAATACAAGGAATCATGATGTGACCTTTTTGTGTCTGGCTTCCTCATTTGGCATGGTATATTCAGGTTCATCCTTATTGCTGTATGTATGTATATCCTCTCTATGGTGGTAATATCCCATTGGACAAAATTAAATTAATTCAATTAAAGAATTTAAGAAGAGCTCTTGTTGCTCTTGTAAGGACCTAGATTTAGTTCCCAGCACCTACATAGTAGTCCAAAACAGCCTATTATTCTTGTTCCAGGTACCCTCTTTTTGGCCTCCATAGGCACATCATACACATGGTACATATACACACATATGTACATACATACATACATATATAAATACATACAGATAGGCACTTGAGTTGTCCTTGAGATTTGTCAGTTACAAAGCATTCCATTGTCTGGAGGCATCTGCAGGAGTGGAGTTGATGGGCTGTATGGTGGTACTGCGTTGAACTTGCTAAGCAAACAAAAATTGTAGTTTGCAGTATTTGGTGTTTCCACTAGTTGGGTCCAAGGTTTCCGGTTTTTCTGCACTCACAGCTTTCTGGCTTTGGGGCTGTGAAGTCAAGCAGGAAGGGGTAGGGAGGTGATGTCATGGGTCATATTCCAGCATTAGCACTAGGTGGCTAGCTTTGCCAACCAGATAGAGCACAAAGTCCTGAGAAAAAGTCCAGTCACAGTGATAAGTGTGGTCACAGCTGACATGCTCAGGAGTGACCCACACATCCACATGCTCACCCTGCACTCTCTCCTCTCTACCCTCCTCCTTTAGCCACCAGAGCTGGGAGCCTGAAGGTGAAAGACCCCCAACCCCAGGTCTGTCTTCCCTCCATCTTGAATGGGGAAGTGCAGAGACTTCCAAGGTGAAGTGCAGAAATAGGTCCTTCACCTCTTCCACCATGTTGGTGTCCTTAAAATGGCAGCTAGCAGAACTTTGGGTCCTCTCTTGTCTGATGTTGAGTTCCTGCTTTGGTGGGTAAAGAGACCCAGACCATGGGCCTGATCTCCTCTCCACTCTTTCACAGTGTTCCTTAGCGGCCTGTCTAGTCACAGCTCTCTCTGACTTCTGTACTTTTCTTCCTGGGAAGCCAGTCAGACCCAATGTGGGGCGGGGGGAGACCGCATTTAGGTGGAAAGGTCCTTCCCCAACCCCTGGCCATTGTTGCTGCACCTAGTTATCTGTCAAATGGAGTCCAGTTAGAGGGGATCAGCAGAGACACCACTCATGGTGGCTCGTGCCAGGGGGCTATGTGTGACATTTTCAGGCCCCCAAGGAGTCTGGAGGATGCACTTCTGACCTTTTGGGACCCTTGGTTGAGATGAGGGCTATCTAACATGGGTCTTCTGGAACATTCTGAACTATGCTAGCTCCCAGTAGTTCCTACATACTTCCTGTCACTCTACTTCATTAGCAACCACCCCATCGCCTTCACTACACGCCTCAGACTGTGGTGCAAGCCCCTCTAAAATTCATACATTTCTTAATAACTCCTTCCCATCCCAGTCCTTTCTTTAGAATCAGCCAACTACATGCAGTGAGTAGCAAGATGAGCGTCAGTGGGGGAGGGGAGACTGGGGCTGCCAGGCTTATATGGCTTGTCTTGCTGCGTTTGGATCTATCTCTCTTGCCTTGTCTGGGCCCCTGTTTCTGATATGGCTACCCCTTTGGGCCAGCTTCCTCCTAGCTGATGGACATTACTCAAAGCTCCTCAGCCCCAGCATGTCTCAGTGTAATTAATTCTTCCAGGCTCCACCTCGTCACAAGTCACAGCTCCTTTCCCAGCCCCAGCAACTTGGTTAGCTAACACTGGGGTGGGGTTATTACTAATGGCACTGCCCAGAAGCAAGACAAGCAAACCTGACAAAACATACAAAGCGGGGAAACATCTTCACATGAACCACCCAACATTGCCCACTCCCACCTCACAGAAACGATAATCCCCACTTATTGATCAATTAGTTTATGACAGATACGAAGTGAAGATCTTTACAAGAATATTTTGCTTAATCTTTACAACAGGCCTACAAAGCTAGTTTTTTGTTTTTGTTTTTTGCATTTTATAAGTAAAAAAACTGACACATAGGGTGAGTTTATGTGGCTTGTCCAAGGTCATATGTGTACAGCTAAGGAAATCCAGTCTCAAAACTTGTCTGTCTGTCTTCAGTACACACCTTACCACCCAAGTACTGTCAAGTAAACGTATAAATATAAAATAGTTTAGTGGTATCAACTGCAGTCTTTACTTTGTAGCCTGCTTTTTCTCCTTCACTTAACAACAGATGATTAACATTCCTCCCATGGCAGGATCCAGCCTCCTACATAATACTATTTTAAATGGCTTCTTAGAATCTCATTGTATACACATCCAAGGTTTGTTTAGCTAATCCCCCATTGTTGAGCACCTAGGTTGTTTCTAAAGGTCTTCTTATTATACACAACAGCCCTGTACTAATATTTTTCCTTCACCGTGATTTCCTTGGGGGTAAATCCCCAAAAGGAAAGGCTGGGAGGGAGGAGGCAGGCCTTTGTTTCTCAAATGTCTGTAACATCTCTGGATCAATTACATATAATTTGTGAACACAAGCCATGCCATTCACAGGAGGAAGGTTGACACCTTTCCCAACTTGTTGGACTTTGCACAACCTAGAATTATGAGTTGTTAACAAGCCTTCTAATAGCCCTGGATTATCTGTGGTTATTGTCAGGTCAGGGAGAGGTGGTAATTTATTAAACAGACCTTTGAAATGCGCCTAAGTACACTCAGGGTGGAATGAGAGTGGGCGGGATTTCTGCAGGAGGAGATGGGTGGGATGGTTTAGGGGTTTAGGAGAAGGTTTGGGGGTTTCTGGTCAGTTGTGTGGGCTGCTAGTGCCTGACCAGGGGCTGGCCCAGATGAGGACTGCCTCTGTCCCACCACCCTGCTGGCTGGTGTTAATCTGGAATGCCCTGGAATAAACCGCCTCAGGCTGTTCCAGGAGAGATGTGGGAGCTCAGAGGTGGAGCCGCACAGGCTTGAGGAGGTAACAAGTCATGCCCTGTCCCTACAAGGCCGTCGGTGCCATTTCAACATGGTTATTATCTTGTTTCAGCTGCCAAAAAATACCAGCTGGTGATGGTGAAATTGCCCAAAAGAATTTCCCTAGGACGGTTTCTCACCCCCATGAACATCATGAAGAATTTTTCTGTGTGTGCAAGGGACACCCTGCCTTCTACCATCCCCGAGGCACCCCTTACTGACATGGTCACATTCTTTGCACATCACTTGCTTGATCACATTTCATGGCTTCCAGGCCACCTGTCCTGGGCGTGAGCTGGAGAAACTGGGATAATGGGAGTTGGTGGGATGCACACCAAGGGAGGTAAGGCAAGGTCAGTCTGGACTTAAATCCAAACATTCAGTGAGATGCACAGCCCAGGTCTTGTGTAGGCAATGGGTGGGTAGAGACAAGAAGACAACCCTGCTCATGGGGATTACCTTAAGGTGGACAAGAAATCCTCAGATCCAGAGGAGCCCCCTGAGGTGGAGGTTGGCCTGGCATCCATATTGGCTTTGTGTGTGGTGGTGGTGGTGGTAACAACAATGGTAGAACCAGGAAAGAGATCCCCTCACACAATCCACAACCATTGTACCTTGCACCCCCTCTTTTTCCAGCCTCATGGTAAACGTCGTCATTTCACAAGGAGTGAGACAGCATCAATTTTTTGAGCATCTGCTGGGTATCAGCAGTTACATTCAGCATTCTGCATTATTTAGCTCATTCTACCAGTCTTGTGAGGTGGATGGCAGCCATTTTGTCTCTGTAGTACAGATGGACAAACCTGGGCTAGAGGAGTGTGTGCCGTTTGCCCCATTTTGCCCAATAAGATAAGCTGCTTGTCATTTGGTCTCTTGGTAACAGCTGCCTTGTGTTTGTCCTCTCCCACATCTCCAGTTGTACTTAAGGCTATTTTCCCACTAAACCCTGAGCATCCCCCTGAGGCCTCTACTGCTGTCCCAGAACTGTCACCTTTAAAGACAAAATATTATTGTTCCTTTGTCCTGCTGGAAGGGGAGGCCCCTGGAAACAAGGATTTGTGGGACTCAGGTTTGGAGCTGAGTATGGGTATATGGGGTGTGTGCTTGAAAAATGGAATGACTCAGAATTGTGGCAACACTGCATATATCTGGGTATCTGACTGCTTTATCTCTGGAAGCTTTTTCTAGATCATCTAGGAAACAGAATAAACTCAAGGAATACAAACATAAAGGGACTGAACTGACACCAAAGGTTTCCTAACATCCCTGGAAACGTGTAAATGCCCTCTTCTTTCTTGATGTCCCTTCCTTGAGGTGGCTTTCTGGAATATGGCGGAGTTTCTTCTTTGTGAGCTGCTGTTTTCTTGAGACGGGATCTGCTTCCCTAGCCCCAGTTGGCCTAGCTCTCTCCAGCTGCCCGATTCAGTTCCCGAGGGTGCGCGCTGCCACACGCTGCCATGTTTGTGGTCTCTGTCTTTTTTTTTTTTTTTTTGGTTTTTCGAGACAGGGTTTCTCTGTGTAGCCCTGGCTGTCCTGGACTCACTTTGTAGACCAGGCTGGCCTCGAACTCACAAAGATCCTCCTGCCTCTGCCTCCCAAGTGCTGGGATTAAAGGCGTGCGCCACCACCGCCCGGCTGTGGTCTCCGTCTTGACGCCTGTTTGTGAGTGAGTATATCTGGCAGGCAGAGAGCATGTCTTTTGGATGAGGTCCCTTGATCACAGGGTCATTCTCAAGGCCAAAGTCTCAGAGAAGCCCCTGGTGTGACCAAGGGTCTGCACTTCCAGCCCTCCATTCTGCCCCTCTCCCCTGCATGCTAGAGAGGCCAGCAGGCAGTGATTGCCTGGTGTCTCTGGTGAATGCTCTGTGGTGTTGTGGGGAGCAGGGCCAAGTCCAGAGGTACCAACTGTTTCTCTCACCTAGAGCTGAAAAGCTTCTAGATTAGGTTGCATCTGTTCCCCTATATTTTTTCTGAGTCTCACTCACGAACAATGTTGGGCATGGGGTCTCTACAGATCCCTGTTGTTCTTTTTTTTTTTTTTTAACACAATCACACCTTAGATTCAGAAACAGCCCAGGTCAGTGCAGTGACTAACTGTCATAATCCCTACTTCCAAAATGACGTGGAATTGAGAAATCATGAGAATAGCTCTCCCTACTCTGGCTGTCCTCACAAGGCTTCCACAGCCCTGGGGAGGCAGGGAGACCCTTCTGCATGCCTGAGATGAAGGATGAAGGGCAGGGAGGCTTTGTAAAGACATCTGTGGAAGTGCTGTGGGAATGGACCTTCACATTGAGTGTTTGGGAACCGGAGCGCAGGATAAAATGACATGTGTAACGGGCTGGGGAAGTGCAAAGATGGGTTTCCCTCCCCAGCCCAATGGTTTTCTAGGAAAGTAACTTGGCTCAGGACTCCCCATTATGTCCATCCCAACTATTCTGCATGAAGGAAAATTCCAGTCAGTCACTTCATGTACTTCAGTGTGGTCACCAGAAGACATCTTTAAAAGGAGAATCGCCCACGCTATCCCTTCATGACTTTTCATGCAGGTGTGATGACTGATGGGGGAGGGGTCATGACAAAAAGTCACCTTCACTGCCTCTGGTGGACTCCTCTTCTCTCTCCTAGGGGACCATACAGTCAGGCAAAGCTGGCTGGTGACAGGATGCCACTGCAGTCTCCGCTCTAATGTCCTTCTCAAGGACATGCCAAGTGTCCAGCATGGCTCCCTTGTCAGGTGGTGAACTCTGAGGGGAGGAAAGTACAGGGAAGACCTTTGGGTGTCAGCAGCAGCCCTGCTGGTGCCTGCACCCCCACCTCCTTCAGCTGTCAGGGCTTGCAGGCGGCTGGGCATTTCAGCAGGCAGCACCGAACTACCTGGACGGTTTGTGGTCTGGGTTGTCAGGGGAGGAGGAAGAGCTGGGTAGTACCCTTTCCCAGAAAAATATTCTTTTCTTATGGCAGCCAGAGATGGGGAGGATTTAAAATTTGTGGAGGTGTCTTGAGACATACTTCACATGTCACAAACAAGTCCCTTTGTGTGTGTGTGTGCGCGTGCGCTCGCGCGCTCACACGTGTGCACAGCATAAATAGAGATCAGATGACAACCTCTGGGAGTCAGTTCTCTCCTTCCATCATGTGGTTCCTGGCGATATAACTCAGGTCAGCAGGGCTTGCAGCAAAACCTTTATCCACTGCGCCATCTTACTGCCTTACAAACATATTCCTTTGAAGAGTAAGTGGTATTGAGTAAATCTATGATGTAGCACAACCACCTAATCCTATCACCCCCACAAAGGGTTTTCAACACCCCAGAAAGAAGCCCCATGTCTCTCAGCCCGTATCTGTCTCTGACTCCATTCTGGCTCTCTAGTTGAACCTTTCTGGACAAACAAGTAGGCCCACAATATGAAGTCTTTGGTGACTGGCTTCTACTGCATGGGTGATATTTTTAGCTGGCCTACTTGCAGAATGCAGTAGTGTCTCCTTGCTCCATTGGTGACTAAGATCTTGTGGAGGGAGTGCACCTGTATCTTTAGTCACCACACTCTACGGACCTGGATTGTTTCCCCTTTTTGGCTTACGAACCTTGTTGCCGTTAGCATTTGTGTGAACATTTTTCGAGGACACCATTTTCAGCTCTCTTTGGTTCGTCTCTGGAAGAGGAATTGCTGAGCTGGATGATGACTCCGTTTGTTTAAACTTAGAGCGACTTCCAGACTGTTGCAGAGCGGCTGTGCCATTTTGCATTCTCCCTGGCAGTGTGCATGGGGGCCATTTCTCCGTATCCTCTGTATCATTTGTCATTAACTATCTTGGACTGTGGCCAATCCAGCCAGAGTGATGTGGAGTGGCCAAGGCACACAGAAGCAATCCACAGGTAGGCTTCTGTGAGTATATAGAGATGATAGAGAGGAGCTGAGCTGTGGAATGTCCTAGGTACTGTTCCTAGGAAGCTTGGTGATATGTCCAGTTGGCACTGGTAAGGGAAGCTCTTGAGGGTCCTCGAGCAACTAATTGGTAGGCTGTAGCCCCAGAAACCAAGCTGACACTAGTAGACATTCATAACTGATTGTTGAATGGGTGGTTGATGGAATCAGTGAATGGAGGTGTCAGTCACTGAGGACCCTGAGAGCAAGGATGATTAGGAGGAGACAGGCAACCGGTGTGTGCAATCCAGGAGAATGATGGTTCCCTTGGGGCTGGGTCTTTAGTCTATTTGTGGGTCTGGAAAGATGTGAGGGTTTTTTTTTTTGTGGATAGAAGCAGAGAGAAGAGTGGGGAGGGCCACCCTTACCACGGAGACTGCAGGCTATGACTGGTGAGGGAACCGGCCCCAGGATGTCTGACCCTCAGAGGCTCCAGCGCCCCTCGCCCCACGAGTTGCGTTTGACTCCCCGAGTCTGGACTTCAGGTTCAGATCCTTTCGTGCTCATTTTCTTCTCTCTGCAGATACCGCCATCCATGATTGCCGATGGCTTCGGTGAGCAAAAAGGCAGCCGCTGAATGCTAGCCTTCTAGAGTAGGGGTGGAGGGGTATGGGGAACGACAACTGCACTTTCTGGCATGGCTGTGCAGGGGCTGGAGAGACACAGTGCTGGCAGCATGAGGGTCCTGCTGACATTTTACCCTGAGATGAGAAATGTTCTGGACCGCTGGCAGAACATGCCATCTAGTAAGGACAACGCTGCTTCCAACTGTGAGTATTTCAGGCATGCTGGCTTCTGTCCAGTGCTTTATATGATTTACAATTTGGTAACCACTGTCTCCCTGGAGTTCTGATACTAGAGGTCCAGTGCCCAAATCACTTTTTTTTTTTTTTTTTTTTTTTTGGTTTTTCGAGACAGGGTTTCTCTGTTTAACAGCTCTGGCTGTCCTGGACTCGCTTTGTAGACCAGGCTGGCCTCGAACTCGCAAAGATCCGCCTGCCTCTGCCTCCCAAGTGCTGGGATTAAAGGCGTGCGCCACCACCTCCCGGCTCCCAAATCACTTTTGGTTGGCCGTCCCAGAGGCCTTTGCGGCTAGGAGTGATCATGTGATCTAGTTTTGGTCAATGAGATGTAAGGAGAGATATGCGGAGGCGGGGGG
>CAJQZJ010032284.1:3433085-3458746 GCA_907164525.1 Lophiomys imhausi
AGTCCTTTAATTTTAAAAATTATTCATTTTAATTTTTTTATGAGAGTCAGATCTTACTTTGTATCTCAGCCTCCACCTTGCAATCCTCCTGCCTCAGCCTTCTGAGTGCTTTGGTTACATGTGTGCACCACCATGCCCAGATTTATTTGGTTCCTAAAACATACTAAACACACTTGGTTTGGGATTCTGTTCCTGTGCATTTGTATGTCTGTGGGATCCTCAGATCTGTCTCATGGCGGGCTACTTCCTCCTCATGGTAGTTTTGTGCAGTGGGGCTGGCAGAGCCATACTCTTCAGCCCTTTGGTCACAGGGATTGCTGAGCTGGGTTGCAGTCCTCTAGGGAAAACTGCATTTGTTTCAGCCAGGGGACTGTCACCAACACAGTAACCCTGTCTGTGGGAGAGCTGGCTGGCATAGGGAGTCGCTTTGACTCCCAGCCCAAGGCAGCCTGCGACTATGGCTCACAAGAGGAATAGGTGAAATCCACCACCTCCCTACTGTGGCTGATGGCTCATGATAACAGCGTTCCTGAAAACCCCTACCCCACCCCATCTCATTTACGCATCAAGGGTGAGTCATCTGGCTTTCTTCGAGGGTTCTAATCTAAGTATCCACCTCATCTATGCCTCAAGCTTTACCTTCACCCCTCTATACAACAGAGACCTTAAAAACAGAGGTGAGGGCCACCAGGTGTTAGCAGCTGTTCCTAGATAAAAATCTGTGGAGTTCATACTTGTTTGTTGCCGGCCTTGCTTTTCACTTGCTGTCCAGATGTTACAGGCAATGGAAGAATTGAAAGCAAGGCTGTGTGATTCCAGAGCCCAGGTCTGAGGCTATGAAACTTGTGGAGTCAGGATGTTGGGTGGTTGAGGGTCTGGCCCGGCTCTCGGTCTGTAGAACCAATCTCATCATCAGAGAACCTGTCTGTTGCCAGGGATGAGGTCTGCAGTGCGCAGCAACAATTAAGGACAGTGTTTGGTCCTCAAAGGCAGGCTGGACACAGCCCAGACTGTGGTATTGGCTTCTTTGGGAGGTAGAGACAGGCACAGAGAGCGCTGTTTACTGAGTATCTTCAGCTAGTACAAGAGTTCAGCATCCTAGGGGAGACAAATGCGGATAGACATAACCCTTCAGGTCATTTGTGCTCCTACAAAGGGAGGTTCTCTGAGTACAGAGCCCCACTTGCCATGTCCCCCAGGGGACTCCTGATAGGGTCTCTTCAGTCCCTGGTGACAGATTCTAGTCCTGGTTTTGCTGTCCTCTACCTGTGTGGTTGTGGACCTTCTGCAAGCCTCCCTGTAGGAGAGGATGCTATTAGGAATGACTTCCTAGAAAGTAGCAGACACTGTCAGGCCCCAGCGGCCACCAAACTCCCCCTGTCCTGGTAGGAGGTCATGACAAGTAGTTTCTTCTCATTCTTCCATTCTCCATCAGAATGATTAAAAAAAAAAAAAAAAGGTCTAGAAAGTAATAATCCCAAGAAAGACTGATAACCCATCGAAGCCTAGGACAAACTTTTTCATCTATAGTGGAACGATGTGTCAGGTCAATAGACTCAGAAGGTCCCCTCTGACACAGTCCTGGATGGCCACATTGATGAGCTGCTCACAAGTGTTCCCTGCAAAGAATCACCTTTGTTTCTCTGCCACACTAGCAGCCCCTTGGGTCTCCCGAGGCCACCCTCCATAAGTGCTCACCGCAGTCCTTGTCAAGGTAGCCCCACACTGCTAGGCAGGAAGTGAGAGGTCTTAGGAGGTCTTAGCACTTGTGCTGGTGCTTGGCTTCCCTCCACATTGGCCTGGCTGGTGCCCTGTGATTGCTTCCGATGTGTAGGTCAGTGTTTTGGGGATTAGCAGATGGTGACTTACTGGGGAAACACTATTGTCACACTGGGACTACAATGTCCACCGTTCTTCAACCACAGACTCCTTTTGTTTGGAGACATCCCTGTGTGTGATAAGGCTGGCAGCCAGCTAGCTGGCTGTATGTTTTTGACCTGTGGATCTTGCTCTGTGAATGGCAAAGGATGTTGAGAATTCTTTTCTCTGGGGACTGGAGAGATGGCCCAGAGGTTAGAGAGCTTGCTACGCAAACGCGAGTATTAGAATTCATATCCATAGCACATATGAAAAAAAAAAGAGCCACACATGACAGTGGACCCAGATCTGTAATTCCAGAGCTGAAAGGCAGAGACAGTCACAGGGACCTGATGGCTAGCTTAGCCAATCAGTGAGTTCCATACAAGTTCAGTGAGAGATGCTTTAAAAAAACAAACAAACAAACCTAAACATAGCGGAGAGCTGTAGCAGAAGACCCCCAGCATCTAAGTAGCTTCCTTTCCCAAATATTCTTTCCTAACTAAGACAATAAAACGTCCATTCAGAGCATTGTACCAGATGGCAGGCCTTGGCTGGCATGAATTGGGGCAGACTTCCTTTTTTTTTTTAGGGAGGTCCTGCTGGGACAGCTCTTTTTTTTTTTTTTTTTTTAAAGATTTATTTATTATGTATACAGTGTTCTGTCTGCAGGCATATCTGCAGGCCAGAAGAGGGCACCAGACCTCATTATGGATGGTTGTGAGCCACCATGTGGTCGCTGGGAATTGAACTCATGACCTCTGGAAGAGCAGCCAGTGCTCTTAACCACTGAGCCATCTCTCCAGCCCGGGGCAGACTTCTTATTTCCTGTCTTCATGGATCTCTAAATGGGGTGACCATTATATGGTTTGCCTCAGAAATTGATGCTCAGGGAGCCTTGGCTAGGACTTGCCTTGATGTAATGTGACTGGCTGGGGCTGGTCCATGGGTGGCCCTGTTCTCTTCTCTGTCAGCAGCTGTGGCTAACTACTTATCAGTTGCTTCACATGCCACAGCAACACCAAGAAATGGAAATCCTCCCTGCTCACGGAAGTGGGAAAGTGACCCATCCCAGACGCCCTGGTAGTGAGTAGCAAAGGCTGATTGGAAACCAGGACAGGCTCAGAAGGAAGGGAGAGATCAGAGTCTTGGGACTGGGCTGAGCATGGGGCTTCCTGGTGGTAGGAATCCTCCCCTCGACCCCTGAACAAAGCAGCTTAGGTCCAGGAGTTGATCTCTCAAGAGTGAGTGAGCCTCTCATGGAATAGCAGGGAGGGAGGCCAACACTGGGGAGGAGGGCATTATGTCCCCTTCTTGGGTGATGTTTCCTCCTAAACTGGGAAAGGGGAGAGGGCAGCTGGACCCCAGAGAGGACTCCAAGCATGGAGAACAGAAATCTTCTCTTAGCTGTGTGACGCTGTGACCAGAGTTACTGCATTTCCCCAGCTGGGCAGAGTGGGGAGGGGAAGGGCATTCCAGATGGAAAGATGTCATGGCCCCTGCCTTCCTGTGCTTACCTCGGGGCCAATCTAGCCTGAAACTGCAAATTAATTAATTAATGTAGTTATTAGTAAGTATAAACTGTAAGATTAAGCCGGCGGAGTAGCTAGTGGCTTGGCAGAGGAGAAAGCGGCCTTGCCCGAGTGCCTTTAACGGTTGCCTAACTTATCCTGGAGAAAGAGCCCCAGGACCAAGGGTGGCCTACACCACCTGTAACCTAAACTCTGTTAATTAATATAAGTTGTTATATTAGGCTGGTAGAATTACCAGCAGCTTGGCAGGAGATTCGCCTGGGCTCAAGGGGAGTCTGAGAGTCTGGAAGTCCAATGGCCCGGGACTGCTTGGACTGAGGGCCTATAAGCCACCACAGTCTTTTCCCCAATAATTAAACACACCAAGACTTTTAATGTTTTAACACTTAGTCTTTAGCTGGACAGACTCTCAATTAACTACTCTAAGTTAACCCAGATTGGATCACCTAATCCCAAACCACCATGTGCCTGCGAGTACCTTCCAGCATCCTCCAGACGTCTGTCTCCTTCTGTGTCTCCCAGCGGAAAAAAAAGAGAGTCTCTGTGTGTGCCCAGAGTTCCTGTTCTGATCTCAGGAGGTCCCACCTTCCTATACTCTTTCTGCCCATCTAATTGGCCATAAGCAACTTTTATTAACCAATCAAGAGAATGCCTCAGAAGGGGCGGTAACAAGATCTCAGCATTGAATTCAATGTATCAGAAACAATATTAGACCTTCCCTCAACACTAGCCATTCTACAGAACCAAAGAGATGGGTCACCTGAAGCCCATCACTTCAGAATGCCACTCTCAAGGGACAGGTGAGGTACAATCCTCAGACTCTCCTCCAGAATAGGAAATTCCTATGTGGGGTGATTTCCAGGTTTATTGACATTGTCAGCTTTGTCCCCGATGTTTTTTGAGCACTTATATACTCCACTTGCTGCTCTGGTAGTTAGCCTAAATCACCCTGGCCAGCACCTCTGTATGAGTGGCAGTAAGCTGCTCCCTCCTAGGAGGTGACAGAGGGCCACACACCCCTGGCTCACCCAAAGAAAAGGGCTAGGTCTGGGACATCTTGACTGGGCAGTTATGCACCTCATAGACTTCAAGATTGTTGTGATGGGGGCTTGTGTACAGATATCATGATCCCCATTTTTCAGATGAAGAAACTGAGGCCAAAGAGACTGTACAACCAGGAAGTGGTCATGTCCAGATCTGTCCCAGCCCAAAGCTGATGCAATTCACCATGGACCACTTCATTTTATGACCTCAGAGTTCGGTAGGATGCTAGGCTGTTCTAGGGGCTGGGGGAAGAAGAGATGCCTCTCATCAAAACCTTGTTATTAACAGACTTGTGTGAAAAGCAGGTGATTTTCTTACAGTTTCAAAGTCATCAGAGGGGAAGAAAAGAAAAAGCCACAACAATTTGTAAATACTATTAAGTCTTCTGCCATTTTGTTGAATTTAGCTGGTGGTATTGACTTTCCCAGCTATCAGCTTAACTATATAAATCCAGTTGACATTCCTTTATTCAGATAAAACTCTAATACTGCAAGGGTAGCAAATTAGATGCAAATGCCCTCTTTTTATTTTAAGTATACTTAAAGCTGCCTTTCCAATGCAAATTTTGTAGAAATCTCAACCAGCTAGGACAGCCCTCTTAGCTGTCAGCGGGCAAATGCTTTCATTTTGGTCCCAGGCAAGGGAGCTGGCTGCCTTTTTCCCTTTTGCCCCTGCAGACTGGGATAATTAAAACTACAGAGAAATTGTTTTAAATATACATGATACAACACAGTTCCTTAAGTTATGGGATAGTGCATACATTCTCCCATTACCATATTTGATAGCCCTCTTGCTAACCAAAGACAGGAGGTAGGGCCAGTGGGCAATGTAACTCTAGGACACCTTGTTTCCCTTGTCAACCATCTTCAGGATCTTGTCACTTCAACTGGTGCATCCTTAGGAGCTCTGGTGGAGGTTCAAAAAGAGATTGTGAACACCCTCATTAAAAGGGAACTGGTGCGTGTTTTTTTTTTTTTTTTCCTCCTAAGAAATAAAAATGTTAATAGTAACTTTTTTCCTTCTTTTCCCCCAGCAGTTTCCAGTCTCTCTGGAATACAGATCCATTTCGGCTTTGATTTGTTGAGCTCCCCGAATGAGTTTATCCAAACAATGTGAATTTGCTCAGATCTCTCTCAAATCCCACATCTCTTGTGGTTGATAAAGCTGACTTCAGCTAAGAAGGGTGGATCAGTGTGATTTGAAATTCACATTGGGAATGATACAGGCTTTGCTGGAAATAATAAAGTATAGTCAGATGTGGTTGGGAGGAGACGGGTAAGCGGGGAGAAGTTTGGTGAGGCCATCCTGGCTCTCAGCTCTGCCCAGAATCTAGGCGGAGAAACAAGGGGAAAGGGGAGTGGGGGGCTTTTCTTGGGTGGATGCTTAAGCCTTGTGAACGACGCTTAGACAGAGCACTGACCAGCTGTCTCATGCTTCAACGTTAGAAAACAACAACCACCGTCAGTTCACGACGGGCATCTTTACCGTCCGTGTCTCTTACACCAGTTGAAAAGAACCTCTCACCCCTTCCTTGAACACCCTCGTTACCGAACTAGGCATTTTCTTATTTCCTCCTCCCCATCCTACAAAGCAACAAAGTTATTGCATCCATTTCAGGGAGGTGGCACTGAAGCTAAGTTTGGGTCCACAAAGCTGTCACAACTCCTTCAGGGCTTGCCCAAGTCCTTGAGTGTGACTCACAGAGGACACTGGGTCCTGAAATGAGTGGCAAATTGTCCAAAGATACTGCAGCAACCACCCTTTCTCCTCTGCTTTGGGCTGTCTGGCTGACTCCCTGGAAGTTTGTGTGTTGATTTGGACTGTGGTTCTGGAGAACTCACACAGGATGTTCTTCTGGGCTAACCCGAAGAACAGCATGGGTGAGGATGGGCGAGAGCAGAGAGCTGCGTTCTGAGACGAAGTGAACTGGACTTTACTCCTGCACTGATGGGATCTGGATCTCAGAAGTTCCTTATTGCGAGAGAGAGAGAGAGAGAGAGAGAGAGAGAGAGAGAGAGAGAGAGAGGAGAGAATGTGTGTGAGAGAGTGTATGTATGTGTGTATGTGTAAGAGACTGTGTGTGTGTGTTTGTGACAGAATGTATGTGTGTGAGATAGAGTGTGTGTGTATGTGTGAGAGAGACGGAGTGTATATGTGTGTGTGTGTGTGTGTGTGTGTGTGTGTGTGAGAGAGAGAGAGAGAGAGAGAGAGAGAGAGAGAGAGAGAGAGAGAGAAATTGAAGGCGGGGCAAGGCTATATAATTGCTGGCCTCTCTTTCCACTAGATGCCAGTGATACCCTATCCTAAGTTGTGACAACCAAGTGCCCCATGCATTGCCAAGTATTTAATGGAAGGGAACATAGCCATGACAGAGGAGGACCATAGTCCTGAGGGGCTCCTCCAGAGCCCAGAGTCTTTATTTTCTTCAAAAGGCAGATTGCATCAGTTCGTCCCCCCTCCCATCATTCCCTTTGTCTCTGAAGACCCCACTTTCACACGCCCTTCTAAGCAGCTGAGCAACCTTCCTTGGAAATAGTGGGATCAGAGGAGCTTTGCCATGCAGCCCTCATTTCTAATTACCGTAATTACTCCCTCTCAAAATCACCAGAAGGCCAGCTGGATAAGACTTTTGGGCTTCTTCTAGCTGCCCGAATCTCTGCGATTCCAACCAGAATTGATGAATGAGCTCTCTGAGCACACACCCCAACTATGTGTGTGTTGCGAGCACAATGGCTAGGCCAGGGCAAATGGGGTTACTAATTCTTCCCAGCTCCTGTCCCCAGCTCATTTTTGGGCCAGGCCCAGTCTCTTCATACTGAGGGCATATTACTGGCTGAGCTTGGAGCTGACCACTCTTCTCCCTTGTCTCTGGGCCACTCCTCTCCTCAGCACCTACCCCTGTGCTGGTAGACCCCAAGGCTTGTGTTTTCTAACCTAACAGCCCATAATCATCAAAGAGTAGTTTAACATCTATTTAAGCTGAAAAAAAAAGAAAAGAAAAAAAAGGTAAAGACTTCCAAACATCATCCATAACACAAACAAATCCCTTCTAAATAGGTTATTTTTCCTGGTTAATGACCAATCGTCTGCCCTGGGGTCTGTCTGTTTCCATTCCAGATGGGAACAGGGCCGACCAGCCCAATTATCTTTATGAAGCACCACCCCTAGCACATTCTGAAAAAAAAAAAAAAAAAAAAAGGAAATGGCAGCCAACACCAGCATACCTTCCACCCCCTTGCTGTCACCCCTGGACCATTTCCGGCTTTTGCCTCATTATGGACAAGTGTGTCCTTTAAGACACAGACTAATGAGGCGGTTTTATGAGACTAATGCATTTTAAATTTTAACACGGAGGCTAGCATCTTTAATTGTGCAATTACACATTCATTTAACACACACTTGCTGGCACTCTCTCTTTTCCCTTTAAAGGATAACAAAACCACACATGACAAAATGTGTCATTTTTCAGGGCTTTAAATCACAAAAGTATAGGAATCTTTTTCCCTCTTGACAGATTTCTTCAGCAAAATTAGTTATTCTTCAAGAGAAAATGACTTTAAAAAAAAAAGAGTGGGGAGGGATGCAGAGAAGGCTAGATGGTATATTTTTGTGTGTGAACTTTTATTTTTAGTCCTCCAACTGTTGCCACAAATAGACTCATCCTAGAAAATGTTGTTTTGAGGATTAAATAATTAGGGAGGTAAAGAGGGATGGAGGAGGGAGAGAGAGAGAGAGAGAGAGAGAGAGAGAGAGAGAGAGAGAGGAGATGCATCCTGTCTTCAACAAAGGCTCCAGCATTTCCCACCTGACAGCTCTCTATCGGTAGTAATAAATAAGGCTGAATTATTGATGATGAGAACTGCTAATATTATTATGACCTCAATTAAGTGCTTTTTTTCAGCCGCATTAGTAACAAAGGGTCTTCCCTTGCCCCCTTGCAGTTTTTCCCCCAGGCCCCACTTTACATTAAAATCTAATTGATCAAACCTAGTTGCCATTCGCACAAGAGCGATCACCATAATGGGCCATCTATCAGCATGGCCTCCTCATCAGCCTATTAACACCTTTTGTTACTGGCCCGGGTTCTGTAGCAGCTGAGAGGATCAGAGAAGCAGAGCTTGGGATCTGGAAGGATGGTGTGTGTGTGGGGGGTCTGACATGTGGTACTACTCTTTAATTACCCTCTTTAACACCCTTACAAGACAATTAGATATTCCTACTTTGGGGGGAGCCCTGCCAAGCAGCCTGGCTACAAGATGGCACCCTCTTTATCTGAAGAAAGGGATGTCTCCATGGACCCTTGGCTGGCTCCTCCCTTCCACTCACTGCCTCCCTCCCAGCCCTGGCATATGGCCTGAACAGGAGCCCCAGCCCTCTGTGGCTGAGGAGTTTGGACCTCCCTCGGTGGCTGACTCAAGGGGGTGAGAGGAATGCTGCAAACTCTCCCCCAAAGCAGAGACCCGAACACGGTTGCCCCGGCAGAACAGAGTCTTCTGTTCCTGACCCACGGTCACCATAGACATTCAGGGTTGATGACTTCTACTTTCGCCCAGAAGCATGTGCAAAATTGTGTTTCTACTGTGTTTTTCTGGAGGAGAATAAAAATACATCTTCTATTAGATTTCCAAATTTATCTTTGACCTCCAAGAGAGTTCGAATTCTCTTTCCAGGAGCCTCTTATGGAGGAAACGTCTACGTATCTGGCATTGTCAGGATCGCTGGTCTCTGGCTTTGGGTCCAGGACAAAAGCCACAGGGATGACCTTCACTCCTGGTGCACTGTACGGCAGAACTCAACTGTTCTCTCTCTCTACTCCTGTCTTGTCTGTATCTTCAACCTCCCTTTCCCAAAGTAGCCATGAGAAGGGGGCTTTCTGAACCACCTCATCTTCAAGTCTTCCCGGGTATCGGAACTAGGCAGGCAGGCAGAGGTGGCTATTGTCTCCGTGGAGAGGACAGACAGAACAGGTTTGGGGCAACCTTGGAAACCTGGGGCACTCATTGAGGTCATTCTTTTTGGTCATACAAGCCCACCATGAAAATAGTATTATTTTTTACTTGAGTGTAAATTAATATACTTAGAAATCAGTTCAAAAGGCATTACAATTCCCCCAAAATATTAACATTTGGCTTGCCTCAATTTCTTTCCTTCCTTTCTTCATCTCAACAACAATTTTCCTGGGATATCCTGGAGATCTTTTAAAATATTTTAGAATGGGACTATACATTTTGCTTCTCAATTTCATCGTTTTCTCTGCAACACATCTTTTAGCGAGAGTAAATATTAGCAAAATCATTTGAAGTGACTTCAGAATGTCTAATGGCGGAACTGTGCTCTCGGAGTGCCTTGCCTCTGGCCGGGGGTCTTGGTTGTTTTCCCTTTTGTCTGTGGTAACAGTGGATGCTACCCTGACTCTTCTTAGATCAACATATGCTTGCTCAATTATGTCTTAAGGTGGTGGGCTGTCAAAGTGCATGCTCTAGGTTACAAGGGTTATGTCATTTTCCAAGTTCACAGTACAAATAGTTTATAGAACTAATACTACTTCAGGCTTGCCTGGCCAAAGTTTGTCCAAAGCCAGGTGCTTTGGAGACACTGGTTACTCCTGGGATGTCCTGAGTCCAGGGATGCCTCTGATTGGGCTAGAAGGATGGAGCTCAGATTTCCTGCCCAGTGAGATAAATACACAGCCCCTCAACGAACAGCGAGTCAGCAAAGAGACTTCAAGGAGGGTAGCTGTGATGATGTCCCAGCTTGCTTACGCCTCAGAGTTCTGTTCAGACTTGGGAAGATCCATTCCAGGCATTCAGGGAGCTTTTGTGTGCCCCCGCTTCCCGACAGGATGAAGGGTAGGAGGCTGCACTGTCAGGAGGTGTTCAGCCTTGAAACCCTGGGCATCTGCTTAACTCAGCCTGGTGACTCCTCAGCCTACATTGTCTTAATTCAAGTTGTCATCCATAGACCAGCAGAAAACTAAAATCAATAAAGGTGAAAATGGGCTTTAAAGGCAACTAAAACAGTAGTGGAAAAGGGAACAGCTTCCATTCCCTCGATGGGTTCCATCGCTCCTGGCTATTTAGGACTGCATCTGGCAGCCATGTCTTTAAAACAGAAGAGGGTAAGAAAACACTAGTAGATTTCTTTCAAAGATAGTCTGGATATCTATCAGGCGAGGCTCAGGGCCAGGCTATCCTTTGGACTGGACAGAACAAGGAGGTTGGCCATATCTAAGGTGAGTTTGTGTTCTTTCTTTGGAAACTGGAATATTTGATTGTTGCATTACTTTCTGTAAGTCTGGATATTTCTCTGGGCCACTGTTTTCTTCACTAGAAATAAAAGTGAGGTGCAGTAGGTTTCAGCCTATTCTCCTATGAAGAACCAAAGCAGATAGACCCTGGGGAGTCAGGAGGGAACTCAGGGGTCAGGCAGCAAGTACTCGGATTCCACCACTGTGTCCTGACAGAGCTACTCTGGTCCCCATTTCAATGATTACATCTGAAGCTAGAACCTCACGGCCGAGAAGTGCTTAGAGCTCACCAGGTAGAGGGCTTCCAAATCTCCCCTTGCCTCAGAAGGGCTTGGAAATCTGGTGTATGTCTACTGGAGGCCACGGGGAATGTGGCTTGCCCTTCCTAATTCCACCCTCTTTCCATGGCCTTTGGAGACCTGGCAAGGGAAGAAAAGGTACTAGGATATGAGAGAGGAGAAAGGAGAAAGAGAGAGAGAGAGACAGAGAGAGAGAGAGAGAGAGAGAGAGAGAGAGAGAGAGAAAGAGAGAAAGAGAGAGGAGAGAGGACAGGAGAAAGGAGAGAGAGGACAGAAGAGAGGAGAGAGAGGACAGAAGAGAGGAGAGAGAGGACTGAAGAGAGGAGAGGAGATGAGAGAGAGAAAAAGAGGAGAGAGGGGAGAGAGAGGACAGAGAGTAGAAATAGGACAGAAAAAAGAGAGAGGACAGAGGAGAGAGAGGACAGAAGAGAAGAGAGGAGATGAGAGAGAGGAAAAAGAGGAGAGAGGGGAGAGAGAGGAGATAGAAGGGAGAGAGCAGAGGCCTAGGTGTGAGGAGGTCCCAGTCCTATCCCTCACGTGACACTGAGGGGTGCTTCTGGGGCACATGTGGCTTAGTCTAGCCCACCTAGTCTCTATCTCAGGGATGGCGGGGTCAGAGGAGCAGGTGACCCATATGCCAGTCCAAGAGACAAGGACAACAAAAAACAAGGATACAAACATATCAATTTTTGTTTGTTTGTTTTCTTTTGTGTGTGCGTGTGTGCATGTGTGTGAGTGCGTGTGCGTGTGCGTGTGTGTGTGTGTGTGTGTGTGTGTGTGTGTGTGTGTGTGTGTTAAAATCACATGGCACTAGTTACATGAGACTCTATTGAAGGATCAGACCATCTGGTCATTGGTACCTGTGCTCTGTAGGCAAATTTGTGGGGGAATTTTCTTGACTAACGATTGACATGGGAGAACCTATCCCACTTCGGGCGGTGCCACCCCGGCGCTGGAAGTGTACGAAAAGTAGCAGACTTCAAACTTGAAGTAAGCCTGAGGTCACTTTCCTCCATGGTTTCTCCTTTAGATGCTGCCTCCAAGTCCCTGCCTGGCTTCCTTGATGATGAACTGTTTCCTATAAGGTAGAATAAACCCTTTCCTCCTCAAGTTGCTTTTGGTCCTGGTGTTTATCCCAGCATTAGAAAGCTAATTAGGTCAGTAGCCAAGGGGCCAAAGGGTTGTCCTGGATGGGGAGTCGAGGAAGGAGGAAGAGGCCTCACCTTTCTGCCCAAGTCATTGCTACACGAACATGTCTCGGGGAAGTGTCTCCTTGTAAGTCTGCAATCAAGAGACCCTTCCTACTTTGAGATTCTGGAGTTTGGGGGACTTGCATATAGCCTCGAAGTCCACATGTAGAAAAGCTCTCTGGCAAGCCGGGCAGTGGTGGCGCATGCCTTTAATCCCAGCACTTGGGAGGCAGAGGCAGGCAGATCTTTGTGAGTTCGAGGCCAGCCTGGTCTACAAAGCGAGTCCAGGACAGCCAGAGATATTCAGAGAAACCCTGTCTCGAAAAACCAAAAAAAAAAAAAAAAAAAAGAAAAGCTCTCTGGCCAGAGACTTGTTACAAACATGCTTACCAGTGTTTGTAGCACATGATATAAACCAACCTGTTGGGACAGTTTTCTTAGAAGCTGATTTTCACTGGGAGCTGGCTTTGAGAGACTTTTCCGTGCTGACAGGAGCCCAACAGGAGCTCGCTAGCTCCCAGGGGCTCTGAGCATTATCTGCAGGGGCCTTCCTGTGCTCGAATCACCTCCACATCCAACATCTGGCAGCCAGAGGATCTAGGTGCTCTTGGCTGCAAGGCAGACAGTCCAAGTGATTCAGAACACATACCGGCCCTGCCCAGCCATCTGTCTGCTTGACCCAAGGGTGGCTCTGATATCTCTATGTGTGTCTTACCTGGTGGCTTCATTAGTTTTTTTTCTAAAGGGGTATTGTCCTACCTTGTCACATTCATGTCACTTTCACATTGCCCAGAGCCCACCCTATACACGGAGGGGCTTGGTTCCCTCAGTAGGTCAGGTGATGCTCTCATCTCACAAGGGGTACGAGATGGGACTCTGAATCTGCAGGTTGAGTAACCCCGAGGCTAGTTTTATTTGAAACCAGAGAACTCATCACATTTAAAGGAAGAGAGGTGATGGGAACCTTGGATACTTAACCACAACTGGGACCCCTTTCCTTGGGGGCAGTGGGATTCTCTATTTTTAGAGGAACCTTCATCCCAGCAGACTGCAATTTCAGCAGGATGGAGGGCAAAGGGAAGAAAGGTGGCTGAGGCAACCACCACAGCCCTCCACAGATGGAAGCATTGAATGTGCAGAGTGAGCTCTCCTTAGGACCACAGAGTCTTGTACTCTCCTTCCCAGGGCCTGACTGCCAAAATGTCTTCTATCTTGCTGGATGTTGAAGGAAATGACAGGGGAGAGTCTATGTTCTGCAAGGCCTGAACATCAGAGCATGCACCTTTGTGGGAGTCCCTGTGTCCTTCTAGCCCAGTCTGCCCAGTACACTGGTAGCCAGGCCTCATTTCCCAGACGTCAGTGAAAATAACCACTGACAACTCAGGAAGGTGCTGACCTCTTGTTATGTAATTCTTTTTTTTTTGTTTTGTTTTGTTTTATTTATTTATTTATCTATTTATTCATTCATTCACTCACTCACTCACTCACTCACTCACTCACTCACTCATTCACTCATTTATTTATTTAGGCAGGGTTTCTCTCTGTAGCCCTGTCTGTCCTGGACTTGCTTTGTAGACTGGCCTCGAACTCACAGAGGTCTATCTGCCTCCACCTCCCGAGTGCTGGGATTAGAGTTGTGCACCATCCTGCCTGGCTTGTTGTGTAACTCTCTTAATTTTTGGATTGCAGGACCTTGTTTGTTTTATGTGACAGTCATTTCCTTCCCCCTGCTGTAATAGAATGTGTTCTGTGATGTGTTTTATGATCTTTAATTAAGGGAATTTAATTTGTTTTTGAGGCATCCTTTGTTAGTTAGAGATACCCTTGGGTGTTTAAAAACCAATTTTAGAATCCCTGCCACCAAGGCCTGCAGTCTGAGCCAGTCAGTCCTTGGGACCCATGTTGGTTTAGAGTAGAGGACCATGGTGGCTCCTACCCACTTCAAGTCTCCATAGAGAAACTGGAACTTTTCCTATTTGCTTTGGAAAACAATTTTTTTGGCCCATCTTCCAAGGAACATACCCTACCAGCCCCCCAAATGGACCATGAGCCAAAATTATGTTTGAGAAGGGGACGGACCATTTAGATGACAAATGGGCTTCCAGGAGCTGTCAGAGAGTCCAGGCACGGAGGACTATTAATGGTCACACAGAGGCAGCCACATCTGTGATACCAGAGCCAGTCGGTGGGTCCCCACTGCTGTGTTTACTGCTCCTTAATGCGGTATTGTTTACTTACAATTAAACCCTTTACCATTAATTTAACTTTCAGATGCTGAAATTGGTCACACAGCCTCGAGTCCCAAGGCCTGGACAGATGTGTTCTATACACTTGTTTAAACACGGTGCTCATTAGGAAGTAAGGCATGTAGAGCAAGCTGATTACACCACAAAGCAGGACGCTTTATCACGGGGGCCTCTTCGGAGGCAGCGGGAGGGGCCATCAGCTGCCACTGTCACTCTTCTGCCCCTTGGATCCTGAGTGACAGCCAGGCCTGCCACCTCCTCAGCTGCCTGCTCGGAAGTACACAGCTTCCCGTCAGAGCGCCGCCGCCGAGCTGCCTGGGAGGAGGTATTAATTGTTGTCAGCGTTCATTTCACACCCCAGATAACAAACGAGAGCCACCCTGGCAGTGTGCAAGGAAGATAAACAAGTTGCCTTAGCCTCTGCAATTAAACATGCTTGCATACTTAACAGAGACATTTCCTGGAAAAATGCAAACCTCTCTGAACAGACACCACACACAGAGGCCCTTCCAAGTGACACAGGGTCCTGGGACAAGGAGTCTGTCTACTCTATGTGGCTCAGAAACAGAGTCTCTTGGGAAAATCCATGTCTTCTACAGCCCCTCCCTCCCTCTCTCTCCTTTCTTTCAAGACAGACTCTCTCTATGTAGTGCAGGCTGGCTTTGAACTCATGATCTTTCTGTTTCTGCCTCCCAGGAAGTGGGATCATGGCTACGAACCTCCATGCCTGGATCCATGTCTCTCCATCTTGACCCAAGTAAGCATCAGAGTTTGATGGGATGCAAGTTGATGCAGCTGTACAAAACTCAGGGAGATGGTGAGTTATTGTTGATTATAA
The DNA here is from genome assembly GCA_907164525.1 of Lophiomys imhausi. NCBI lineage: Eukaryota > Metazoa > Chordata > Mammalia > Rodentia > Muridae > Lophiomys > Lophiomys imhausi. The sequence continues at coordinate 3,448,339 of CAJQZJ010032284.1, forward strand.
TTACCAGTGATTCTCCAATAGCATGATCAGAAGTGGGAGGTTCTGAGGATCAGACACAGGCTGTTGTTAGGCAAGAATGGCCTCCCCTTCCAGGTTGAGTAGCAAACTGAGAGGTGATGGTGGGTGAGTTCATCTCGAAGTTGCTGGAGAATGTTTTTATCCAGGACAGTTGACTCAGCTAAGAATCGGGCAGATTTCCATTTTCTAGATGTTTCTAGACACTTCTGTCTCAACTCCTGAAAGACTAAAACTTATAACCTAACTTTCTTTGCAATTTCTCTGTTTCCTTCCTGTCTTCCTTCTCCTCTCCACCATTTCTCTTTCTTCCTCTCCTTTCCTTGTCTCCTTTCTCCTTCTCTTCCTTCTCATCTTCTCTGTCTTCTCTTCTTCCTCTCCTTTCTCTTCATCCTTCTCTCTGTTGCATCTCTAACATGTATCTCTTCCTCCTCATCTTTTCTTTTTCCTCCCTCTCCTTCCTCTCTCCCTTCTCTTCCTTCTCTGGGATCGTAGCTAAGTTGCAAACCCACTAGCCCCTTGTAGCTTACTCCTCTACTTCCCTCCCTAGGATACCAACCATTCCAGTTCGATTGAGATTCTGATGTTTAATGTGCGCAGAGAAACTGAGGCAGTTGGGAATGGAAGCTTCCTGCTACTCTATGCTGGTCATTTTACACCTCGTTGGGAAATGCCAAGCCACCGTCTCTTGTGGTTAGCTCTTTGTAGACATCCTTTCCTCTGTCTGGGCTGTCTGTGTCTCTCAGGGCCCTTTCTGGCGTCCTATGCCAGGGGACCTCTCCCCAGGCCTACCCAACCCTCCATATAGGGACAAATCTTCAGGTGATCAGAACACTCTTCGCTTTCCTTTCTGGCCTTTCAGATAATACTAATTGGTTGAGTAATCTGGTTACTGTCCATCTTGCCAGTGAAGGTGGTACCTCTGTTGGTCCTTCTTCATCTGTTGGGGCTAAAGGCTTAGCACCCCAAGGTGCTATTGCATGAAAATGTGACACTTTACACTTCTTCGGGATTTATGAGATGGCCATTTTGAGAAGCCAAGGACACGGGGACAGCTCTAGCCATTTCCACAGCCCAGGGGTGGGGGGGTCTTCAGTGGCCATCTCATGTGTACTTTCTCTGTTGACAGACACAGTTACTCACGGTTAACTGTGTTCTGGAAATACTAGGTGAAAGATATCAGAGGAGTTAAAAGTTAAGCAATACAGCAGATTGCCACAACTGCTCCGTTTCGTTATCACTTATCAGTGCTAGTCCCTTGCTGTGCTTAGCTTTAGGCATATGTGCATGGGGGAAAGTGCTGCCATGATGTCAGGTGCCTGCTGGGGTCCTGTCTGAATCCCCAGGCGATAAGAGGAATACTTCATTTGCTTGTAATGGAAATGTGTTTTTCTCCTGCGGACTTTCTTGCTATTGGGTTATCTGCGACTCCATTACGCTCTTCTATGGGTAGGGACAAGACATTGTTTCCTCTGTGTGGAAGATGCTTATGACATGCGTTGTACTGAGTTGCCCTACTGGCTCAGACCATATTCCTGAACACTTTGGAATGAGGGAATATCCTTACTGCCACTAAAGCCTCCTGAGTCTTGCCTTTCTGTGATCCAGTGAGGGTAGTGCTGCTCTCCTGCCTGGCAGGGACAGGGGTCCATTTGGATTTCCATCAGTGTGACTGTGTGCCCCCGCCCCCAGCCTAACCAGGGATCTGGAAGTCATCACTTTTTCCTTTAGCCCTGCTGACACCCATTGCTTGCCCAAGAACCCACAATGATTTGTCCTTGGACAATGCAAAGGATGTGACTCTGTCTTGTGGGCACATTTTGGGAAGGTGGAACCGCCTTTTGTCTCCACTATTGTTTCCTCTGTGCTTTGTGGCTGCCCATCCACTGCCTTCTCAGTTGATTGCATTACTATTAATAACCCCTCACATGGGTAAGGAATTCTGTGTCTTGTGTGCATGAGTGTTAATGTGTCCAGCAAGTGTTCTTAATGATGCATTCAGCACGCTGTTCCCTCAAGACCCAGCTCTCACCTCATCCAAATCCATTCATATTCCCACACAGATCTTGGGGGATCAAAATTCCTGGCTCTTTTGTGAAAAGCAAAAACACCTTTTGAAAACACACACACGCACGCACGCACGCACGCATGCACGCACGCACGCACGCGCGCGAGGCAAAATTCCCCAAGCTTTCATTTCCCTTCATGGTTGAACTTCTATGACTCAAGTCATTTGCAGGCAATCTATTTAGTGGGCTGGTCCTGCTGACTGCCAGGAGGCCTGCACTTCTGGTTCTGCACCTCCAGGGGCAGCATGTGGCCCCAGCTGGCTATGTGGTGGTGGGAATGGCAGCAGAGGGGCTGTGTTGTCTCGAAGCCACTTGGAGAGTTTGCAGGGTGCCCTATGTTCTGTAGAGACAGAAGTTTTCAGGGAGAGCTTTGGTTTGGGGTTTGTGTTTAGGGGGTTTGGACTGATATGATTACATATTATAACTGGGAGCAATATCTAGCGATTAGATGTTATCTTCCAGGTGTTTAAAAGAAACCTTTAATATTTTAAGCTGCTTGGAGGTCTCTCAGCACTTTATTAAAATGGTTGCAATTGAGAATGCCGGTTGGTGGCGATGCTTTCTCTGGATTTTCTTGCCAGCCCAAGGCCCTGGAACCCAGGATACCTCTGAAAGAGCTCAGAAGCATTTATTGTGCTGGCTGCTGCTTGGGAACAATTGGGGCAGCCACCCATTGAATGGGTGGTGGTGGGCTGGCCAGGCACTTCTGGCCCCTGTCAATCCTTCTCTCAAGCTCCTTGACTGCTTTGAACACTTGACTGAATCGCTCAGAAGTTCCCTCCTCCGAGTCCCACACAATCGCCTGTTCTCTCTTTATTAGGCGCTTTGAGGGACATCGTGGTCTACACCTGCCTTTGAAGGGGCCCCCACCGCGGTTTTAATGACCTCCATTTGTCAAAGGAAAAGTTCAGAGTTCATTCTTTTGTCCGAGCCCTGGCAACGGAGGCATCCAGGGTACCGACTGGTCAGTGATCTTTATGTCAGTGGCTTGAGATCCTTCCCTGTGACCCGGCTCATGTCAAAACAGTGAGCTGGCCACTCTGGCCATTGTCATCAGAATAAGGGCTAAGTGATACTGCTTGGTCATTACGTGTGCCCTGATTGGCAATCAGGGCACAATAGGAGGTCATTAAAGGCCATAAAAGTGCCAAAGCCTAGAAAGGAAACTTTGAATGGAGCCAGAGGGCCCTGTCCCCCCACCCCCAAAACCACCCCAGCCGCTGACCAGCCTAGCTGCCTTCAGGAGAGGGACTTGAGCAGTCTTGGAGGGGCAGAGTCAACTTGATGAGATTAGAAGTTTCTCCTCCTCATGACTTTTCCAGTAACTATGTCCCATGCTGCCTTTACCGGGCCAGTTCCTCCTTTCTCTGATGACCCTGGGAGCAAAAACCAAGTAGCAAGCTTCAAGCTGCCCTGTGTGAGAGGACAGTTGAGGGCTCCCATTTCCAGAAGGATTTGGAGGCTGGAGCTCCTAGTGTTGTCTGGGCCTATGGGAGTCAGTCCTGCCACATGAATTAGAGGCAACATGTGCCTAGGTGCAGACACAGCTCTCTGAAGGGACAGAGGTGGGTTTTTCAGAGTAAGCTCCTGGGCACTAGCCCACCACGTGGGCAAGAGAAGGCTTTCTTCCTGAGCATTGCCTGTCTCAGAGAGGAGCTTTCAGACAGATGTGGGGGTCTTTTCTCTTGAACAAATGTTGAAAAGGTGTTTTTATCGAGTAAAGACTTTGGGTTAGGATATATACTATCTCAATACTCATGTTGAACCCTGGGGTCCACACTGTCATCATCCCTTGAAAATCTGGAACTTGAAGCACAAAGAAGGGGGTATGGATGCCCAGACCTTGGGTGGCAGTGTCTGCACCCATCACTCTCAGCTCCACTGAATGGCTGTCCACTGTTGTGACTGAATGGCTGTCCACTGTTGTGACTGAATGGGCTGTCCACTGTTGTGCAATATAGAAATTTTGGGTGTGGCTTTGGCAGTTCTAGACTCTGTCCTGCTGTGTAGCCTTGGGAAAAATCACTTCATCTCTCTGAAACTTAATCTTTGCCACTGAATTTCGACAAGGGTGGGTGAAAACTGAACTCGTGCTGAGCTTCTCAATGGGGGCTCCTTCACTGACTTAGAATATGGATGGCCAGAAGATATGCAGAGGTCATCTCTTCAGTTAATCTTTTATTTCAAGGCACATCATTTGAAATGTTACTTTCTGATGTCACAGGGTCTAAGGTCTCTGTGAATTTGCGTAGGTGGGAAGACCTGTGGGGGAAGTGTGGAGCTTGCTCTGCGTGCCTTTGGACTCTGTGCATCCCACAGGGGTATGTGCCCTTCTCCTCTGCCTAGCAGGAAGCTCCAAAAGTAGTGTGTGAAAGTCACATAACCCACGTAAGGGCAACTTTCAGCCCTTTCAGAGACTTAGTTTCGTTGGTAAGAAAGGGCCCCTCATGGTAAAATCAGCTTTCTGAGCCAGCCCAGATATCATATGAGGGTGGGTAGTACGGACACCAGAAGGAGGGTCCAATCCTTAGATTGTTGGGGGTTTCCAGAGCTGTCTTGATGAACTTCACCTAAAGCCAACAAGAGAGGCTCTGGACCCAGAAGGGGGACACCTTTGACATTCTGGTCCCCCCATGATTAGCTCTGTTGTCCCTCTCAGAAATACTGTGTCCCATGAGAGGGGACTGTCCAGAGCACTTAATATCTGTGAGAAGGACATGTAAAGAGGAATATCCATGCACATACCTGGAACAGTTTGCACTGGGGACTCCACAATTCCCAGCGTAACCTCCATGGCCTGATTGCTGTTGAGCTCTGTGACTGAGTCTAAGGGTGAGTAGTGACCCCAAGAAGTCTGCTCTGATGGAGACAGAAAAATAGAAATGGAGAGGAAGGAAAAGAGGGAGAAAGAGAGGACAGAACAAGGAGAAAAGACAAGCAAAGTGCATGTTTGTTGATTAATTTGTCATCCTCCTTAAAATTGAAAGCTGTTGCTTCAAAGGCGGGCAGTGGTGGCGCACGCCTTTAATCCCAGCACTTGGGAGGCAGAGGCAGGCGGATCTTTGCGAGTTCGAGGCCAGCCTGGTCTACAAAGTGAGTCCAGGACAGCCAGGGCTACACAGAGAAACCCTGTCTCAAAAAACCAAAAAAAAAAGAAAAAAAAAAAAAGAAATCTATCTCTTTCCCTTTGTGTCTCTGGGTCTTCTCCTCTCTACTTTTTGAAGACTGTCTCATTCTATAGCCCAAGCTGATTTCAAATTCAAGCTCCTCCTACCTCTGTCTCGCCAGTCCTGACATGTCAGGCATGTTCCAGCAAGCCTACTATCACATCCCTTTCTTGGCTATAGAACAGGGTGAACTTTTATTCTTCTTTGTTGGAGGGGATGTGGTCTTGAGGAAGGAAAGGCTTTGTGGTAGAGTTAATCTCTGGTTCAGGAAAGGCTGGTGCACCTCTGCAACATGATGTATCCCTAGGAACATTCTAGAACACAAAAGAGTTATGTTAGTCTTGCTCTCTTGCATGACTTAGGCCAAACTTACCTCCACAGATGGAGATTCCCCAGGATGTCTTCCTTGCCTCCAGGAATTTTCCACGAACATTTGTCTCCGTGTAGGAGACAGACAAGATCCTGCCATCAGCTCTGTTTCCGAATGCCTGGAACCTGACAGTGCTGGAAATCTCATCCGTCCTGTGTCCTGCTCCTTGGAATAGCAGGAATTCGGCCCGGGACCTGCAGCTGCTGAAGTTTGTATTATCCAAGGATCCCTGTCGGGAAGATGCTGTCAACTTTCAGGTCAGAAAATCCCCAAATGCATTGGTTGCCAGTCTGCCTTCAGTTCTTCCAAAGTACCAGATACCTGCATATTCTGCTGTGGACAACCACACTCTCCATGTGACCCTTCTTTGTGATTGACCCTTAATTCACACAGTGAAAGATGGTGGAGCTGAACTGTTGGGGACTCTTCTAGTGCTAACATTCTATTTCAGTCATTCCTCCCTTCATTTATTCCATCCATGTTTACTGGGCATGCACTGTGTATTGGCCCCACAGATGTGGACTTGCTGAATTCGCTTGTGGACGAGAAGATAACATCAGCTCCCACAGCTCAAAGGATATCTGAACAACTGGAAAGGAGAGCAGGGTACCTGGAGGTATATGATGAAGGAGGATACAGGAGGGGAGTAGTTTACAGACCTCAAAGACCGACAGTTATTCCAAGGAACCTTAGCAGATTGTATCTAGAGTCCTGAGTGCCCCACCTCCAACGACATTCTGGTGTGTCACAATGACACCTTCAAGGCCTGTATGAGCAATTTCTTCTCAAGAGGCTGAGCAGGAGCTGGCCAAAAGAAGGACTGAGAGGTGTGGTTTGGGGTAATGGAGGAGCATAGATGGAAGCTAGAAGGACAAGGTTAGACCCAGAGGAGTCAGGTTCGTCCAGACTGTACAACTCAGGCATGATCACAACTCTAAGAAAGCCTAGTTAGCTGCAGAGAGGTGAGAAGATGAGATGTGTAGTTTAGAGTGTGCTCTAAGAGAAGTCCAGGTGAGGAATGAGAGTTGTCACCCTCTGAACTAAAAGAGAGTCTGTAAGGGTGGAAGGAAGACCCAAGTACTGTACATCAAGGGAAGGGATCCAGAGAAGTGAGCCACCAGATCGTTCAAAGAAAAGAGAAGAGTCAAAGATGTCACCTCATAAGCTCCCATGGGAAGATCACTGTAGACCATTTGATTCTGTTGCAGGTGCCTTTGGAAGTTAGATTCAGGAGAGGGCAAATAGTTTTGTCTTTGTTTTTAATAAGAAAGGATGCTAGCGGCTGATGGTGAGTGTGCAGTGTATCCACGTGTTCTGCATCAGCTCACTCAATAAACCATCGAAAATTATTTTTTTTTAGAGTTCCACCTGGTGCTGGGAAGACACTCGGTGGTCAAGGTTCTTTCTAAGTAAGCGGGGGTGGGGGGGTGGGGGTGCGGGATCGAGTCTAAATCTCCAGAACTCACATAAAGCTGGGAGCAGTAGAGCAATTCCGTGATATCAGTGTGCCTGCAGCGGAATGGAAGGGGGACTCCCCAGGAGCTCACAGGCTAGTGTGAGCTATGTAACAGTGAGCCACAAAGAGACTGGAGGAAGTATTGACATTGGTTGTCCTCTGACCCCCCACGCGTGCACCATGGCATGTGCATATGTTCACTGGCTCATTTCTGGTGAGGCTGCTCTCCTCAGCTTGTCTGTGGCCTTTTCTTGCTGTCCAGAGTCAGAACTCTAGTGTCTCCTTCTGATGTTGAATGGACAGGCATGTCTTGTCCCATTTATCTACTTTTTAGTAGGTTTAGTTTGTCTACTTTGCCCTATCTTCATGACCACACCCCCCTTACTTATCCCTCATGAGGTCTTGTCTTCAGATCAGCATATTGATCATTAAGACTGTGACATGTAGACTCTTAGGTGCTTGTCATCTGGCCAGGTACTTTTACAAATCCCGAGGAAAAATTAATAAGTCGGCAGAGGACAAAGGGATACAGTAACCTAGGCTACTTAACAACCATCACGGAAATGTGTTAACTTCTAACAACTTGGGAGATTTCACTTGTCCAGACCGCAGATATGGCAACCTTGTGTGGGCAGCACAGAACAGTATGGAACAGCACAGAACAGCACATAGAAAGTTGTGCCAAGTATTAGGGCAAGATGTGCCAGAATGAGGCATCAATTAGATATTGATGGTGTCAGGAAAGATCTTTAAAGTGCAAATGAACAGAGTGCCCTGGGGTATTAGGGTCCAGCCCACTGTCTATTCCACTTGACCATTTTCTCCGCTGGGACTACATATCCATCTTGCCTAGTAGAAAGCCAGTGGCTGCCTGGAGCATTGAGGTTCTTATTATTAACCGGAGGGAGTCGTTCTTTCCCTCTCTTGGAAGCCCAATGTTATCTGGAGGGACCTCTGTCTCCAAGAGCTGTAAAACAGGCTTTTCCCCTAAGCTAACGGCACACAATAGAGTCACATTATGTATAATGATTTTGTAATGTGAACTAATTCCACCAGGGACCTCATGGAAAGTACCACTTTCATTAAATTCATCCAGCAACAAGGGCCGAATACCAATTTGGAGGTGGCAGTAATTTGCAAGGCGTGCATGTTTGAGACAGTTGCTGAGGCTTCCCTGGGTAAAGGCCCCCTGGATAGAAATCCACCCACCGGGTGGCTGTGGTGTCCTGGCACAGTGGTGGGTGGGCAAAAGGCATACTTCCTCTCCACTCCAGTCTGCACCTTAGCCATGCAGATCCTGGGCCGCTTGATGCTTTGTTTCTGTGGTTTCCTCCAACTCCAGGTGAGTTCTGGTGCCCCCGACACAGCAGAGAGGGCATTTGGGCACCACTGGGAATTGAGACTCCAATTACATGCTTTGCTTCAAGGAATTATACCCAGCAATGACACCCCCACCTTCCTGGATGACAGTGGGTCCCAAACCCTGACGTCCCTTCAGAAGTTACTAATTATGAGAGAGACACACCAGAGGAAGACACATGGCACCTAACTTGGAAGTAAATACGGCAGATAGGCCTCCTCTGTAGAAGGACACTCCAGCTCCACATGATGCCTGTGCCGCCTCCCTGAGACTTGTCTAGGCCACCAACACCTAGAGATGAGAGAGAAGACAGTGCCCATCAGAAGCCCCCCTGTGCCATTTTCCTGCCTCGCTAATCTTAATTGAATCCATCTTCCAGGCTCTCTTGACAGTGAACGATTGATCAAATCAGGGAGGCCAGGCTGGACACCACTCCTAAAAGAAAAAAAAATCTTCCTGAATCATTAATTTGTCCATTCTCTCCCATTTGGGCCCATTCTTCACTGTCCTGTAGTTCCCTTCTTCGGTAATCACTCTGGAGTGCTCTTTCCAATGGGCTTGTGTGGCAGGAAAGTAATTTACCAGAGAAGAATTTTGCAGGACAGCTCCCTTCTGTGCTCCCCTCCCCCAGTGTGCTCTGTCCCCCGTCTATGAAGTCCAGTGTGACTCTAATTAAGTCTATTGAGGTCTTGGGTACTATTTGCTGGACACGGTGGTCTCCAGCACTCTCTCTCCTGCATCCAGAAGTACCCAGTAACAAATTGGTAAATCGGAAAGAACGTGAGAACCATAGGCTACACCTGGATCTTGTCTTGAAGGGAACTGTGGGATCCCATCAGGGGCTGCCCTGTCCCCATGCCCAGCTCTTGGGCTGTAGGTGTCACTTATCTCTGTCTTTCTTGAAGTAGGTCCAATGAACAGGGAGCAATGGCATGAGACAGAAAGAGCCATCTGAGAGAGCCCACTATCTACAGACATTGGCATTGGCCTGGACATTTCCATAGCATGCTGATGGACCCCTGGTCCTATTCTTGCCTCCAACGTCTGTTCTTCAGGCTCAGTTAAGCCTGCAAAGTGTTGGATGCATTGCTTCACTCTTTGCTCAGGCCTGCTTGTGCTCCACTTTACTTTAACTAAAGTTACAGAGGCGCCTGCGGCCCACCAGGCCCTACAGGAACTGGTCCCTTGTCTTAGTTAGGGTTTCTGTTGCCATGAAGAGACACCATGACCAGAGAAAATCTTCTAAAGCAGCACATTTCATTGGGCCTGGCTTTACAGTTGAGAGGCTTAGTCCATTATCCTCATGGTGGGAAGCATGGAAGCATGCAGGCAGACGTGGTGGTGGAGAAGGAGCTGAGAGTTCTACATCTGGATCTGCAGGCAGTAGGAAGAGACTACTACACTGGGCCTAAATTGAGCATCTGAGACCTCAAAGCCTTCAGTGACAGGCTTCCTCCAACAATGCCACACCTACTCCAACAAAGTCACACCTCCAAATAGTTCTAGTCCCTAGGGTGCCATTTTCATTCAAACTACCACACTTCTAATAACCCCTCTGGTGTTGCTCTTATTACACTTTCTTGCTCATTCCCTTCTAACTGCCCAGATCTCCCTGGTGTTCCATAAAGGTGTCACTTCTGTTCCTCCTTCAGCCTCTGAGCTGGCTGACCCCAGCCTTCTGTGTTTTTCCTTGTGGGCACAACTGCTTCCTTCACTTCCCTGGGACCTCTCATTAAATGTCAGGGCTAGAAAGACAACTTCAAGATGGAGATCACTGGCTGCTCTTGAAGATAACTCATTTTCTGTTCCTAGCACCCATATACATGGTGGCTGGCAACCATCTGTAACTCTAGTTCCAGGGGATCCGACTCCTCCTCCAGCTCTGAGAGCATGAGACATGCACATGGTACATATACACATGCATCACACACACACACACACACACACACACACACACACACACACACACAC
>CAJQZJ010032284.1:3458756-3481197 GCA_907164525.1 Lophiomys imhausi
ACACACACACACACACACACACACACACACACACACACACACACACAGGCAAACACTAAATAAATAAGGTCATTATATCAAGACACATCCTTGTCCACATTGCCCCCCTGAACTAACTCCATCATGCTATTTTTTCTTCTTCTTCTTCTTTTTTTTTTTGTTTTTTTTTTGGGTCTGGTATCGTGTTCATTTTCAGTCTCCTGCTACTATCCTTTAAGATCCATAGATGGCTGTCCCTACCACATAGTAGATACTCATTAAATATTGCAAATATTTAAATGTGTAATGATGGGGCTGTTGAGATGACCTTGAGGATAAAGTTGCTTGACCTCAAGTATGATGCCTTAGGTTCAGTCCCCCAAACCCACAGGGTAGAACTGACTTTTTTTTTAATAATTTATTTTTTATTTCTTCAAGTTACATCTCAATCACAATCCCCTCCCTACTCCTCCCTCCAGTCCCATCCACCCTCCTCCCCCTCAACCCCCCATCCTCTTCCCTTTTTTTTTTTAGTTTAAGGTATTTCTTTTTTCCCCCCAACAGCTGTCCCTTTCAGTCCAAAAAATGGTTCTTTTTCTTATAACTATAAATACAATACAAAACAATGGAAATAAATAGGCCACAATTATAAGAGTTTTATGGCTTAGCGTACATTCCCAATGTCCAGTCCATATGTATTTGGCACCTGACTTTAACATTCTACTATCTAACCATCTCCATGAGTTTAAAGGGTAGAACTGACTTTTACAGTGACTTCTGTATGTGTGCTGCGGCATATGTGTGCCCACAAACATATGTAAGTATGTAAATAAATGAATAGGTGTGAAAAAATTTAAAGGATACGCTTCATGAGTGACTGTCACACTAACAGCAAGACTTACTGAGAGCACGTTAATGACATGGGACTCTTGATGGCAAATTTTCATGACTTCAAAGTTCATGAGGTGTCTCATAAAAACAAAATTAATTCCAGCATTTGGGAGGCAGAGGCAGATAGATCTCTGTAAATTTGAGGCCAGCCTTGTCTACAAGGACAGTTCCAGGACAGCCAGGGAGACTACACAGAGAAACCCTGTCTCGGAAAGAAACAAACAAAAAAACATCAAAAGAAAACCCAAGCAACCAAACAACCAATCAACCAACCAATCAACCAAACAAACAAAAAAAATAGATATTTCATAAAATGCTCTGTATTGATCTGTTTTGAGGAGAGGTGCTGAGAATTATACGCAGGGCCTCACACATGCCAGACAAGAGCTGTACCGCTGAGTTATTTTTCCAGTCTTCAGTTTTCATATGATCTCCAGCCTCCCATGGGAAAAACAAACTCAAGGATGAGGGAAAGTTCTAAACTGATTCTCCGTGCGAGCAGTGACTAACCGAAAGCTAAGAAAGATGCTGTGTTGTCACACTGGTCTTGTGGTCTGATCGCGTCTTCCACTAGACCCCATGCCACTGAGGCAGTAAGGATGAGGCTCACAGGTGGATTTATGGCAGCCTTGTGAGCTGTCCCCAGGTCAGCCCTCCCAAGGTTCCAGTGTCCAAATGCCAGCTGGTAAAATAAACAAACTCCACCGTCCTCTCCTGCCTGGCTATAAATTGGCCCTGGCCTTACTCAAGGGGTCGGCGTCAGATCTGATTTACAGAGTTTGTGAGATTTACAGCCTAATCATTTAACACAAGAAACAAGACCTCTCAAACATAAATTCCAGAGAAGCCAAATGTTTGGAAACTTGTGTTTTCTTTTGGTGACACTGAACACACCCGCCTCACTTAGGGTTCACGGAAGGTTGGAGCCTTCACTTCTGAAAGCCCACGGCACGTGCAAAGGCCATTGAGTGTGATGCACAACATGGACTGTGCCCAGCATCATTCTCAGTTGGTTTGTGGAAACTGAGCTCAGAGCAGCCAGGGGTATTCGCAGCTTGGCCAAAATGTCCCTCAGACCTGTAAAGAGTTGACGTCAGAGGACACCAAGCCTTCATTGGTTGATGTGGGAAAGCTGGTGGATGGGTGGGCACCATCTACAGGAAATCCTGAAGACTAAGAATGGACAGTTTTGAATGCATTCATCATCTTGAGGCCTCAGTGTCCTGATCTACGAAGCAAAGGACCGGATCCCAACTGTAGAAATGCCTTTTGGGCTCTCTGTTCTGGAAGGGAAGGCATGGTTCCCTTTGTGTTCTCGCAGGGTTTGGTTCCAGCAGTAGTGTTGTTTGAGTAAAGTTTGATTTTTACTAACTTAATGAACTCTTATGTAGTTACATGTGATGTTTTTATTTATTTGCAAGATTTTTTTTAATATCAGAGTTTATAAAATTAAAAAGAATTTGATTAAAATTTTTCTTCATTGTCATGATTGTGTTACCTGTGTGTGTACGGTGTCTGTGTGCAGTCACACATGGTGCCATCGTGCACTCGTGGAGGTCAGAAGACAACTTTTGTGAACTCAGTCGTCTCCTTCCACCATTAGGTGAGTTCTGGGGAGATTGAACTTCTGTAGCATGTGCCTTTACCCTATGAAACATTTACCTTGGCCAGAATTAGATTGTGTATTTGTGTGTGTGTGTGTGTGTGTGTGTTCACACACATATTTGGGCAATTTAATTTACCCATGCAGCCACATGTGAAGGCAGAAATTGACAGTGGGATATCATCCTCATTTGCTTCTCCATTTTGTCCTTTGAGACCAGGTCTCTCACTGAATTCAGAGCTTCTGTGACCACTATGCTGGCTGGCCATCAAGTCCCTGGGCTCTGCCTGTCCCTGTGCTCCAGTGTTAAGAGTTACAGGCTTTACTCACTCCTTTTTATATAGGCCCTAGTGCTTGTACATGTTTGTACAGCAAGTACTTTAAACACTGAGCCATCTCCTAGGCCCCGAGAAGTTGTTCTGTGGTCATGATGACAAGAATTACTCCTTAGGGAATGGCCGGCCAAGGACTGGCCCAACTTGAGACCCAGCCTATGGGAGAGAGCCAATCCCTGACACTATTAACGATGCTCTGCTGTGCTTGCAGACAGGAGCATAGCATGACTGTCCTCTGAGAGGCTCCACCCAGCGAAGGATTGAAACAGATGCTGAGACCCACAGCCAAACATTGGGCAGAGACCTGGGAGTCTTGTGGAAGAATTAGGGGAAGGACAGAGGTACTGGAAGGAGACAAGAACTATATAAGACCAACAGAGGGAACTAACCCAGGCCCAAGGGGTGGGGGAGGGGGCTCACAGAGATTGAACCACCAACCAAAGTGCGTGCATGAACTGAACCAGGCCCCCTATACTCATGGAGCTGAGGGACAGTTTGTCTCCTAGCAATTGGAGTGGGGGCTATCCCTGGCACCTACTCTGTTGCCTGCAGTCGGACAACTTTCCCCTAGTTGGGCTGCACTGACTGGCTTCAGTGGAAGAGGACACAGTTAGTTCTGATGCAACATGAAGTACTGGGGAAGGTTGGTGGGTAGGGTCCCTTCTCTGAGAAGAAGAGGAGGGGGAGTGGGGGCAGAGGGTGGGAAGGTAGTATTGGGAGGAAAGGAGGGAGGGGGAAATGAACAGGATTCATTTATTCACTATTATTATTATTTGTTCATATTTATTTATTCATTATTCATTCATTCATTCATTCATTCATTCAATAAAATTAAAAACAACAAACAAACAAACAAAAAAGAATTACTCCTTATAGGGCTAGAGAGATGGCTCAGGGGATAAAAGCACTTACTGCTCTTGCAGAAGACCCAGGTCCAGTTTGCAGAACCCACTTGGAAGCTCAAAAACACCTGCAACTAAAGTCCCAGGGATCCGACTCCCTCATTTGATTTCCTGAGGCTCATACACACATGTGTTCCATAGACGTACATTCAGGCACACACACCTACACATACAGAAAATAAATCTAAAAGAGTTTTTTTTTTTTTAAATAAAGAATGTCTCCTTATTGAAGTTGCTTGTATGTGCCACTTGAGAAATACTGGGTTACCTCACCTTCAGGGACTGAAAAGCAAATTCGAGCAAGGCTTTCTTTGCCTAAAAGTTGGCTGGATTGTTGTGGTATCTGTCTACTTTAAAATTTTTAGTTCTTCAAGGTTTATTATTTTATTTTAAAAGCAGTGTGTGTGTGTGTGTGTGTGTGTGTGTGTGTGTGTGTGTGTGTGCGTGTGTGTTCATATATTTTCTATCACTCAGAGGACAATCAGTCTCTCCATATGCACACTTGTATGGAATATATATACATATATATGTGTATGATAGATATGTATACACACACACACACACATATATATATATATATCCCTGTTTGGGTGACAGTTTTAAGATCCTTCTGAGCAGTGATGAAAAGCTCAGAGTTCTAGTGTGTGATCATTTTTCCTTTCATTATAATGCAGAATTTCTCCATGCAAAATCAGGCCAAGATAGAAGCTGAAACCCAGGGGCAAAATTCATTCATTATGCATGTGCATTACTTCCCCCAAATATTGATAACACTTTTCATAATAATTATTTTACATATATTAGCTCTTGCTGCCATATTAGCATTAAAGATACCTTTATTAATCTTGAATATTTTACTGAATAATAAATAGGGTCTCAGAGGCTTGACTTAAAAGCTGCTCTTAGCTAGAATGCTGTAAATCAGTTGTTTTATGAATAAAATTGGCTTCTATATTTTTCCTCAGGATTGCTTATTTAAATAATTTTCCCGTTTATTGAATGTGTATTTTTTCCATTTTTTTTTAAGTTAGAGACAAGGCCTTCTGCTGTTATACTCTCTTCTGCCCCCCCCCCGCCCACCACATACATACACGCCTCTTGGAAAAAAGTGCAGCCCCCCCATAACCTTTGTGTGCAAGAGCAAGCATTTTTGCCCCGCTAGTCGAGGTCTGACTACAACCAATGGACTCCACATCACAGTATACTTCTAGAAAACATCAGAGCTGAGGTATAAGATACTATCTTGGCCAGCATACCCTGATTCTCATCTTTTGGATCTGCCACATGGAATTGGCTCTGGTCTATCTCCATTCTCCAGTTTTCTAAACAGAGGACATGTATCTCTGCCTGCTTAGGATGGGAGATGGCAACAAAAAGGCAAGAATAAAATTTATTGAGAACCTACTGTGTCAGACATGTTTGTGGGTTTCCTGTCTTGTCTTCAAGGTGTGTGCTTCATTTTTATTTAAACAAATATTATTGGAAATGCCAGTGAAGGTTTTATCCAGAGTGCTTTGGATTGGAAATATTTCAATTTTGTTTTTGTTTTTTAGATTTTGGAGTATTTGCACATGCATAATGAGAAGGGGGGACCCCAAGTTTGAATACCAAATATACACCATATGTACCTTGTACGTGTAGCCAGAAGGCAAAGTTACAGAATATTTTTTATTATTCTGGAGCAGGTCTTCTATGCTGCCCAGGCAGGCTGGTCTCAAGTGACCCTCCTTCAATCTCCCAAGTAGCAGGCATTTCGTACACAAGCCACCACACCTAGCTATTTGCATAATCCATCTTATTAGTTTTGTGCATGAAACCATGTTTTATGGTGTGGGGTTTTCCACTGTGCCATAGTGTCCACGCTCAATGAATTTCAGATCTTGGAGCACATCAGACTCCCAGGTTAGGGATGGTCAAGCTGTAACGGTCGGTCACAGCAGACCGAGACTTGTGTGTGAGACTTTGGACACATTAGCTCACTAGCAGGGCTCACCCTGCTAGTTCCTCCATTTTATAGATGATGAAATTAAGGCTTAGAGAGGGAAAATGCCTCATGTAGTTAAGATTCAAACCTACGCTTGTCAAGCTCCAAAATCCCTACAGTGTTGCCTCAGACAGGAACATCAGAGCCTGGGTGGTGTGTTGAGAAGGGTATGAGACTACAGTGGCTGATCCTGTAAGACTCTAAAATCCCCAGTCACCAGCACCCTGGTAGTAAGATCTCTGTGGGAAGAGGGGTGATTGTTGGAAGGTCAAGCTTGGATTCCTCCCCAGTCCCCACACCTGGACACTGCTTAGGAATGCCTTCTGATTGTGCCTCTAAGCAAGGGGAGCTGACATCTTCTTGACCTTTGGTCACTCCATCCTTTGCAGAAGTTAAGGGTTGGGCCACTAGTGGCAATATGGGTGGACTGATGGGTCTTGTCTGGAGCTGAGCTAAGTTAGAAACAAGCTCGATACATTTGTCATTGTCCTAGTCAAACGGCCTGATAGAAGCAACTTAATGGAGCAGTGATTTATTTGGGCTCATTGTGTCAGAAGTTCTGTCCATAGTGGCAGGGAGAGCATGGGACAGTGGTTTTGCGGCAGCAAGAACATGGGGCAGACTCCTCACATGGCAGAAGGATTAGAAAACAGAACTAAACCAACCAGAAGCAGAGGTGGGCACTGCCCTTAGAGATCTGCAAACATCAGCTAGGCCTCATGCTTCAAAGGTCTTGTGGCTTGCCAAGACAGCTCCCTTAACTAGGGATCAAGTGTTCCTTGCATGGGTATGCAGGGACCATTCCAACCAAAACAATCAAAGTGGACTAGTGAGCTTTTCATTACTGTAACCAAATGCCCCAAACAGATAACTTAGGAAGAAAAGAGGTTAACTCAGCTCACAATTGTTGTTCAGAGCATTGGCTCAGGGTGAGGTCGGTCTCTTGATGGATCTGTTGCTTCATGGAGGGCAGCAATGACAAGCTTTCATCAAGATCATGTCCTGAGCTCAGAAGTAAAGTGCTATAACAGCAATGTGTGACAAGGACTCAAAGGATCTCACTAGAACTCCTAAGAGTACACACCTATGATCTAAGGATCTCCCTTCAGTACCCAGCCACCAGTCACAATGAACCTTGGGGGACATGAGTCATTCCCAGCCATGTGCACAGTACTCCTTCCATGTGCAATGAGTATTTTGGGCAAGTTTCCTCCCTGATGAGTTTGTAGTGCAAATGTTGGGTAGCTGCCTTGCAAACAATCCCATGTTGGGGACTTGGAATTGTGGGCCTCCTGTTCTGAAGGGAGGAAAGCTCCAAGCAGGCGTGAGTTCTCCAAGGCCACACAGTTCTGCAAATGCCTCAGAGCTGCTTCTCTGAGAAGCATCTCCTCTGAAAAGGAGGACAAGGTTGACTCCATCTTCTGTACAACACACAGGAAGTGCATTTGGCTTGGCTAACCTGATCTCAGTCCCTGTCAGCTTGGCCTATGTGTTGTTTGCCCATGTGCATTTCATGGGAGCAGCAATTTGATCCAGGTTGTTTACTGTACCTAGACCTCCACCTACCATCCAGTAAATGTTTATTGAATGAATGAATGAATGAATGAAGACATAAATGAATGGCTCTGCTACTTTCCTAGGATCCATATTCTTTCAGAAAGTCTTTCTGCTCATCCCAGCTTCATCCTTCCCAAACTCCACCTTTTGAATCTGATCACTGTCTGAGATTCTGGATTTTATTTCTCAATTCATTACTGCTTTCTGGTTTTGTCATTTAATCATGACCCAAGACCTTCTTTGGGAGCAGCCCAGGGCCCAGAAACATATTCCTGAAGTAATTTGTATTCCTAAATATGGCTTCTTTGACTCCCACAGCTAGGGGCAGCCTGGCTTAGTGAGGTTTTAGATATGCATATTATTATGTAAATGTGCTGGAAATGAATATAATTTCCTTAAAAATATTTTCCAATGGAAAATAGATCTGCTTGTGGGAGAGATGTACGTAGCCCGGCAGCCCTCGAAGAAAGCTGCGTTGTCCACACAAGACAGGTATAGCTGATGGTGACAGCATGAGCTAGGACTCATGGAGTGTTTGCTGGAGGCCACACACAAATCTAAACTCATAAAAAAGGAAGTCCTTACAACCATATCCCCAGGTAGCAGTTAAGTAAACTGAGGCCTAGAGAAGGCTGGGAATGTGTGCCAAGGTGTTCAGTTTTAGTTGAGGATGATCCCATAATGCCCCCTGGGCACTTGCTCCCCACCACTGAGTCTTCTTCAGAGACACCTTGGAGGAAACAGTGGAGTGAACCTGAGGGATGAGCACCAGACATATGCCTACCACTCTTCATGCCTTTCTTCTGTGAGCCTCGCTGGCCCATTTCCTGTCTTGGAAGTAACTGGAGAAGGCCAGACATTGTTGGGTAACCGAATGTGAAGTAAATCAGCATACATCCCAGCTTCAACACAGCACACAGTGTCAGACCCATTTGGTTTTATAGGTGGGGGTCCCATGTACCTCTGAAGACCATTCTGCTCCCCACCAGAGCTCTGGAGGTGAGATCCTTGGGTAGATTCCATTTGTGCCCCTAAAAGGACATCAGGCACCCCAACCCCACACATATTCTACAGACCTTTTTCTCCACATGACTAATCCAGTATCCTATGACCTCCCTTTAGTGTGATGGGGACACAGAAACGGAGCCTGTAGCTCCTGCCGACCCCAAACATTTAGTTACATTAATCACAGGGTGCTTTTGGACTCCGAGCGTCTAGAATGAAAGACACTTTCTTGGGGAGACATTGATCAAACAGTCTACAGGTATCTGCACATCGAGGGACATTAATCATCTCTGTGTTATCTCGCCCACCAGTAGAATATGTAAATGTGATTCCTGTCAGTGATAAGAGGAAGTGAAATTATTCTTGGAGATTGGTCCATCTGGAGCTGTTGATACAATCTTACGTAAGACAATAGGTTGTAAAGATAAATTTTTTTTTTAGCATTACTAATCCAGCGTTGCCAATACCCATGAAGAATGGAGAAATTTAAAACCAAACCAAAGATGTACCGTTGGTGGGAGAGAGGAAAACTAGCCTCTGTTCTGCTTCAGTTCCTACAATGCTACTTTTGGCAACCTTGTGGGAGAGACGCTTTCTGCATAATTAAGGAGGATGTTTTTTGGAAAGATCTCAGGATGCATTTGGAGAGTGTTCTGGAAGGGTTCACATCTGGCTGCAAACAAGACAAAGGCCTGCATACAGATACACACTGGGATGTGCATTGTGTCTGTACATTCAGAATCCAGGGGCTTCATCTTCACAAGAGGAATCTTTCTAGAACCTTCTATCAACTGCCTCTTATAAGTTGGCAACGTGCACCCAGCATGAAATGGAACAGGAAGGAATGGATAGAACCCCGTGGAAGAAGATGACATGGGTTCTAATCTCAGCCCTGCAACTTCTCAGCTCAGTTCTGACTCCTTTCTTATTAAATGTGAGCTGGGCTGGGTCGGGCATTCACTCCTCCTGGCAGGCCTTCCTCTAGGTCCACCTCCTCTGGCAGGGTTTGAAAAGTCAACAAGCGAAGCCGGGCGGTGGTGGCGCACGCCTTTAATCCCAGCACTTGGGAGGCAGAGGCAGGCGGATCTTTGTGAGTTTGAGGCCAGCCTGGTCTACAAAGTGAGTCCAGGACAGCCAAGGATACACAGAGAAACCCTGTCTCGAAAAAACCAAAAAAAAAAAAAAAAAAAAGAAAAGTCAACAAGTGCACTGAACATCTTGGGTACTCCCTTCAGTAGCCTCTGTTTCCTCCTTCATATTTTCAATACCCAGGAACTGAGGGCTGTGGATGTTGGTGATCCTTCAAGACCCTTGGAAAGAGGATGCATATGAAGACCATTTTAATAGAACCTGTATATATATATATATATATATATATAAATATATAATTTATTTATTTATTTATTTTGGTTTTTCGAGACAGGGTTTCTCTGTGTAACAGCCTGGCTGTCCTGGACTCACTCTGTAGACCAGGCTGGCCTTGAACTCACAGAGATCCGCCTGCCTCTGCCTCCCCAATGCTGGGATTAAAGGCATGCGCTACCACTGCCCGGCCGAACCTGTATTTCTAGCACTTAATGCGCCTCCTTCATGACCGGAATGTAAAATGCCCCCCAATGGGCTCAAGTGTTTGAAGTCTTGATCCCTGGTTTGTGCTTGGTGCCTGGGGCTGCTATTTAGGAGCAGGGGTGTAGCTAGAGAATGTGGGTTTTCAAGAGGACAGGTTAGGGGAGTTACAACCTGACTGGCCTTGCTTCTTGTCTGAGCTCCCTGTATTCTGATCCATCTAGGTGTGGGCAAGCGGCCTCATGGTCCTACAGCCTGCTGCGTACAGGAGCTGCTCCTGCAACTACAAACACTGCCATGCCTTCCCTACTGTGAAGCGGTATGCCTGAGTAAACCTTTTCTCCCTTAAATTGCTTCAATTGGAGAAAAGGAGCTAAGACAGGTTTTCACAGTGAGGTGTCCCTCCATATGTGGATGTTGGTGTGAATGCTAAAAATCTGAAGTACAGCAGTTACCCTGGAAGGTGATTAGAAATCCGTTATAAGAGTGAGTTTCCTGAGCTTCCTGAAGTTGGGCAGCCACTCCTCCCCCCTTGTTTAAATAAGAGAAGAGAAAGTTCCCAGCTGTTAGTTTTCAGCTCCAGTAGGATAGGAAAAAGAAGGGCGTTGAAGAGTAGAGACCAGCCTCTCCCAGAAAGGAATGGTGGTACAGCAGGAGGCAGGCTATTAGGGAAATGAGGGGCATTCCCTCTGAGACCTTTAGAGAAAGGGCTAAAGTTGAGTCCCTAAGAAAGAAGGGACAAGGCAATTTCCTTCGGCGATGTCAACCTCCAAAGGTCACAGATGTTTCTTCCCCTCAATTCTTAGCTTTCTTGAAATAATCCATTATGAACCTGACATGTACAAATTAGCCAAAGTGTCCCTTGGACATCATGGGGTAATGAACGCCTTGACTTTGTCATCTCCTGTGAAGGTTAAATGGTGTCCCTTAAGCTGGGTGGGCTACAGCTTCCTATTTCAGGATCACCTTTCCTGGATGGTCCACATTATCCAGAACACTCTCTAAAATCAGCAGTCGTAAAAAACAAAAACAACAACAACAACAAAAAAAACAACCAACCAAACAAACAAACAAACAAAAACCCACCTCATTCTCATATAAAACTATTACTTACTAACGGACTTTAGTTTCTTCTCAGTGTTTTCCCATGCCTCTTTAAGGCATACTCAGTATTGATTTGTTTTCTCTACATATGCCAGAAATAATTATGCTACTTAATAGCCATTAGTATCATTACTTCTTTATGTGTGTGCGTGAATGTGTGAATGTTCACTTGTGTGACAGTGAATGTGTGTGTGTGTGAATGTTCATATGTGCAGGAGTGAATGTGTGTGTGAAAGTTCACATGTGTGGGAATGAATGCGTATGTGAATGTTCATGTGTGTGTGTGTGTGTGTGTGTGTGTGTGTGTGTGTGTGTGTATGTTAGAGGTGAATATTAGTGTTTACCTTGGTGACTGAGGCAGTCTCTCACTGAACCTGGATCTTGCTAATTCTGCTAATCCTGCTGGCTGGCTTGCCCTGGGGAGTTCTGTCTTCACCATCTCTCACATGGGTCCCTGGTATCTGAACTTCAATTCTCAACATTTGAGCAGCAAACACTTTATCCACCAAACTGTCTCCCTATGCCAATTAAGGTAGTGGCTATAAATGCTCCCCTGGCGAGAGACCTCTCAGCTTGAATCTCTACTAGCAGGATTTTTGGGTGGGAACACCATGACGTGTGAGGATAGGCCCCTCATCTAACTAACCACAGCTCCCATATCTGTTCTGAAGAACTAGTATGTTGAATTTCAGGACCCAGGGAACTGTTTGTTCGGGAACTCCAGGTCAGGGAGTTTAATGTTCAATAGGATGTGGGTCTTGCTAATTCTCTTAGCAAACTAGGATGCTATAAAAGTGAGAAGAGGGTGACAGTGTTCAGCAGCTCCTGCCTTTGTAACTACAGTCTCCTCTTTCTCAGAATGACTCCGGCAATATGCATCCACAGGGTGCATATCAGGAAAGGAAAGCTGAAGGCCATGTGTCTGACTTCACTCAACGCAATGTTCAAGAAAGACAATTGATCCGGTTGGTCCTGTGTGTTACTTAAGAGTCTAAGAATTCATGATGACTTATGAAACTTACTTTCTAAAGAGATCTTTGGTGGGAAAAAGGCATTCTTTAATTTGGCAGTCTGAATTAAACTTGCCTTTCTGAAAAGTGATCTCACACTTATAGAAAATGTGAATACTTTACAAGTAGCAACTGTCTTTTTAGGAATGTACATGAGTGTTAGACTGTACCAACCTGCACAGCTCATTATAATAGTAAGGTAGAACGTTGGGAAGAGCATCCACAAAGGGGGCTGTCCCTCCTTCAACCAGACTTTGAAAGAACCCAACAAGATGCCTTCAATGACCCAACAAGATGCCTTCAATGAGCACATTGTCTTGTACAGTAGAAAAGCTTAATATTAAAACAGAAGTAATAACCTTCAGAGTTTAGTGACCCAAACTGCCTCCTTTAGAGATGAAATTGTGAAGAAATACCCTTTTGAGCATCTGTTGAATTTTTTACCAGTGTTCATGCCCTTTGGAGAGTTTCCAGGGGAGAGCTTAACAGAAATGTAACCTAGAAGGCTGAGACAGGGTTTCTCTGTATAGCCAGACTGTCACTTTTTAATATGGCAGAAGACTCAGCTCTGGAAAGCAAGGACATTATCTATGGAGTCCCTTAAACACACACACACACACACACACACACACACACACACACACACACAGGCACACACACAGACAGGCACACACACACATGCACACCCACACACTCACGTCACCTGATCAATCATAAACAAACACAAAACTTCCCTTTACATTTTGGATCTTTTCTGTTAAACTAGAAACATTCAAAGAGCTTCAGAGATTTGACATGTTTCCAACGTTAAAAACGAATAATAAATTAATAGTGACAATCCTCCTAAAAAGAGGCTGGAAATGGAGACAATCATAAGAAAAATCTAAAAACACTCTCATTTTCAGAGTGATGAGAGAATTTCATATACTCATGAAAAAGGATGTAAAAGTCAGCAAGTCAGGCAGCCTAAAAGAAGCCCATTAAGAGGAAAAAGCTAATGTTTGAGAGGCTGAATCCACATGTTCCCTATATGAAAGTTTAAGGAGCCTCCAAAAAGCAAGGAGGGACACAAATCATAAAAGAAAAAAAAACACAAAAAACTGCTCAGAAATCTTAAAATTAAATGACTCACTTTTTCACATAAGGAATGGAAAAATAAAGTTGAATTATGCTCCTAACAGTAAAATTTCAGAATAATAAAATTAAAGAAAGAATTCTAAGCTGGGCATGGTGACACATGCCTTTAGTCTGAGAACTCAGGAGACAGAGGCAGGTGGATCTATATGAGTTTGAGGCCAGCCTGGGCTATAAAGCAAGTTCCAGGACAGCAAGGGCTACACACACACACACACACACACACACACACACACACACACACACAGAGAGAGAGAGAGAGAGAGAGAGAGAGAGAGAGAGAGAGAGAGGATTCTAAAATCTATGAAAGAAAGAGAAAACTGTCTTTCTTGTTTGAAGATTGGGAATAAGATCATACTAGGGGCTCAGTGGTTAAGAGCCCTGTGTGTCTGTTCTGTTCTTTCAGAAGACCAGGCCTTGACTGGCAGCACCCACATGGTGGTGCCCAATGTTCTGAATCCAGTTCCAGAGGATTTGATGGCCTCATTGGGTACCAGACATACTGTGGTACATAGACAGATGTGCAGACAAAACTTATAAACATAAAATTATGTAGAATTCTACATGTAAAATTCTAGGAATTCTGTATTTAGCAAAGTCTTTGTATTAAATAAATGAACAATTAAGGAAAAATAGGTCCCAGGTGTTGGTGAAAGATTCATTTTAGCAAATGATAGTTGTATCAGTCAACATGGGCTTCCATGACAAACCACTGGGTACTGGAAAGCTTAAAAAACAGGCATTTATTTCCTCTCAGCACTAGAGGATTAAGGTCTTGGAAGAGACTCTAGTGAGGTTCTTGTGTTGGTTGCAGATGGCGCCTTCCTGCTGTGTCTCATAGCAGGGTGGAGAAAGGGTGCTGGTGTCCTTTTCATTTAGGGCACCAGGGCTATCTGACTAGGACTCGTCTTATGACCCTTGTCATCCCTTCACAAATGTGGTCATAGTCGGGCCACACAGTCATCCCAGAACAGTAATAGCAACCAAAAAAGTGGACGGTAAGAGAAACAAGAAACCAGAGAGAAGGCAAAGAGGACTCCCAGAGGCAGCATGGCCCCAGTCTGGCCTTAATCCCAGTGAAGAAAGTACCAGGGTGTGCTTGTGACCAAAAGCTTGTATTGGGAAGTTGTGGGGATGGGACCACCAGGCACAAAACAGCCTGGGGAGAGGCCATTAGTGCTGAATGCATGTAAAAAGCAAACAACAAAAACAAAAAACAAGGATCTATTCCAGAGCAAATGTACCAGATACCAGATGTGCAGGCATGACTTTGGCATGATACTCGAGTTTTTATTCTTCCAGCTGGATCACTTCTTTGAGTCTTACTTATTTCCTCTGTGAAATGGGCATATTAGCTTGATGCAGGCCTGCGCTTCACCAGCTGAATACCCATTCCTGCCGGAGGCACTTGCTGCATGCATTCACTGCGCATATTAGGGCTATGGCGGAGAAAACTGTCGTGGAATAACAGCTCCTCAGCACTGGGATGCCTAGGAAAGGGAGGAAGAGGAGGAGATTTGTGAAACCCAGCACTTGCTGAGCAGGCCACAAGATTTTGAATACTTTCCTAAAGTACCATAAGCACCACCATTTTACAGATTGGTGAGACGGAGCCTCGGGAAGGACAAATCACTTGTGCAGATGGGAGCTGACAGAGACAAGTGTGGTCCTCAGTGTGGGAGTATAGAGACCCATGGGGCTCTGTTCTGGTGCTCCTCACCCCTGAGCCCCTGGTCCACCTTTACTTCAGTCCTCAGGCCAAAGCCTGGAGCTCTCAGGCCAAGCCAAGGGCGGAAAGTTAGATCATCAGCCGTCTTTGAAGGGGCTAATTAGCCGACTGTGAAAACATTGTATCCGACCACAGCAGTTCACCCACCAGGGAAGAGGGGGAAGTCCATGTTTTCATTACAAAGGGAATCATGAAGGGGCTGAAGGCTTTAGGAGTGTTTGGTTTGGTTTGGGTTTTTAATGACCTGAAGCAGAACTTGGCATCTACTGCCTCAGCCCAGAAGAAAGGAAGTTTATTTTGGGGGTCAGATTAAGAGTCTTGGCTCTCTTGACTTTTATTTTTGTGGAAGAGGAAAGACTGGCTGCTTGCTCACTCTCTGAATTCTTCTCCTGTCTGTCCTAGGCTTTCTGTCAGCTTCCTGAACAGATGGCCAAGGATGGTGGGAAGAATCCTCCAGAGAGAGAGAGAGAGATGAAGAGAGGTCTTGAGAAGACTTGGAAAGCAGCTCTAGGGTCTCAGGAGTCAGTGGGAAAGACTGGTGATCTAGAGGGGGTGGCTGGACTCCTGCGGCCACTTACTGCCTGTGTGACCTCAGTCAAGTGGCTAGCCCTCTCTGAGCCTAGTTTTCCCATCTGTGGTTTGTCCAAGGATATATCTCCCCAACATAAAGCCGTGGCTTTAAACATGGTCTCCTTGGCTTGAACCCTGACTCCAACTCTCCCATGCCATGTGAGGCCCCGTTACCTCTTGTTCCTCATGGGGTGAGAACAATGGACTCTGGTTTTAGTCACTTAGTGATCGCTGGGTACCACTTAGTGCTAATGTCAGCAGAGCCAGTACCTCCTTCCTGCCTCTGCCAGTAGAGTGATGGATAATAAGGCTGGGTTCAGGGTCTTATTATGAAGTTATCTGAATATTAAGCGGAGGAATTTAGACCCAAGGAATTAACTTTTGGGTTAAAGAGATTCAAGAGGCCATTTTTCAAACCACTAAAGGAAACCAGGGACACAGGCAGCAAATGCAGCCTGTGCAGTGTTCCACTTTGGCTGGATTGCAGCCACGAATGGTGCCTTCAGAGGCACTCAGTAGACCATCGGTGGTACAGTCCACTGTTGTCTGTGATTCTTCCCACAGCACTTGGAGGAAGGTGTCTGTCTCATTCATATGCAAACACATTAAATCCATTAGTTGGGCTTTAGTATGGGTTAGCTTGTCACACAAGACTTCCAGAGCGCCAACTAGCTGAGAGCAAGGTCCTTCTGGGACCTGGTCAAGAGACAGACGAATTGTGACCTAGAGCGCAGGTAGAGAGCTCTTTTGAATAAGCTCCAATGTGATTGGGGCAGGTACCCGAGAAGACCAAAGGTAGCCCGAGGATCCCCCACTCCCTTTCCCCAAGGACTGAATCTACATCGCTTACAGTTCAGCCAAAGCATCTTCAGCTTGGAACTTACTCAGTTTAGGGCAGAGATTAACCATCCTTTCTGACCACCCATGAACAAAAAAATGAAAGACTCTCCCAAATTGGTTCGTGGTATCTTGAATTTCAGGGGTCCACTTACAAATGGGCCTGGTGCTTTAGGTTCTACCATTCTCCCATCCTGAGACATTTTTGGGTCACGTTGTTACTGCACCATTTGTTCAGATCTCCTTCTGACCAGAGGGGTTCTTCTGGCAATTTTGTAAGGACAAATGTTCCAGAAAAACATGATGACTTCTCTACCACTCCCCATCCCCACTTTAAGGAACAGAGGAAGGGTGAGCAAATGTGGGTGGTATAGAAAGTTCTGTTAGGACTGAGGCCAAGAGTTGAGGCTTATGAGCTTATGCAGCTCCTCCACCAGTGGACTGCTTGGACAGGATGCCAGGAGAGTCGTTTCTGCCTTTCAGGAGGCACAGATGGAGGCTGCTTCCTCCATCAACTCTTGAGCGCTGTTACTATGAGATGGAATGGTAGAGTCGTCCCCTCAGTCAACACACAGAGATCATAGAACCCTCCTGCAGAGAGAAGGTTGCCTCACAGTGGGCTTCTCGTCAAAGCATTGGCGTTAATTTAGACTTCTTTGGAGATGTCCATGGTGCAATTCTTCAGGCAATGGGAACACCCTAGTGGGAGGGTGGCATCTTCTACTCACAGAGTTTCCATCCAGGGCAAGCTCATTGGCACATCATCTTTTAAAACTTCAATGACAAGTTCTCTGGTCCCTCGCCTCGGTGAATGTGACACAGGGGCTTTGGCAAGGGAGCCAGAGGCTCCATGTACTTTTACTGGAGTGTTCATGCAGGGGACAGACCACAGGTGGACAGGTGGTTGGACAGCTGAGACTTTGTTCTGGGAACTGTGAATTTTCTGGGGATCCTCTGCAGTGGATAAAGCCAGCGTTCTCTTCCCTCCATGTTGGAGGTCACCAATAAAGGCCCAATGAAATACCCTTTCCGTGGCCAAGTCCTTGTTTGCATGAGCCGTTCACTAGGATAGAGAATGTATAATGAGCCATTCCACAGGAGAGGAAGCTGGGGCCTGGCGAAAGTCATCGATCGTATAATCAAAATCATCCAGTGAGCAAGAGACAGGACCAGAACCTGAACACAGATTACCTCCTCAAACCCTGTGTCATCACTGAACCCAGACTCCTGCAGCTCTTGGAACTGTGATTTACCTAGCCAGCTGTGGGGACTGCGGATCTTCTGGGAGGAAAAAGGTTGTTCTGCCATACTCTGGAGTCAGAGCCTGCCCTAAACACCGCCTCTCCCGTTCTCTCATCAAGTTGTACCTAAAGGTCTTGAGAAGGCCAACAAGCAGTTGGAAAACTGTGACATTGTGGCCCAGAACAATAAAGCCAGTGACTCAAAGGGGAGGGTGTGCTCTTTCTGTGCCAGTGTGCCATCCTCTACCCTTGGGCCCTGGCCCATTGGGGTGTGTAAGATTGGCCCCATCTGGAACCCTCCTACTGCTGCCCTGAGCTTTCCAGGTATCTAGTGGTACCTGACATTGCTTCTAGAACTCTCTCTGAGTGGCCTTCCCCCACCCTCAGGTCTGTGGATGATGCATACTGAGAAGGTGATGTGACGATAAAGGGTGCTTCCTGCCACAACAGAACAGCTACTTCTCTGAGGGCATATCTCCTGGCTCCCTGTCTTCAAAGCATCCTGATGTCAGACACAAGCTGGGTCTCCCTAAGCATGCCAGATTATCAAAAGAAGAAACTCAGGTGAGAGGAATGTTGGGGAGGGCTAGGTGAGTTTCCTTTGAGGTCTGTGTTCTTCTGGCTGGGTTGTGGTAGCTCACACTGGTATAGGTTGCAGCGTTTCTATCCGAGGACTCTGGTTGTCGTCTCTCTTTCTAATCTCAGTTTAATTGCTGTGGTCAATTTGTTCTGTGCTTAATAACCCACAGCTTGGCGTATGGTTTAATATGGTTGACACACACGAGGCTTTAAATGTCAGCCCTGGCTGGACCTGGGGACTTGGCAGACTCCCTAGGAGAGATGGTAGCGGAGTGGCATCATCTGCTCGATGTCTGGGCTGCTGGTATGTTGGCTGAAGCTCCTCTTGGCTTGGAGACCCAGCCACTGCCCAGACTGAGCCACTGGCTGGGAGATGCCATCTCCTGCCAGGAGTTACTCTACTCTTGCTGTCCCCCACCCAGCAGCTCATGGAGAAAGGGCTGCCTGCAAGGCAGGTATCCCAAGATTCTTCAGGAAGCATGTTGAGTCCAGGCCTTACCATGAGCCTGAAGTCCCAGGGCTAGATTTGTAAGCTGGTCCTCAGTGTATGTTTGTGACCAAGACCCTAGGGGTAGCTGGTGGGTAAATGTCACACTCTGGTTGAGGGACTGTGGTGACATTCGTAATGACATCTGTGCCACAGTGGTCTGCCCGCCTCCTCCAACGGTAGTCTCGGCCAGAAAGTAACATGTGTTCCTCGCCTGCTACAGAGGGACTGAATGGTTCAAGTGGGTGGCTGTCTGAATGGCCTTGGGACTTTGAGTGACAAAGTGGGACTTTCTGTAGCAACTACATTTCCATGCATAGGACAAAGGTCCCCAGAAGAGCTACTGGCCATGGATGTCCTGGCCATCCTGGTAGGTGATTCAAGCTGGGATGTTAGACCAGTGTCTGCTGTAGGATAGGAATTTGAGATGAAGCAGATATGGAGGAGTCTGTGGGTGCCCCAGATGGTACTTTGCAGAGTTCCAGCAGCCATTTGCTCTATAGACATGATGGCAATTGATGCTGGCTTGCAGAGTAGAGAGCAGTGGGGGATGAACAGAGACCCACTCCCACACCAAGGAAGGAGGGACAGAGAGCCACTTCACCCTGGATAGCTTTCTCGTTCCTGTCCAGGCCTTTCAGAAGAAAGACTATTTTTCTGGCTTCTCTGAGGCACCGAAGCCTTGGAGCTCATCTCCCTTTTCATTTAAGCAGTTTGGGTCGGCTTTGCCCCTTTCATCTGGGAAAGATGCCCTGATCAATGGCCAGTGATGGATGTGATTTGCTCAGAGCTGGCGGGTACTGACAGTGACCTGCCTAAGCTGAGTTGATGATTTCTGGATGTCTTAGTTTCTTTTCCTGTTGCTGGGATGAGTTAAAAAATAAAAACAAACAACCGTGACAAAAAACAACTTAAGGAAGAGTTTCCCTCAGCCTGAAGTTCAAGGTGCAGTCTATTGTGGTGGGGAGGGCAAGGCAATATGAGCTTGAAGCAGGGGACTGGGCTACAGCCACAGTGAGGAGAGGGTAAATGCATGCCGGGAGTGCTTAGATCACTTTCCCCACTTCAGAAATTTGTGTGCTTATCATTACAATCATTGAGTGTGTGTGCGCGTGCATGCATGCGTGTGTGCGCGCACACCCTTTGAACATGGAAGAGGTGGGCATGTGCGTGCCATGCTGTCTGCAGAGGTCAGAGGACATCTTGCAAGAGTCTGTTCTCTCCTTTCCACCATGAGGGTCTGGGGATTGGGATGGAACTCGGTTGTAAGGCAGGGAGGCAAGTGCCAACACATTGAGCCAACTTACTGCGCCTTTTTACTACCCTTACACAGACCTGGATCCTCTGCCTAAGGAATACTGTCACACACAGCAGGCTCATGTCTGTTAACCATTGACCATCACACTGTAGGAGAACGGAGACCAGGACAGGGACACACACACTTCTTGGGTGGGAGTCTGCTGAGGCTCATGTGGCTTTGAGGGCAGATTTGTTCCCAGAACTTCGATGTCCAGTGAGCTCCCCACAGTTTTTGGGCCTCAGATCAGGTGAAAAACAAAAAACAAAAAACCTCTTTCCAGCTGTTTCACAAACTCAAAATGCCCTGGAGCTCCTGAGGGTGAGCTTGAGTGTATCCTCTCCCAGCTCATTTGCTCCTTGGGATGCCCCCGTAAGGAGTAGCCACCTCACTCCGTCCTGGGAACAACTTACCCTTAGCTTCTAAGTCCATGGAACTTAATAAAAAT
The DNA here is from genome assembly GCA_907164525.1 of Lophiomys imhausi. Lineage (NCBI taxonomy): Eukaryota > Metazoa > Chordata > Mammalia > Rodentia > Muridae > Lophiomys > Lophiomys imhausi. The sequence goes on from CAJQZJ010032284.1 coordinate 3,479,015, forward strand.
GTCTTGATATTAACTTATTCTCATCAGAAGAAAAAAATGAAAGCAATGAGAGTAAATATACAATATGAATGCACATCATATTCTGTCTTTAGATCAACTAAGTTGTACAATGTGTTTCAGAGCATTTTCAAATGATGGAGAGGCCTCCAAAGAGAAGTGCTTCAGATCACAGATAACATCATCAGTGGCCCTGTCTACACTATCACCCTGAAGGACAAGCAAGAATGTCACTTCCTGGGAGACCAGAGTCAGTGGATAAGCCCAGATTGTTCAGGGCTGGGGCTCAGAGGGTGGTACCCACACAGCTCTGGCTCACTTGTCCTTGCCACGTGCCTTGTGTGGAGATGGGCAACGGGGTGAGGAACTAGCCAACTGATTTGGGGTCATTACTTTGAACTAGGCTTATACGTTAGCCTAGTAAAGACTTGAACTTAAGCTTAACATCACCTGAAGATCTGCCTTTAACTTGGAGGACAAGCAGGTATGAACACAGCTCTTGAACACTGGCAGGGCCCTCCTTGAACTATGCCCTGACCTCTTACAGGTAGGCACAGGTTAGTGGCCTACTTCCATACTTCTTGCCCCCTGTCTTGATAATCAGAGATCTACCCAAGGCTATTACCCCCTTTAGTCACCCAGCAAGCATCTCTGTAGGATGGCTGTTCTCATAAATATATACACAGATTCTGAAGCTTAGTATGGCAATGCCAGAAAGCTAGGGAATGGTCAATTCTGTGCTTTTAGCACTTGGGAGGTACAGGCAGAGGAAGGAAGGTTAAACATTTAAGGCCAGAATGGGCCTTATAGCAAGACTCCGTCCCCAAACCAAATCAAACAGAACAGAAAGAAAGAAAAAAAAGAAGGAAGGAAGAGAAAAAGGGAGAGAGGGAGAGAAGGGGAGGGAGAGAAGGTAAGAAACAAGGGAGGGAGGAAGTGAAAAAGGAAGGGTGAGGGGTGGAAAAAGGAAAAGAGATGGAGTCAAGGCCTGGGGGACACTGAGGGTTCTCTGTCCCTCATATCCCTGACAATCTATGAAACAACTCTTGAGTGGTGTGTGGCGCAAGTTGTCTTCAGACCATACACAAACACCTAAGTAAGCATGCCCAGTAAACACACAAGCCCCAGGATGTTCCAAGTCTCCCCACTAGAAGAGAGTTTTCCCAAGTGAATTGACTTAAACCTAGTATGGAAATAGTGGTATGGCCATACACAAAATACACAAAACTGACAAACAAAACCCCAACTTTAACTGCTGTGAGAGAGTGTGGATCTTAGGCTCTCTGGCTTAGAGTTAACTGAGCAATGAGTCAGGCTTTCCAGTTCTCAGACTTAAGTTTCCTTTTCTGTAGACAAGGATTCAAGGTTCATAACCTCATTGTATGCTTTGTCAACCTGTGGGTAGAAGTGGGACATGCTGGGAAGACCCAAGTCACATGTGTCTTGCTGTGAGCTGCAGGGTAAGGTGGAAGAGACATTTTTGGATGGGAGACACCATATAGATCTTGGGTTAGGAACTGGGTGCCTCATTGCCTTGGGGACTCACCCCAGACTGCTGGGCCTCCCAAGTAATGAGATATAAATCCATTTAATTGAACATGGATCTTAATTGCCAGAATTACCTGTAACGTTAGCTTTCACAGCTGTGCCCTCTCTTGGGGCTGCCAGTTCTCTGAGGTGCACTGGGTCCTGGGGAGCCCAGCCCTGATGAGTTGGGCTGTCAGCCTAAGAGCTCATTTTGTAATGAGGTTCTATAGCCAGAAAGAGGTGGTGAGGCCCAAGGAGGGCTGTGATGTCAATACCTCCTCATCCTGGACGCCCTCTCTTCCCAGGAGTGTCCTACCAGCTGTTCTAGACTCTTCCTCAGGGAGCCTTCCCTGATTGAAATGTTCCTGTTAGAATTCTACCACAGAGCATCAAAGTTCAAGCACCTGGGACTGAGTCATCAAGGGTTTGTAGTGACCAGAAGGGGCAGGACATGACCCCAATCCAGAGGGAGCTGTGCAAGCACAGGGCCTGTACTTGTGTCTCAGATGCCCTGACCTAGTGACTAGCACAAAAAACAGAAATGTTCAAGGGAAGGAATAGAATTCAGTAGGAGAGTGCTTCTCTGGCAGGGGACAGCTTTGACCTCAAGCAACACACACACACACACACACACACACACACACACACACACACACACA
>CAJQZJ010032284.1:3507480-3530299 GCA_907164525.1 Lophiomys imhausi
TCTTTCTTTCTTTCTTTCTTTCTTTCTTTCTTTCTTTCTTTCTTTCTCTTTGAGGTTGAATCTTGTTAAGCTGTTCAGGATCATAGGGTGATTATAACTGGGTCAGCCCCACTAACTTGTTTCTTTTTAAATCTAATACTTTCCCTTTGGAAACCATGCTGTAGTGATTCTTTTATAAAATTTATGTATTTGATATTTAAGTCTCTCTCTATGTATATGAGTGTGTGTGTGTGTGTGTGTGTGTGTGTGTGTGTGTGTGTGTAAATATGTGCACATGGCCTGGAAGGAACAGAAAGAAAAAGAAAGCCCCATGGCTTTCTCTAGCCTTCCGCCCTGGGGCTGGGATCCCAGCCTGCAGCACCTGTTACTCCTCCAACCGTTTGGCAAGTCCCTGGAGTGCATGGTTGTTTCCTCCTTACAACCAAATGGACTCAAGTGTTGGGCTCCTGCTGATGGCCTAAACACGCCTTGGATCTCTTATAACTCAGTTTGTAAGTGGAGGACTCTTGATTTGGCCCACAGGAGTCTTTAACACCCCGGTCTAAACCCTGTTAAACCCATGTAATGAGTTTCCCCTCGCTGTACTCCCAGCTGTGAAAGCTGAGAGCTGGCTCAGGACACTCACCTGTTCCAAAGATTAGCTACTCTGGGGGACATGGGGGCAGAGCAAGGGGCAGAGGGGCAGCTGGGAAGGGAGCCCTAGCCAGGGTGGCTGTGTGGGTGCTCCTTAGGCAAGAGTAGTCATCATCTGCCATGTCAGGCTTGAGTGGCTTGGTTTAGCTCATCACTGAGTGCTTCCATAGTGTGCTTGAACCAGGAGGGTGAGCCAGAGCTGCCAGTGGCCCCTGGGGTGAAGTTGTGTGTTCTAGGCAGGCTGGAGAGGGGCTCTTTAAAGAACAAAGAGACACAGGATGGTTGTCCTGTAATCTCTCTAAACATGTCTTCAGCACACCAGTGTCTCTTTTGTATTTTCTTTCCTTTCCTTGTAGGTGAAATTTGGACATGTGCTTGGAGTTGTGGCTGGTTTTTGGAGAGGAGCTTTTCCTTCTCTCTCAGACCACAGGGGCAAAAGAAGCTAGCGGTAGACCTACTCCTATCTTTTTTGGACCCATGTCCCATAACTAAATAATCAGAATACTCAGGGCTTCTGTCCTGTGATTGGTTAAGCAGCCAGTTTATGACAGAATAGTCAATCTCTTAGTAATTGTTTTAGAGAGGGTTTAATGGTAGACCAAAAAAAAAAAAAAATGCAATCACAAAACTCTCTCGGGGAATAACTGGAAAAGAAACACACTTTTCTTTTTAAGTGAGGAGAGAATGGCCTTCTGGAGTTCAGGGCTAACTTGTCACAAGAAGAGAAAAGTCTAATAGAGAAAAATAAGACAGAAGGATAAAGGGCAGGAGTGAACCCTGGTGCCCTTGGGTATTTGGGTCCACCCATACCTGAAGACTTTGTATTTGTACAAACACCTACATTTTCATTTGAATTGAAGTCTGTGCTTTGAGACCATGAATCATTTTTGGCTCACAGTCCTAAAACTATGTGACCCAGAGTCACATAGTACAGATAGCACATTCCTGAGTATGACCTTCCAGGTTCAGTCAGACCTACCTCTCTGTCTTAGTTTTTCTGTTGCTATGGTAAACACCATGACCCAATGCATTTTGCTGGAGGAAAGGATTTATTCCATGTCATAAATTCCAGGTCACAATTCATCATTAAAGGAAGTCAGGACAGGAGAAGTAGGAGAAGAAGCAAGAGGCATGGAAGAAAGACTCTTCCTGCCTCACTCTTTGGCTTCTGCTTTCTGTATACAGTCCAGGCTCAGCTGCCTAAGAATGGCCCTGCCCACAGTGGATGGGGCCCTCCCACATCAATCACCAATTAAGACAGTTCCTCACAAACACGGCCGCAAACCAGTCTTATTATGATGAATTCCCAACTGGGACTCCCTCCCTGGACTGTATCAAGTTGAAGGCTGAAGCTAACTAGGACACTCTCCTTCACCTTCAACACAATTTCCAACTTGCCTTTGATGAGTCCTACTCAGCTTTTCTCTTCATGGTAAGCTATCCCTCATTCTTGCTCAATGTTCATAAAATTCTGACTGACATAAAATTCGTGATCCTGGGAGAGCACTGTGTTTCCACTAACACATAGCTTTCCACTTCCAAGGAGCTTGTAATCCAGTTGTGGTTGCTTATCACAGGGTAGCTGCTCAGTGCAAAAGGGAGGGCTGGGCTGAATAAATGAGGGATTGAAGAGGAGGCAGAGCTCATACTTGGACACTCTTAAATGACCAGTGGGTCATTGAGTAAATCAGAGAAGAAATGAACAATTTCCTAGACTCAGATCAAAATGAGAGCATAACTTCTCGGAACTTTTGGGATGTAGCTAAGGCAGTGCTAAGAGGAAAGCCTGGAGCTGTGAATACTCATATTAAAAAAAAAAAATTGGAAAGAACGCAAGTAAGTGAGCAAGTGATACATCCCAAAGTCTCAGATAACAAGGAGCCATCCCCAAACACAGCAAGAGACAGGACATAAGGATCAAAGAAGGAATTAATGAAGCAGAGACTAAAAAAAGGGATATATTGAGTCAGTCAAAGAGTCGACTCGTTCAAAAAATAAGATTGACAAATGTCAAGCCATTCCAACCAAAAGAAAAAAAGAACCAAGTTAATAAAATTAGATACAAAGAAGGAACAGATTCCAAAATGTTATCAGTTTCCAAATTCCAAAGTGCTTTATTCCAAACACCATATATTCTTGGAAAATATAGAAGAAATAGGTAAAATTCCGGATACAATTGACCTACCAAAACTAAAACTAAATGAAGGACACAACCAATTTACATAGACAAGCAACAGGACTGAAGCAATAATTAGAATTTCCCAGCAAAGAAAGTCCAGAACTGGATGGTTTCATTACTGCATTTCAAGAAGTGCTTACACCAATGCTCCTCAAACTGTTCAGTAAAGCAGAAAGGCAAGGAACACCACCCACCTCAATCAATGAAGCCACAAGTACCTGGATAACCAAACCAGGTAACTTAAAAAGAAAACTACAGACTTAGTTTTCTGGTGAAAGTACACTCTCTCTCTCTCTCTCTCTCTCTCTCTCTCTCTCTCTCTCTCAGTAAGATACTTACAAACCAAACTCAAGAACATATTAAAGATTACACAGCAGCACCAAGTTTATTTCATTCCAGGAATTCAAGGTGGACTCAATGTACACAAATCAACAAATATATTAAGGCACATAAATATATAGAGAGAGATGGAAATCATACCATCATTTCAACAGACATAGAAAAAGAAAGTCTTTGACAAAATTCAATATCTTTTCATTATAAAATCTTTGAAGGTTATACGTGACAAATCTATTCCCAACATCATACTATATGAAGGAAAGCTGAAATCATTGCCTCTAAAATCAGGAACAAGATGATGGTGCCCCCTTCCCTCAGCTCTCTTGTTCAGTGTCGTGCCGGAAGCGTTAGTAAGACAAACAAGTCAAGACAACAGAAAGAAAGAAAAGGGATAACAATAGCAAAGGAAGATGTCAGATCATCCCTATTTGCAGATGGCATGATCCTATATTTAAAAGACCCTAGAGTCCAACAAAAATCAAAACAACAACAACAGAACCTCCTTAGTTTTGATAAGCACTTTCCGAAAAGTAGCAAGATACACAGTTCACCTGTAAGTCGATGGGGAGATGGTTGAGTTTGTAAAGTGTTTGATGTGTAAGGGAGACAGAGACTGAGGCGTTCAATTGATATTCTTACACAGATCAAAAATGGCTAGAAGGAGACACACAAATTTGTGCCAGAATCTGCCTCTGAGGCAAAGACACAGATTCTAAGGGGCCAGGAGACTTCCCTTGTCCCTGTGTGCTGTTTGCTTAGTTTATTTACATGCTCATTTGTGGGATCTTCAGTGTTAACGAGGATCCCACAAATCCCACCTCTCACCTCTTCCAGTTTCAGGATGGTCCCATTAGACCTACCAGACAGCCTCCAAGAACACAGTGGGGAAGGGAAATGGTGCTGACTTGCACTAAGGGTGGGTGTCCCTGTGTTTTCTTTAAAGGTGTCTTCATATCTACTGGGACAGCCCTGGAACAGTGAATACTCTGTACCATGCCAGGGCCGTTTGTTAATAGAATGCTTATTTTTGTGTGTCTGGTGTGACAAGTTCAACTTTACCAACTTTATCAAATGGTCTCCATAATCAATTTAGTCTCTTCACTACTAGATTGGTTGACTGTCACCCCTTTTCAAAGCCTGGGGCTTTTAATTCTGCAAGAGGTTGGCAACTATGGCTGGTGCTGTTCTCAGAGGAGTTTCCCAAACACTTACCCACTCCCATTTTCTCCTGCTGGGACACTCAACCTCATCCTGCTCTTACCTCCCACCAGAAATCTCCCACAGAAAACCAAGTCCTCAGTGAGCAGCTAAGGGGTTAGCACTTACAGAATAGCAGCCTAGGGCCACATGTGCTACTTGGTTTTCAGCGATGGCTGCTTAGCATAGGACCCGCCTTCTACTAAAATACGCCCCCCCCACCACACACACACAGAGCTATCCTTTCTGAGTAGATGATTCTCTGTTCTGATCATCAGCTGTTCAAATGGATAGAAACTTTTACAAGACTGGTTCTCAGGGTGGTTTTGTTTCCCAAGGGGATAGTGCATCTAGTGGGCCAGGCTAGAAATGATGACCAACATTCTACATTGTGTAGGAGTGCATACAAACACACACACACACACAGATTATCTGTCACTTGGTGGCAGTAGTGTCAGCAGGAGAAGCTCCTCTTGCACAGGCTTCCCTGGACTTGTCTTGCCTGTTTTCACCCATGTTGCCACACAGTAGGACCCAGAGGAAGCCCCAAGAAAGTTATGAATGTTTGGACTGATTGACATCTGGCTGCCTGGGCTTTACGTGAGCAGCTGCTAATGAACAAGCCGGCCTTGATGGCTCCGTAGAAGACATTGTTCAAAGGAACCAATTATGGAGGATTTTTTTATGTCAACTTTTAACCAGGTAGCCTGAGGGCTTGCTGAACTTAAAAGTACAATTTAGAAAGACACAAGGTTTCCTGAGGTTCCACAAGGCCCCTGAGGAGAGATGCTAGCATTGGAGCTCCAAGGAGGAACAGTTGTCTGAAGCTAGCGTGTTTCCCTGGCCTCTGCCTCAGTGAAAAGTCACTCTGGAGCAGGGTTCCTCAGAGTTATGGTCTGGTTCCCTACATGAATTGGCCCTGCCCCCTGGCCCGGGGATGCTCTGGTTCAGGCTGTACTACTCTGACTCCCAGTGGCTAACAGACTCATTGTTTTCCTGCCTTCAGCCAGGTCCTGGAGTTTGAAGCAAGGTAATGACTCACCCGCCCCCTCCCAGTGATGTGGGCTGTGACACAATGGGGCAGGAGAAAGGCCCATGCAAGAGGGTACCCAGATTCTCATCCCTCCAGCTCCAACCTCTCCTTAAACAGGGGTGCAGTACCTCCCATTACCTCCCACAACCACTGTGTTTTTGGTGCTGTTGTTGCTCCTGATTCTGGGCTTTTCTTGCAGAATTACTCATGTGTCCTCTTCAGTTCCATTCTGTCATAAACCCAATATTCTAAACAGCAGTTGGAGGAGCTACTCTGCAGTAGATAGAAAGTGTTTGGGGAAACAGCCTACTGTGGGGTTGAGGTACACACTGAGAAAGAGCAGAGAGAAAGTGGAGGACCCAGAGGTGAGAGGTGGAAAGAGGAAATATCTATCCACATAAACACAGAAGATTCCACAAATGAGCATGTAAATAAACTAAGCAAACAGCACACAAGGGACAAGGGAAGTCTCCCAGTCCCTTAGAAGCTGTGTCTTTGCCCCAGAGGCAGGTTCTGGCACAAATCTGTGTGTCTCCTTCTAGCCATTCTTGATCTGTATAAGCATATCCATTGAACGCCTCAGTCTCTGTCTCCCTTTAAGATTCTTGTAGGAACATATTATGCAGGACCTTAGTTTTCTAAATGTCATATTAAACTTTAGGAATTGTTCTGGAAAGGCTGGTAAAGATACCTTCTATTTGTCAATCAGTGAGTATAGTATGCTAGTTCCCCATGGAACCTTGCTTGTACACTCCTGCTCTTGCAGGAGTGGACATGTCTTGCCAGATGGGTCATTATTCTAGCACAGAAGATTAATAGCTGGAAGAGGTTGATAATTATTTTCTCCTCCACTAGCTTGGTGTCTTAGACAGGGTCTCTATTGCTTAAATGAAATACCATGACCAAAAGCAAGTTGGGGAGGAAAAGGGCTTATTTTGATTACTCTTCCATATCACAGCTCGATATCGAAGGCAGTCAGGATAGGAACTCAAACAGGGAAGGAACCTGGAGGCAGGAGCTGATTCAGTGGCCACAATGGAGTGTTGTTTACTAGCTTGCTCCTCATGGCTTACTCAACCTACTTTCTTATAGAATCCTGAACCACTAGCCCAAGGGTGACCCCACCCACATTGGGCCGGGCCCTCTTACATCAATCACTAATGTAAGAAAGTGCTCACAGTGAATGGTTTCCTGAACATTTTCAGCATCTGCCTGCAAGAGATGACTGTGTTAATCCAGCAGATACTAAGGGAGGAAAATACACATATTGAATATATAGTGGAGTATATCCATTGCACACATTCCCAGAAGGGCAGTTGCTGGGCCAAAGGTGATGTGCATTCTCATCTTGACAGTTCTTGACAATTTACCTAGGCAGAGATTACACCAATGTACTTTTCTTACTAGTCTCCAAAGGCATACATCTCCAAAAATACTTATCACCACCATGCTTAAATGAATGCTTTGTTCTCTCTTTGTCATACTGGTGAGCATATCCCACTTTTGCTGTGATTTGCATTTTGTTCATTCTCAATGGAGCTGAACATCTTTGAGGCATCTAGAAAGCTTATATTTCTTGTCCTGCAGACTGTCTGGTTGTTGGACTGAGGAGATGAGAGGTCTATTGAAGGTCCACATAAAGACAAGTGATCTCCAAAACAAAGCTTTGGGGAACTGTGGTGGGGTTAGTGAAGTATTGTAGCATCTGCCAGCATAGGGTTTTTGAAGTTTGGCATCTCAGGAAAAAGATGGGTGTTTCCAGTTATGGCCTTGTTTGCCATTGAAGGGCTTGTCCTTGAAAGGCTGCCAACAGCAGATCATGGGACCAGATGATGCACTGTTGTGAGGGCATGCCTTAGAAAGCCCACCAGGGACCATGGCAATGAAATCCTGGAATTCACAGCCCAGATCATTACGACACAAGGGATTTAAAATCAGAAGTGTACATGGCCTGGCGGCAGCCTTCCTCCTCTTCTTGCCCAGAGACTTCAACATGCTCTGCTACTGATCACCAGTCTGTGTGTTGACCTGCTGGGAATCCTCACTCATAGAGAAAGTAAAGCCAGACCGTCCCTGGTGCTCTGGAACACTGACCTCAAAGCATTAGATGGCCAAAACATGGAGCAGAATTCTTGGAGCCCTAAAGCATCGAAAGGTGAGCCCAAGAAATTTCATCTTGCAAACAATTGAGCCCTAGGACCATAGAGGAAATTCTTGTCTGATTTAAAGGCTGCCCCACTTCAGTGGTCAACTGAGTAAATTTATAAACTGGCCTTTCAATGTGACAAATAAGACTCATAGACCTTAAGATTGAAAGACCTGGTGGAAACCAGCCACCTATACGGATCCACACCCATAGAATTAACCTGAGAAAATATCCTTTTAAGAAATTTAAGTTAGTGTGAAATGTTTGTTTATTATAGATATTAGAATATTTTAGATATAGGTTTTAGAATTAGGGTTTCAGTTTTAGGATTTAGGAACCTTATAGGTATTTGTTAAGTATTAATAAATATATAAATATAAATAAAATTTTACTGTTACAGGGAACCTTCTGAAATGTGACAAGAATTTGAGAGTCAGTCTATACTGATTATTTCAAACCATGGGAACAAATGAGCTCACCCTTGCGGGCTGACAGAACTGAGGAACACACTAGCTTCTAGAACCTTAATGAAGATGGGGTGAGAGCTGGGTAGTGCCTGCTTGGGGGGGCACAAGAAGATGTGGCTGCTAGAGGTGTGACAGGGAGGGGCCAGAGGCCAAGAGAAGAGACACAGGAAGAAGCCTGTGTCTTCTGAGACTATGAAGGAGGGGCCTGAACACTTGCTGGCCCGGGGCTCACTGGTGGGCTTAGCCAAAGAACCAGAGCCAGGACTTGGAGGGGACACTTGCTAGGCCCTTTATCCAAATGAGAAGGAAAAGAATTAGACATACGTAGAGCAAGGAGGGAGAGATGCCTGGTTTGGTATTTTGAGATGGGAGCTGTGTATATGGAATTTCTGGTGAGAATTCAAATCAATGGGTGGTTGGCCTGTGTGAAGGATGGGGACAGGGAGGGAGTGAAGTCTGGCCAAGGGAAGGGTGGTTCTTATTGGGAAGAGGGACACAGCTCGGACTATATCCAGAAAGATAAAGGAAGGTGGGGCTTGAATGTAGTAAGCAGGTGTGTGGGTGGGGACTGTGTTGGTCTGGAGCCTCTGTTCCTCAATGGGCAGAGCTGTCAGCCCAGCAGGATGTGTGGAACCAGGAGAAGGTATGAAGCAGGCTTGCTTCTGAACAGGACTTTAACCAGGGACCCCCTGAGCCCCATGAATTTTCCTGTGGCTGTAGCTGTGCCTCCCACAGGTAGTTCTTCCCTGGGAACTTCATCAGGCCACAGAGGGTTTCGGGTGGCAGGGAGGAGTTAATTTCAGGTGTGAGGTTGCCACCGTCTTGGAGTTACTCCTGTCTGAGATGATGAAAGGCCACCCCACCTCTCCACTCTGGGCCTGCAGAAAAAGAGTTGGGAAAATGGCCAGACTAACCTGCCTTGCAGGGTCATGAAGATTAGGGCTGAGGGGGCTAGTGTGTCCCCTCATCCATCTTCAGCCCAGAATCCCCAGCTCCTGCCTGTCAGGAGGAGCCTCTGATCCCAACTGCGCCCAGCTTCCTGCCTCTGGGCAGCATGGGGCCTGAGCACAGCTGACAGCAAGTGATTTTAATAAGCGTCAAGTTCCCACCTGCCCCAAGTTCCTCTCTGGCCTCCTTCGTGGTGCCTGGACACATCAGACCTCCAGCTCCCACTGAGCATGGGGCAGGGTTTCCCACGAAGCACACACTTGTCCCAGGATGGGGTATGTCCTGACGCTGTGGGGGTTATGTCCACTGGGGTGTTAAGTTACTGTAACTAACTACCTTGTCTGGAAAATCCTCCCCAATGAGAGGTTCCAGCAGAGGCTTGCCACAGATGCCATATCCTGCCTGTTTAAACTGTGGTGTCAACCAAGGTTCTTAATCCTAAAGGAACTGTCTGCTCCTTTGTAAAGTGAAGGTGATTACATCTGCCCTAGATAGGTACTCTGAAAAAAACCATGATGGTGCATGTAAAGTTCAAATGAAAGAATGAATAAAAACTGTACTTCCAGCACGGTTTTTTTTTTTTTTGTTTGTTTTGGTTTGGTTTGGTGTTTCAAAAGTTTCTCTGTGTAGCCTTGACTGTCCTGGAACACTCTCTGTAGACCAAGCTGGCCTCAAACTCAGAGATTTGCCTGGGGTTAAAGGCATGTGCCACCCCAACAACCAGACTATCACGGGTTTTCGTGTTTGTTTTTGTTTTTTTATCAGTCATTCTCCTTGTTTCTATGGCCGAATACCCAACAGGACCAACTTAAGAATTTACTCTGGCCCATGGATTATGGAGGGACTCAGTCCATTACATCAGGGAAGGCATGGTGTCAAGAGCAGGAAGGGGCTGGTCACGTTGCACCTGCTGTTAAGAAATAATGTGTCAGTAGTAAGAAGGGGTAGACTATAAAACCTCAAGTCCCATGACCAGTGACCCACTTCCTTCAGTGAGGATCTCCCTCCTGAAGGTTCCACCATGTTCAAAAATAGTTCCACTAGCTGGGGACCAAGTGGTCAAACACATGAGACTAAAGGAGGAAATACTACCACACACGCCACAACAAAACCTTTCCATTCCCTGCTGTCTACCCATCATACAGTGTCTGTCACCCAGTCAGGCTCCTCATAGGTGTTCAATAAACATCTGAAGAACTGGAGAATGGATAGAATAAACATATGCACAGGTAAGCCTACCTGAGTAATACTAGCTATTTTTTAATTAATTAGTTGGTTAATTATTTTTTTTTGATTTTTCAAAAACAGGGTTTCTCTGTGTATCCTTGGCTGTCTTGGAACTCACTCTGTAGACCAGGCTGGCCTCGAAGTCAAAGATCCACCTGCCTCTGCCTCCCAAGTGCTGGGATTAAAGGCCTGAGATGCAAACACTGCTTACAAGATAGCTAGCGTAGTTTGCACAGCTTTCATTTCTCCCTGGTGGTGAATGGTCCTGTCCCATTCTATAGAAGACAGGGAACAGCCTGTTCAGCATCTTAGTCATGCTTCTCTTTCTGTGTTAAAATTTCCTGACCAAAAACAACTGAGGAAGCGAGTTTATTTTGTCTCATTGTCTGAGATTATAGACAGTCGTTGTAGGGGAAGCCACCATCAGGAGCTTGGAAAAACGAGTCATGTCCCAGTCACAGTCAATATGCATGTTCAGCTTGCATTCTTCTTCTTATACAGTACAGAATCTCATCCTGGAGAACTGGTGCTACAACGTCGTGGGCAGGTCTTCCCAACTCAAACTAGTAAAGATTATCCTCTACAGATTGCCCAAAGACTTCTCTTCTAGATGATTCTAGATCGTATCAAGTAGAAAATTGAGATTAATCATTATAATGCCATGCCTTGTTAGTATGGCACCCAAACATATTACTTTGAATCATGACATTTTACCTTTTGTCCCCATAGATATTTGTTTGTTTTGGAGTTTTTTTAATTTATTTTTTTATTTCTTCAAGTTACTTCTCAATTGAAATCCCCTCCCTACTCCCCACTCCAGGCCCACCCTCCCACCCTCTTCCCCCTCAACACCACTATCCCCTTCCTTTTTTTTTTTTTTTTGAAGTTTAAGGTATATCTTTTCCCCCCCAACAGCTCCCCCTTTCAGTCCAACAAATGGTGCTTTCTCTTATAACAATAAATACAATACAAAACAACAGAAATAATTAGGCCACAATTATGAGAGTTATAGGGCTTAGCATACATTCCCAATGTCCAGTTCATACATATTTATTTAGCACCTGACTTTAACCATCTCCATGAGTTTAAAGTTCTATATATAAAGCCGGGCGGTGGTGGCGCACGCCTTTAATCCCAGCACTTGGGAGGCAGAGGCAGGCGGATCTTTGTGAGTTCGAGGCCAGCCTGGTCTACAAAGCGAGTCCAGGACAGCCAGAGATATTCAGAGAAACCCTGTCTCGAAAAACCAAAAAAAAAAAAAAAAAGTTCTATATATAACTCAGCTTTCATACTAACTTGCATCACAATTTAAAAAAAATCTTCTTAGATCCAGAACACCCTCCTAATTCCTAAACAACTCAAAATTTAACTATGAGACTCTAGCTATCTAGTATTCAACCACATCAGAGACCTGAGAGGGATAAATATATCTGATTATACAGGAAGTGCAGGGCCAGCAGCTTCCAAAACTAAGAAATGACATACCAGTGGCTGCCTGGACAGTTCCCAATTTCTCTCCATACATTACAGCATCAGTCTTCAGCTATTTGGCCCCATTTCTCTGGGGTTTGTTTTTAACCATACCAATAATTTAAAAACATAAAGTCTAAGTCCCATCTGAGGCTTGAGGCGATCTCTTAATTGTGAGTTTCTATAAAATCAAGAACAACTTGCAGCCCACAATGGCACACATTTAACATTCCTTTTCTAAAGGGGAGAATTGTAACATCGCAAGGAATGATCAGAACAAAGCAATACCAAAATCCAGAAAGAAAACACCAAATCCTGAAGTTCCATGTCCAGCATCTGGGACTCATAATATATTCATCTGGGATCTAAACCTTTTGGGCAGCCTCCCTCCTCCATCTCTGCTATCTATAGTGCAATTAGTCACTTAGGGGAACTCCATTCTAGGTATTCAGCTTCCCTCACTGGATGCTTCATGGTCCTGACATCTCCAGTATCTTAGGGTCTCCATTGCAACCTAGGCTTCACCTTTACAACTTTACACAGTAGCCTTTCAGGGCCTTCTGGAAGAGGCTCTGACCCTACCTCTCATTGCTCTGCCTAAGATGCTCTCTGAAACAAGACTTTACGACCCTCTCAATCTTGCATCTTGCATGCCTCCACCACAAGCACCATGTGGACAACATTGCCAGAATAACCCCACGTCAGGTTGACAACTGAGATTAACCATCACAGTGAGGGCTGGTTTATTTGTGCCCTACCTGGAAGGGAGTGGACTTGAGATTTGAACTCATATGCTTCTACTTCCAGAAGCTATGCTCTTGACTGTGGTACTGGGAGAGTGGTAGGTAGCACCAATGTTAAAGAGTTTCATGACTGCTCTTAGCTAGCTGGAAGAGGCTTATCCCAGGGAGGCAGGGGCAGGCTCATGAAAGCAAGAACTGGATGAATAAATAAAAGGCTTTCTGTTCTGGGTTTTGAGTTTTGTGTGGGTGCCTGGAGCCAGCATGACGGTGTCCAATCCAACCATTCTACCAGTTGCGTTAAAGAGACTAAGTACCAAGGATGACCTCCCTGCTACCTCCTGGAATCAGATGGCTTTGGACTTGAGTAGGGCTGCCTAACTTCCATCTGATTTTCTTCTGTGTCCTCTCTGGGAGTGAAGTCAGATGTAGAGACACCATCAGTGGCCTCCTTTGTCCTTCTGACTCTTGGTTCCCAAGAGCCATATGCTACGTACCCAAGGTGCCCACCACACAAACTGACCATCCCACAGATCTGTCTCTAAGTTTACAGCACAGGCCATCTTAGGCTTGGCACTTGCTGCCTGTGACCTGTTGCTTGTTTTCCAGAGGACTGAGCAGGAGAAGAAGACAGGGGACAGTGAGCCCAACTTCCTCAGCTCTCCTCGACCCCTTAGTCAGTAGAAGGTTTCCTGTAAAGGTGGGGGGGCTTGCCCTAGGGAGAGCCCAGGGAGATGCCATATGAACTTGGTGCTGTACCCACTTGGGAATGGGAATGACAGACCCACTCAAGGCCCTCTCAGGGACTCTGCTGGCTGCTGGCTCCTCGTTCTAATAAATTAAATCTGTTATATCGTTGCTGTTATATTCCCAAGACAGGCACTTCCAAGGCAGATTAGAAAGGAACTTAAGGGGATTAAAAGCTCCTCTTAGTGAAAAACAATGTTTCAGATGGGAAATCCATTTACCAATATGAATTCCAGCAGAAAAGCATGTTTTCTTTAATGCATTGCTACTGCTCCGAGAAACGGGGCTTTTCCCCCCTCTGTTTTGCATAAGTTATAATGTGGATTCTGTTGATCCTGGCAAGCCTTTCAAGGAGATTGATGGCTTCCATAAAGTTGCGCGAAAACATTTCTCCTTTGTTCATGAAGGAAAAGGAAAGTGTCTAATGGATTTGGAGTGTTAAGAGAGTGTCAGTTTGCACTGTAAACCAGGAGAAGTTGAGGAAATGGATTAATTGGAAATGGAAGCAGTCACTCACTTCTTAGTTATCTACACGTGCTTATCTGCAGAAAGTTTAAGGAAGAAAAAAAAGAAGAGAAAAGAAAAAAGAAAGAAAGAACCTCCATATTTCGGTGTCCCACCTGGTTGCCTCTTTCTACATTCCTGCGAACTGAAAGTCATTTTAATAACTTGGACCAATATAATTTGGGAGACAATTTTGCTGCCACAGCTATAAAAAAATTTGAGGGCAAACCAAAGGATATGTGACTATCTTTTTCCTGCCAATATCCTTAGGTTTGGGATTCTCCAGTCCATAAGAAATTTGACTTATAAAAATACCAGGACACAGGTCCCAAAGCCTACTTTCAACCCCTCCAGGTGCTGAATGCCTCCAGAAAGTGTCGGTCAATTCCTGGTCCGGGCAGATGTGGGCTTGGGGTTGTCCTTCCAGGAACATGGTGGCCTGCTGGGGCTGGCTAGTTAGTGAGTATTGCTCTGTCCTGGGTGATTCTCAGGTAAACCCTGGGGCCTTTTGTGCTCTCTGGGTTTGGTACATATAAGCAGGAATTCTTTTCCCTTTCACATTCCCTGTGAAAGCTCAGAGCCCCACAGAGAGCTCCTGGTGAGTATGGAACAGGACTCACTCATGCCATGTCAACTCAGAGAAGGGCTCCAAGCAGGGACCCTTGTGGGACCCATGGCAATGGGGCAGAGTTATGGCTAAATGACAAGGATTCAAACTCCATCCTTTCTCCCTTTCTCCTGTCCTCCCTCCCTCCCTCTCTTTCCTAACTCCTCTTCCCCTTTCTGTCTTGATGAAGGAGGCTGCACCCCAGTTCCTCCAGGTTTCCTGGTCTCTGTGGCAACCCTATCCACCAGGACTTCTTTAACGGATGAGTGTGTGTGCTCTCATCAAAGTTCTTGTTCCTCTGCACTAAACTCTAACCCTTGGCCAAAGAACCCCGCGTGTCCCCACATGAACTTCACCTTCCCTATTGTCTGCACTTTGCAACTGCCACATGCCATGGAAGGATTTCTACCTTCAAAAGAGACATCTGCAGTTAATGTCCCTGGCTTTCATCCCTGCTGAAGGACAGTGTTTGCCCACGGTTATGGTTGCTGCAGGTCCGGTGTTATACACCTTATGTGGAACCCTCCATTAGATTCATTCTATAACTCTAGGAGCCAGGTGCTGTTACTCTCTTACTTTACAGGGGAGTAAATGAGGCCCATTGAAGTCAAATTTCTTGGCCAAGGTCAGCCAGCCAGCATGTGGAAAGCAAAGTGGAGCCCAAGTATCCTGGCTCAACCTGGATCTAACTGGTTCTCTTATGTGACATCACAAAAGGCTATTTTTAAAAAGGAGCGTTTGGGTTGAAAACACCAGTCTGTGGCAGAGAAAAGCCAGTTTTCTACCAGCATAGAGAAGCAGGTGAAAATAGAGGGTTGAAAAATTCATACTGGTGTAGAAATCTCCTACCTGTGCTGTCTGGCCCTGAAGCCTTCCCCCCCTGGGCTGCCATACAGTCAGAATCCTTCGAGAAAGCCTGGTGCTAAAATGTTGCTCAATTTTAATTACAGTCCCAGCCCTTGCTGTCACATGCCCTTCTGAAATTGTCTTAATTGAAGTTCCATGAATCCTGGTGAGTTCAGACGGAGTTCATCTCTAAGCCCATCCTGATTTCATTAAAGATTTGATCTTTCTTTTTTCACCAATAAAACATTTATTATCGCTATCTGTTCCGTAACCGTTTTCTCTCTCCAGAGAGGAGGGAGGGAAAACAACCCCATCTTCATGCCAATAAAAAGGAAGAATCAACTGTTGAGTTCTCTGGCATGTAATAGCAGTGGCATGTTAAAATAATAATTAACTTAAGCTTCTTTTAAATGATGTAGCCCTCATTCAAGAGGATGTTCGAACCTGCAGTAACTATTTCTGTAACAGCACAAAGG
This sequence comes from Lophiomys imhausi, assembly GCA_907164525.1. Lineage (NCBI taxonomy): Eukaryota > Metazoa > Chordata > Mammalia > Rodentia > Muridae > Lophiomys > Lophiomys imhausi. The sequence continues at coordinate 3,523,040 of CAJQZJ010032284.1, forward strand.
GATTGGGAAAAATTGGCTTTTTAAATATTGACAATGTATGCACACATGTGAGTTATGTGGGTGTGTTTATGCGCCTGTGGCTGTGTGCATGTATTTATGTGCATATGAATGAGTACATGTGTTTGCATATCTAAGTATTTGCTTACTTAGTACATGCCTATACACATTTTGAGCACATGTGCATGCCTGTGATTGCGAGCATGTATGTGAGTATGTCTGTGTACATGAGTGTATGCATGTGTGTGTGAGAGAACATGGTACATGCATGTATGTGTTTGAGCTTGTTATGTGTGCATGTGTGCATCTATGTATGCATTTATTTGAAATGCCAAAATATCTGATGTAGGGATGGCATTTGAACACCCTCCCCATGGGAACAAAGTTATAGAAGAATCAAATAAAGCAGAAATAAAAGTTCACCTAATGTTGTTTGTTGAGCCCCAACTGTTACTTCCACAAAGTAGCCCTTGACTAGTTTTGGCTTTACACTCTGGAAAAGGGCTGTTCTCATTTGTGTCAACCTTCTGGGAGTTCTTAGCCAGCCCACTGCCTTAACTCCTGCCCTACAGATCTGAGTCACACACTTGTGAGTGGTTTTGTTAAGATCTCGGCAGCTGCTCCTTCCCGATCTGTGTCTCATGGATGTAATATACTTAAAATGCAGTAAATGACAGTTTATAATATCATTATCTACAGTTAAATATATTAGAACTTCAAAAATGTAAAGAAAGTGTAGCCATATGTGAAAATGGCCTATCCCATGCCCTTTCAACCTTCTCTTTCAAAGTTTCAACTGGACCAGACAGGCAACATATAAAAATCGTAGGTCTGCACAAATCATCCTGTTATTTTAGCCCATGGTTGTCATGAAAGGAGACCAGGTTATTTAGACAGTAAATAACAATCGAGGACTAATTTATTTTACTTTTCCCTTCGTTTTCTTTCGGTACTGGGTTCCAATGTGTTCTTTATTACACGGTTTGATAACTCAAGGATGGCTCAGTCAAGCCCTACTGCCCTGCCGCTGCCTCCCCAGCCCCCAATAACATGAGAGTTGATTTAAAACTTCACTCTGAACAGCCCCAGGGTCATTAGGAACAGTGTGGATGGAGTATGGATTAGGTTTAAAAGTAATAAAAAAGTAGACCTGTTGGTTAGGTGAAAAATTCGCTATCAGATTCCTGAGCACAGCCTTCCTTTTCATGTGCAAACGGCACTAAATGAGGCATTTAATTCAACAAATCCAAAGTTCTGATCCGCCAGAAATCGAGGCTGGGTTAGTTCAATTTGTTACAAACGATCCCGGCATGATCAAAGTCCCAAGCGCTGAGTTCAGCATGCTGCTTAAATTAGTCTAACACCCAAGTCTTCGGCTGGGAGACAGTATTCGGAGTGTCTTACCAGAGGAGAAATTCTTTCTCACACATGGTTCTAATATTGTGGCATGCCAGCTTTCCTTTTTAATGGGCTGACAAGGAGGCGCAGTACTAACTTTCTGACTCCAGAAAGTTCTTGTGCTGTCACCCGCAAACCAGCTAGGATAATTTTTCCTCGGCTTCCTTATTAAAGCCTGAATGAAGGGATTGTGCGGCTTTCTTAATGTCACTCGGTCTGTTTGCCATAAATTCAGGCGATCATGAAGAAAGCTGCACTTACGTTTCGCTGGGAAATGAAATCAAGGAGCATGCACCTCGGTTCACAATAAATAACTAAGCGGGAGCTATTAAGGGAATTTCATATTGCTGCCTTATTACAGCAGCAGTTTAGATAATGGCTTCTGAAAAAACACATCTCAGTCTTCCTTGGCCAGAGCATGGGAGTAGGCAGGCGGGACCATTCACTGGTGCCGATATGGATGGGCAAAGGCAGCCGGGGTGAGAATGGAAGAGGTGGTGTTTGAGGAAATAATATAATATTTACATTTTTGCATGATGTTTGCCTTTTTAGCTCAGCAGGGAGACTCAAAGGCCTGTTGGCCAACGTGACACCCACCGCTGCAGGCTTCCTGCCTGCGATTGTTTGTTTTTTTGGAGGAGAGAGACTTGGGGTTGTTTAGACTATGAGCCTAATTTTAGAGGCTTATAATTATGTTGCTTCTAAACCACATATTTTCCAGAATTTGCTGCCCCATGAAAATAACTCACATGTGTGTCCAGCCTGGCTGGCAGCCAGCTGGATGCCCAGGGTCTCAGTTCTCTGAACTATTGTTGGGTGCTCCTAAAGCTGGGGAGAAGAGTGCAGGAAAAGTCTTGAGTGACAAGAGGCAGAAGAACTGGATTTGGGCTCCTCTCTTCCTGCTGCTGGGTCTTGGGTAGGTGACATGAATTCTGGGGGAGCGTTTTGAAGAGGATATTTTCTGTGGAATGGTGAATCTGAAAACATCCTGCAGGGTACCAAGAGACAAAAAGTCTGGGGATCTCTGCAGTTCCTTCCTTCTTTTTATTTTTTTAAATTTTTATTTTTTAGAATGGAACCTGCACAGGGATTTATCTAGGCTGTATGTTACCCCATTGATCCTACCCACCCAGGACTGGGGAGATGGTGTTGTTGGCAAAGTGTCAGCCCTGTAGGCATGAGGACCTGAATTTGTGAATCTGGATCCTCAGTACCCCAACAACCATGTAAAAGCTGGGCCTGGAGGCAGATATCTATAACCCCAGCACTCGAGGGTAGGGGTTACCCAGCAAACCTCACCTCATCCTAGGGACCTCCAGGTTCAGTGACAGACTCTGTCCAAAACTAAGGTGGAAAGCAATAGATGAGGACACTTGTCCACCTCTGGCCTCCACACAAACACACGTATGTATACACACAGGAACATGTGTGTATGCACACACATACCAAAATTTAAACAGATAAAAAAAAAAGAAAAGACTTTCCGGGTCTCTGGTTTGTAAGGACACTTCCTTTACAGTAGAAATGGGTAGCATGGGTCCACAGGACAGTTTCTAATGATGTTGTCACGATGTATTCAATGTTCACTGAACATGGGCTCCATGACACCATCATCTCATGAATCCTCAGCTCACAGTCATCCACACATTAGATACTCATTGATGGTCAGAGAACACACTGGATTACTCGGTGGTCTAATCAACATTCAAACCAGCACAAGCAGACGATCATGCCAAAAAAGTGCAGGGTCCAGTCCAGGTGGTCTGCCGTGGGGTCTGTCGGCTCCCATGTGCTGTTGTGGCTTCAGGGTGACTGGCAAGGACTTCCAGAGTTTGTCTATCTCCTACCAAAATATCCTAAGCACTGCTCACCATTTCCTGGTATAATGGCTAGCCACATCCCTGAGCCGAGCTTCATCTGTAAAACAGTCCTGGTGATTTCTAGCGACTCTGTGATTCAAACTATACGGCCACTTCTCTGACGGTGCTGTTGAGTAGGATCTGAAACTGGCACATGAGATCATCAGAGTCCTGGAGAGAAAAAGAAAAAAAAGGAGTAATGGGGCCTGGTTGAACATCTTTGATATAGTCAGGACAGGGAGGTCTATGTGTGCATTTGTCATTCTAGTGTTGTCCTTACAAATTTTCTGAGCCTGGACGTGAGAGGCCAGGTGAGAGACGGCTCGCTCCGTGTGTTCTGAGCTCAGGTTCTGCAGACGCAAGGGGTCAGGGGCAACAGGGACAGAGCTGGCCCAGGGGCAAAAATTTATGTAGATATACAAAGACCTCTCGTGAGTCAACAACAAGGAAGCACAAACAAGGAAGCACGAACCACATGATTTTAAAGTGGACAAGATATTTCAACAGACACCCCACCCAAAAGATATGTGGATGGCAGCTGAGCATATGGAAAGACAGCCAACACCGTTTATCAGCACCAAGCTGCAAGTCAGAAGACTGGTGAGATGTTGCTATGCATCTGTGTAAATGGATAAAGGAAAATCCTGGTGACTCCTCTGATTGGGTGGGCAGCCTCTGCAGCTCTCTCACCCATTGCTGTTGGAAACACAAAACAGAATATCACTTTGGAAGACTGTTTGATGGCTCACAAAGCTGAGCGTGGTCTTAGTGCACCACCTAACACCTGAAGCTCTAGATATTTACTGAACTGAACCGAAAACACCTAAATAAAAAAAAAAATCTTCACATTAATGTTTATAATGGCTTTATCAAGAACCGACCCAAAGTGGAAGCAACCGGTGTTCTTCAATAGGTAAATTAGGAAACAAATGATGGTGGAAATGCCATAAAAATGGAATATTATTCATCATTTTAAAACAAATGGGCTATCAAGCCACAGAGTAATTGGTGAATCTTGATGTATTGTCAGGCGAACGAAGCCAACCTGAGTTCATTTCATTTATGCCCCATATAGAGGTCTATAGTAGCTGCGCTTTTGCTTTTGAAATAATGAGTTTCTTATGCGTTTAGCAAGCTAAAGTGAGAAAAATAGTAAGAAGCAGACAGATAGAAGCAGAAGAAAATTAACAAGGCATCACTAAACTGAGTACTTACAACATCTAGCAGAAATGACAGGACTTGTCCAATTGGGAGGGCAAGAAAACATAACATCATAAAATAAGGCACTTAAAACATCCAGCCGAAATGACTGGGTAAGCCCTGCTGAAATCACTATGCTGAAGTTCCTGGCTGAGAGATTTTCAGACAGGTGACACGGTAGCTCCATGTGCAGCTCCCCTCCCCACTTCTATCCCCAGTGTTCTGTTGTGGGGGACACAGGAAGAACATGAGCTAAACTTACTCATCTGAGACAAAGACTCATAGCACTTCCTATCTCATGGGCTGTAGGGAACGCTAAAGGATTGAGTCTCTTTCTTCACCCTTGGTCCATTGAGCCTGCTCCCCATTTGAAGAGCTGTTCCACGATGCCAGTCCTTCCCAGGGCTGGAGATTATTCTCGATTCTGGTCCCCATGCTCTCTGTACCTAGCTGAGACTTTGGAGGTGAGGAAAGACCACCAGAGAATATGGGCAGATACCAGCTGTGCTCATGGTATCTGGGAAAGGATGGAGGTGTGCTTCTGCTGCTGACTTAGACAGCAGGTTTCTGGGTACTTGCCAGCAGGGGCTGCCTGGAGCAGGTGCAGATGTTGATTCCCAGGGCTGGTAATGGGGGTCAGTCCCACCATCCCCTCCTGCACCTCTCTGTGCTATTCAATATTTGCCAACCTTGCCCTTGCCTGCCTGACAGAGTTTCAAGGTCTCTCCCCCAGGTCTGTCCATCTTCCTTGTCCCCCCTGCCCAGGGACGCTGCTGCCCTAGGGTCTTCTATGTAGAATCCTGAGAACTGAACTGGGAATAGTCCATTAGTGCCCCGTGGGAGGCAGGGCCAGCAGAACCTGGAGTACAGCATGATAGCAGTATAAGAAGAGAGACCTTGTCTCAAAAGAAGGTGGGAGGAGAGAATCAACTCCTGAAAGCTTTCCTTTGAGGTCCACACCCGTGCCGTGACACATGTATGCTCACATTTGTATTCTGTCTCTATCTCTGTTCTCTGTCTCTCTGCTTCTCTCTCTCACACACAGAGATGAAAAGAATGGTGGAAAGAAGGAAAGAATGAAAAAGAAGAACAAATAAACAAACTTGATATTTTAAATGACCAGTGAACGTAAATATCCTACGGGGTCCCAGTGGGCCACACAGATATCATTTTGTGAGGTACACTGATGGGAGCTATATTAAAGAGACTAGAAGCCACTGCAGAGGGGGGCTTGTCTCTTTTAACCTGTTTGAGTATGAAGAATAGAAAGGTATGCTTCTATGGCCCCCAGAATGATGTAATAACGAAGGTGAAGCGGGATGACGCAAATCCTTCTCACTTCAGTCTATTCTTGAGAGGCTTCAAAGTAACAGACTTAAACAGTCTCTCAATCTGCTGTCAGAAGAGCCTGGGGAAAGCCCTGCTTAGGTAGAACTCCTGTCCTTCAAAAGTCCTCTAGGATGGGGTCTAAGTATTTTTGCTTCCTCCACTCATGTTGTGAGAGATACATGTCATTTCTAGAAGTATGGAACTAATTGAAGAATATGTCCAACTCTTGTAGAGGTGAACAGGGCAGATAAATAAAAACCCCAGAGCACGTAAATCTCTGCTTCAAACATCAAAGAAGCAGGAGCCTGCTAAGTGTATTTGTATAATGCAGTAACTTATGCAAAAAGCAGCTTTGATAAATGTCTCCTAATTTATTGTCATGTATCTCAAATCAAAGTCAAGCATTTATGGGCTGAACATGAAGGAACCCAGACCTCTGAGAGCCAGAGAGGTTTGAAGTGGGCAGGGCAGAGCTGGGCTGAGCAAAGGTTAACAGGGATCTGCTTTGAATGTTAAGAACATTCTAAAAAAAAAAGTGAAAGACAGAGGGCCCTAGCTTGGCTCCAGGGAACAAAATGGGACTAGATTCCCAGGATAGACAAGACTTGTGCACTGACATGTCTTGGGACCCAGAACAAAGGCCAAATTCATATTCCTTCCCAGATGATTGTCCATATCAAATAACCACCATGATGAAACAGCCCCTTACTCTAGAGCAGCGCATCTCAACTTTTCCTAATGCTGCAACCCTTTAATATAGTTCCTCATGTTGTGATAACCCGCAACCATAAAGTTATTTTCATTGTTACGTCGTAACTATAATTTTTGCTACAGTTATAAATCATAAATATCTGTGCTTTCTGACAGTCTTAGGTAACCCCTGTGAAAGGGTCATTTGACGCCCCCCCCCCCCAAGGGGTCACAAACCTACAGTTTGAGAATCACTGCTCTAGATCGGCATTAGGCTTGGCATCATGCCTTTAATTTTCTTATAACTTCTTAGCACAGACTTATGAAGGGATATCCTTCCTGTCCTTATTTTATGACCAGGGAAACTGAGGCAGAACAGGGGAAGTAAAATTTGAAGAGTCAGGAGGTAAGGTTCATAGAAGCAGGCATGCTTTCCTTGTCTGGAGTATATGCACGTCACTGGTGGGGAGACCCGGACTCCACGCTGTACTGAGCTCTGGCTGTGTACTTCTGACCCTTAATAGCTCTCAGCCCCAAAAACCCATCTATGGAATGGACCGGATGGCAGTGTCTGTCCTTGGCATTGTCACAACTTCTACGCACATGGCCAGTGTTTCATCTGTAGAGGCTGTTGCCACGACAGAATTCTCTAAGAGTACATGTATGTTCATATGTGTGCAGGGCAGGGAACAGAGGACAACCTCAGGTGTTGTTCCTCAGGCATGGGTGCTCTCTGTCTCTGTCTCTCTCTCTCTCTCTCTCTCTCTCTCTCTCTCTCTCTCTCTCT
>CAJQZJ010032284.1:3539116-3566616 GCA_907164525.1 Lophiomys imhausi
AAAGAAAGAAAGAAAGAAAGAAAGAAAGAAAGAAAGAAAGAAAGAAAAAAGAAACCCTAACTAAGACAATACTCTTGGCATGCTGTTTCTGGGGAGCCACAAGATGGGTAGCTTGTGGGTGAGATCCACAGCCTTCGACTTGGAATTGAGAAAATTCAAGATCAACACCAGCTTCTCAAGCTGTTTCATCATAATGGAGGGTGACAATGGGAATCACTTACAAACCTCTCCCCTCTGTGCCTTGCCTCAGTTTCCCCACATATCATTCAAGTATTTTCAGATTCTAATATCCAGTACCTTCTTCTGCAAGTACCCGCTACCTCCAGATCTGCAAGCTCGTGCTGTTGGGAAATGCTAAGTTCAATAATTACTTGGAATCAGTGATCACACCCAGTGTAGTGACTCACTACTTAAAAGTTTGACAAGTCTGTGTAGAAAATACTCCACATGTCAAAGGCCAAGAAATTCCCAAAGGCCAGTGTGGTGACACAAGTCAGTGTTTCTCATTCTTACTTGAAATTCTACCACTTTTATGTTTTTAATAAATACCATATTTATATGACTTAACAACCCAGTAGGAAGTGTTTGTAAAAATGCTATACAGTCCCCTGCCACACAACCCAAACACATGCATACAAACATATGACCTTGTTTGTTCCCTTCATTACATGCCATGGCCCCCCAAGGTTCTGGGTTAAAGGTTTGGTGTCTATTTATGGCACTACTCGGAGGTGGGAAGCCCTTAGCAGGATGACTGAAGATGTGTTCACGAAGGAGACCCTAGCTTTTGTGAGGAGATCAGCGTGCTGTACGCATGGTTTCCTCCACGATGCCTGTCTCAGACTGACCCTGACTCTCAGCAATAGACAAAGCCAACACATACTCAAGCCTTTCTTCCAAGAGGTTGATGTAGCGTGGGCTTTATATCTCAGTAATAGAAATCTAACTAACATTAGACGAAGGTCACAACTCACCCACATCGCCATCACCTCATTGATCCTTTGGGAAAACCTGTGGTGTGATATTCTGTCTGCCAGGCTATGCAGCTATTTCCAGGATCCAATGAAGTGGGGGCAAATTTAAAAAGTGATTCAGGGGACTGTACACATTTGGAAGGAAGAAGTAGGGAGTGTCTGTCCTGGTTGGTTTTTATTGTCAACTTGGTATAAAATAGAGTTACACGGTAACAGGGAACCTCAGTCAAAGAGCTGTGATGATCAGATTGGCCTGTGGCCTTACCGGTGGGAGATTTTCTTGACAACACTATAGTAGAAAGGGAGGATCAACGGCTGACATAATATTCCCATGAACCTTTCTTCATGTGTCCTCTACCTGTTTAAAAGCCATAAACCTTGGAAAGATGTGACTAGTCCCCAAATGCAAGAGTATTTCTAATAAGAAACTAGTAGAGAGGAAGCCAGGCTCTGTATAGGGTGAGAGCACAGTAAAGCTATAGAAACATAAGTTTCCACGTCAATGACTTGGGCCTGCCAGTGACCCCAAGGCTTCTCTCTTTGCCACCAGCCATTCCTTGAAATGCTTTTTGTTTGGGGAGGCACCCTGGCACCTGTGGGTGTGTGCACCTAGCTGAGCATCAGCAGCTGGCTACTGGCCACAAGCAATGACACACTCTGCTTGTCACATGTGACCCAAACCCAAACTTAAGGCAAAGAGTTCCCATGCTCCAGAGGTGACAAGTGCTCTAAGTTAAGTTCCACAAACAGCCTCTTCATGGAGACAGAGACTGCTTTGTAAGTCTCTCTCCCCCTAACTCAGAAAACCCAGTGAGATGGAGCTCCTTTCTGCTAACCTGTTGGCTTTCTTTTATATTTCATGATCCCTTTGTGACGTGGCATAATACAGCATTAATGTGAGGTGATCAACTGACAATTAAAAATTATACAATGGGAAGTATAGAATATTTTCAACCTCACACCTCAAGTTCTATGAGTTAAAACATTTTTAGGATGTGTATTATTACTGACACTATACAGTCTCCTAAGCAGATGGGTTTGCCAGATGTGGTTTTTCCTAACTTTAAGCAGAAATTGACACGTTGAGAGGCATATCAAGATTCTGAGATCCAGACACTGGTATTGACAGAGAGGGCCAGGAGCAATCGCTATTGATTAGATGGTGCTAGTAATTATATTTACTGAGCTGTTTGATTGGGTGGAGCAGAGGTGAGGCATTCTTCAGTTTGGGAGAAAGCATTTTAACAATGTTGTCAGTGAGAGCCCTGGAGGCAGGGCTTTTCTCAGTCTTTGCTCATGGTGCCTGCTATAATTGCTCAGCCGTGCAGCACAGCATGGCTAGACAGTTTGAGGAACCGCTGTGTTTCTAGGCAACATCCCGATGTGTTCTATATCAGGTTAAGTCAGCACTTGCCTCGTCTTCCCTTCTGTTGCTATTGCTAGAATCACCATCCCACTGTTATCTTGACTGCAGTACCATCACCACCACCTCCATCGTCACCATTGCTGCCATCACTACCACAGCAGCACTACTACTGCCATTGCCATCACCACCACTGGTGCCATTAGCACCACCACCATTTCAAACATCACCTCCGTCATGCCAATTGCTACCATTACCGCCGTTATAATTGTATCCCTACTGTGACTGCTACCACTACCATTACCAGCCCTGCCATCAGCACTGTTGGTGCTATTACCACCATGACTATACCACCACCACCATTAGCATTACCACCATTTCCACCATTATCATCACCACCATTATGATAACTACTAGCACAACCATAAATACCATCACCATTACTAACTTAAATAACTGCCATTGTCACCAACCACCACCATTACCACCGTTATCATTACTGCCAGTTGCAACATTATCATTACCACCATCAGCACCACTGCTACAACCATTACCCTCATCACCAGTACTGCCCCCATATACTAATAGCACCGTCAGCTATGCATTAGCAAGAGCCCTACCACCATCCCCGTACTGTGACTGTACTATCACAGTTGCCACTGCCGTCTCCAAAACTCACCAACAATTACTAACACTCAGACTCAACACAAACGTCATTAGCCACTGCCATTTCTGGGACTACAACCAACACCATTTTCACTATCACTGTTGTCTCCATTCCCAATCTCTCCAATCCAAGAACATTGTTTTCAACACCACTACAACACCGCACCACTACTGTGAGGAACAAGTTACTTACACGTCAACAGCCCTGGTTTGTACTCCTGCTCTGTCCCTGATTCTTCCCCATGGGCATCAGCACCTGGCCCAGAGGGCTGTGATGAGGGTTAAAGGAGTAAAAATCCAGACAGCAGCATCACACAGCAAGCTGGTGGTGTGTGGAGAAACTGAGCTGTCCTTGATGGATCCCATGGACTCCTTGAATGTATGCTCCTGGTGCTGTGTTCTTTCCCCTGCCTCCTCCTCTCCCTCCATCTCTCCCTCCTCCTCTCTCTCCTCCCCTCCCTCCTATTGACAGGGTTTCACTGTGTAGTCCAGGCTGGTCTTGGTTGCCTCCTTCTCCTAAGCCCTGAGTGCTGGGATTCTAAGCATGTGACCCCACTTCCATCATCCTGCTGTCTTTTCTAGCTCTAGAGAGATTTTGGATTTGAGCCACCCTTCCTCCCTTCTCCTCTTCTCCCCATGCCTTCTCCTCCTCTCTTGTTTTATTTCATACTCTAGATTCTTTGGCATCATGGCTGGATGACTTGTAAAAACCTTTGTTCATTAAAAACACCATTATCTCAGCTGGGTTGGTGACCTGGAAAGCCAGACCTACAAACACACACTTCCATGTCCTTATCACAGGGCTCAACACCTGCTCAGGGCTCAACGTATATGCCCTCACTGAGTATCTGTGTCCAGATACATATACACAAACACATACACATGCATAACCAGTCTGCAGAGTGAACAGGGCATTCTGACAAGGGGTAGCAGTAGATAATTTTCCTCTGTGGGGTCATTGGAACAATTTCTGATCCCAAAGCACAAATGCTGCAGTTCCTTTGACCCCAGGTAAAAGAAACTTTATTGGGGGATGGAGTTCCAAGGAGCCCAGAGGAAGGGAATATGTAGGTCTTAGTCTTTTCTGAGGGAGTAAGGGGGCACAAGAGGCCTGTCCTACTGACTGAGGGACATTATCCTGAAATCTTCCCTATGAACTCTCACAGAGTCCCTGACCTTCCCACTGGTGAACTATTTTTCTTGTGTTCCCCAGCACTCCAACAGTGAGAACATGGACTGTACCCCAAGACAGAACAGAGAACACTCCCCTACAGTTCCCCTCCTTATCCCATCAAGACTGTCCCTGTCTTCTTGGTTGCACCAGCTTCTTCCCCACTGACCCTTGGAACCTACAGCAAAGCGCATTGCTCTTCCACCAAACTCTCAGTGCTGGTCTGTGGGAGATAAGGTGCACCTGCCATTTAATAGTCCACCTTCTGTTTAGCAAGTCTGTTTTACCTAAGTATAGATTGAGTCGGTTTGGTTTATTGGGACATTTAACCTACTACATGTTAAAGGCTATAGTAGCCACCAAGAATGCAGTTTAACTCCATCTATCCATCCATCCATCCATCCATCCATCCATCCATCCATCCATCCATCCAGTTAATAAACATATCAGGTACTTTCAAAACAAGATTCTGGGATCTGTACCGGGATACAAACATGGACAAAGAGATCTGACAGGAGAAGAGAGAGCCAAGAACAACTCATATGATCACGACCATCCTCCCTGACAGATGGAAGGTGATCCATAGCAGCTGTGTAGATGTTAGTGGTAAAGAATAGGGGCCCTTTGCAGGGAAGCCTCTGCCTGCTTAGTGTCTTTTTGCTGACTGAAATAAAGCTCCTTTTCTCAACACATCATTTGCACTGTTGAAAGTCATTATGGTCATTCCTTGATTTCTGTGAAAGATGGTTCCAGAACCAGCCATGGGTCAAAATCTTGGCGCAGTATCTGAGCATATAACCACATCATTCTTTGCGCTTTACATCAGCCCTTAGGTTCCCTGTTACCCTCAGTGCAACACTGGTGCTATGGAAATAGCTGTTGTCTCACATTGCGTAGGGAATTACAGTGAGAAAAATGTCTGTCCCTGTTCAGTTCACTACACAGTTCGTGAATGAGATCCATGATACAAATGCAAGTGGTGGCTGATGGAGACTGAGGGGCTGGGCTGGGGAAGGCAGCAAGCTACAACAGTGTACCGCCTTCAAAGTTGTACATACAGAGAACAACTCCATCTAGGTGGGCGCAGGAGCCAGAGTTGGAGGTATGAACTTGTCCTGGCCTGACTAAAAGCTGAAACAGACATGGTTCCACCTGGCCTTTTTATCTCTCTGTCACCCCGTGCAAATCATTTCTCATGATGACAACTACTGCCATACCTCTGTCCCAAAGCTTTGGCAGATGAATATGAAGTTTACACTGTAGACTGTAGACGTCTTAATTTTGAGTTCAGAATACAATGAGCCCACAGCTAACATTCAAGGCTTGAGTAAGACTGAAGGACGGATGTCAGCAAAGGATGATCAAGATGGTGAAGGTGACAGAACAGTGGACATGTCAGCAAAGGATGATCAAGATGGTGAAGGTGACAGAACAGTGGACGAAGTGAGAGTCACAGTTCAAACTGTCCAAGGCCGAGAACAAAGGCAGCTTGTTCTTAACCTGCTTCCAAAGCATGGTCTCTTCCAGATAATCCGAAAACTATCTGGGCATCCCTACTCATATGTGGGAAGTGTCTGTGGGGGCCCTGGAAGGGCCTGGGTGGCAGGGAAGCTGCCAGAAAGGACCATGGTTTGAGCTGAGGTAGTGGTCAGTTAGTGAAAGGCCAGATCCCTTTCACTACCCAAGCAGCAGGCACAATGAAGTGTTAAAGAGGGTTGTTATGGTTCACAGTTCTAAAGTTCCAGTCCCTGGCTGAGGGAGCTCATTGTTTGCTCCTCCCCCATGAGGTACCTTATCATAGTAAGAATTCTCAGTGAGGAGAACTGTCCATCTCATTGGCCAGGAAGCAACAAATAAAATCAAAACAAAACAAAACTGACCAACCAACCCACCAAAACAGGAAAGAGGAAGATGCCAGGATCCCACAATTCTTTCTGGGGCATAACTCTAATGATTAGAAGACTTTTCAGGAGGCCTCATCTTCTACTGACCCCATTGCCTCCTAACAGGGCTTCCGAGGGGACCAAACCTTTAACTCCTGAGCCTATGGGGCAGTCCGGCCATCCTCCAATCACTGGAGAGTGTGAAGGTGAACTGAGAAGCCTCCTATTCCTCATTGCATGGTGTGCCCTTTCTCCCCATCCTCAGGCTGGCTGGAGAGGGCAGGGGCCCCATTCCCAGGCTCTCGAAGCACAGCTCTGAAAACACGTCCCCTTGGCATAGTCTGATGGGAAGAGGAACTTGGATAGAGGAAGCAGATACCTATCTGCTGCTGAGCAGCTTTGTGTCCTCGCATGATGGATGGCTCTGAAGGAGGAGCTAGAAAACAAATTATTGTGTCTCTTCCCCACCGACAGGTCTTTAGTGGGGCTGACCGGGTAGAGGAGATGCCGCAGATTAGAGGGTGCCTCACAATAGGCACTCCTCACAGGAAAAGTGTTCTAAGTTTATCTATTGTTAAGTGATATAATTTATCGTCACTGAGGGTTAAGGAGCAATTCCAGTTCTTTCCTTCTTCGGGAACAGAGATTTGTAAGATAATGCCCAAATTTAGACACCGAAGAACTGCCTGCAGAAATGTCCCCAAAGGCGGGTGGCTGGTGCCTGCACGCTGGAAGCCAAGTCATTCACAGAGCTAATTTGAGGCTCTCCTCAGAAACTATATTTGCTTTCTGAGCGCATGGTGAGTTTTCATCTGGGCTCTGACCAGCTGACAGCTATGCAAGTTTGTAGATACCAGTAATTGCGGATAGATAACCTTGGTCGTTGACCTCGTCAGAGCCAGGCCTGGCGGCTTTCCATTGTTTCTGGCTTTGCCAGTTGCTACTCAACTGCTGCGGGATGAATTTATATATTAAGAACCCGCTGCAGTGGGAATTGCTTATCATTCCCCTCCGTTCCATCCTGTAAGCTTCTATTTACTTGACGTGAGGAGCTGGGAATAAAAACCGTGCTCTCGCTGTTCACTCTGAGTAGCACAGGGCAGTGTGCGTTGAAAAGCTATCCTAATTTCTAAAAACAAAGGGAAGGGGAGAGCATGCATTTGCCTTCTCCAAATCTCACAGAGCCTCTGTGAGATTTGGAGACCCTCATCTCACCCAGCCACTGTGGGTGTCTGAACAGGGTTCCCTTTCAGAACACCGCCTTTTGGCGTTCGATTTAGCTTGAAAGCAAGAGCTTGAATTCTGCCCATCACCAACGCCAGCGTGAAGCCCTTGTGTTTTAAGGAAAACAAGCCGCGCAGAATTTATGTTTAATTCAGAGAGATGCTTTACAAAGTCTCTGAGAGGGAAAGGTGATGGTGATCCTGCGGTGAAGGGACAGCACATGACAGAGCCACATAAAGACTGGAGTCCAAGTTAGCACCAGGCACACTGGCTCATGGGTGGAGTGTTAATGCTGGGAACATCTCTGCGGTGTGCTGTGTGGCCCTCTTTCTTATTCTTTTTGCTTTTTTTTTTTGGATGGTTGGAGTATCAGTGACCACGCGTGGCTGGCATTGCAATTAAGAAAACCAAGATGAAGCTGCAGAGAACAACCTTTTCCAGACAATATTAATGGAAAGAGAAGCTGGCCGGTGTTTCTTGGGGCTCTTCTTCCATGGCCTTTGAACTTTGAGGCAGGTTTGGAGAAGGGCTAGACAGGTCCCCATCTCTGTCAGAAGGGGCATCAGAGACAGGAGAAGAGGAGCAGAAGACAGGCCAGTGTCAGTAGTAATGACGCAAGGTACATTCCAAGGGTCTGACATTCCAAGGGTCTCGCTTCAGCGGCCAGCTATAGGAGTAGCATTTGGGATGCCTGGCTGCTGAGCCACAGTGTGTCACTGCTCAGCTGAGGAGACCAGCCTTTAATGCTTTCAACATCAGAGCATCAGATCTCTTCTTCATCCGGGGAAGGGAGCTTCGGGTTAGTCAGGCAGGGCAAATAGCTCAAGGGAGATTTCATTTTTCCTTTGTCGGGCCCCCTGCTTTCATCTGCTAGTGACACACAGTCCAACTACCGCCCAGGGAGAAAAAAAGGCTTGTTGGACCCAGGAGAGTATGGTCAATTTGGAGCCTGAGCTGGAAGCAGGTACCCACCTGGGTTGCTGGAGGCTTATGGGAAACCCAGGCACAGAGCTAGGGAGGGGCTGCTGCAGTCACTTGTAGTTTCTGGGAAACTGGCCTAAGAAGTTTTCAGCCCTGGCTAGTCTAACTGGTCTGGTCTCCCTTTCAACGAGGAAAGCCCTTTCGATGTCTCTACCTGTAGGCATATCTCCTTTGTCAGCAAGGGAACAGGAACAAAGGTCATGCCAGGAATCGACAACCAGCTCATTTCTGTAGCTGGTTCATGAGCCAGAAGCCCTGGGTTCAGATCCAAACTTTGTCCTTATTAGGTATTTAAGCCTGAATGATATATTTTAGTTTTCCCGCCATTAGTCTCATCTGTAGAATGGATACCGGATGAATGTCAGGTTGTGGTATGGGTGTAAATGGCATGCTGTGAAGGCTCCATGGAGTTACTGTGTACACAATGCCCATGTCCCTGCTTAGTGTTAGAAAAGTTTCCACCAGTGCCAGGCACAGCCTGTGATCCCAGCACTCTAGAGGACTAAAAGTTTGAGGCCAATCTGAACCATATAATATGGCCAGATCTGGTCAGAAAGAAGGAAGGGGGTGAGGAGCCAGGGAGAGAAAAAGAAACGGCTCCACAAACATTAGCTACCATTGAAAATATCCACTTAGCCATTTAATTTTCATTTGAATGCAGTCCAAAAAGCCTTAATATTTTAAAAGCAGCTTCATGGAGTGGAAATAATGTTTATGAAGCAAAACTAAGATGGCAAAGAAGTTGACTACAACTCAGACAACCGTGCTGCCCAACCCCAAGAGAGAGGTTGAATCTTCAGTCAGCTGCTCTTTTTAGTGTAATAAATGACTGTAGGACTCAGTTCTTAGGAGATTAAATTAACTAAGTAAGGCAGACCTCCAGAGGAGGGGAAGAAGTGGGAATTTAGCCCAAATTTAGAGGAAAGAGAGTCTATGTAGGCAATGGGAGAATCAAGCCAGGTACAGGGCCCAGAAAGTGATAATCAGATTTAAAAAAAAATCAACAATGTAGAAGGATTTACTAGATTGCAAATCCAGCAGGCCACTGCCTGTGTTCTCAGGGGGACTGTCAAGCACAGGTGTGGGCATGAGAACCTGCAGAGATGAGCCAGACCTTGAAGTGATATACTGAATGTTATCTATGAACCAAGGAGTGCATTCAGAGGTTGAGTGACAGCACGTGGCCTCAGGAGGCTGGAGGAGAAGTAGGGAGCACAGAGGACTGTTGTCCCTTCCTTTTGGAAACCAGGAATAGCACCAGAGAGTCCAGGACCTGTGGTGAGAAGCATCCGACAGGTCTTCATCTCTTGGGGCCAGATGAACATGACAATCCTTCAGCTACCACCAGAGATGATTAGCTCATCTGGTCAATAACTCATCAAATACCAAGTACATGTGAGAAACTAGTCAAGGGTTAGAAATATTTTTTTCTATGGATCCAGAATTATCTGTAAGCTCACATGCAAGGCTTTTGATGCCAAAACCTATTCAAAATGCAGAGATTGTGATTTAGCATGTCAAAGGTGGGCCAATGCATTCGCATTTTAAAGATTGTAAATTTTGCCTACTGAAGCTGTTAGGGGTCAGATAAGAACTATCTCCCTAAAGGTTCATGTGTTGACAACTTGGTCCCTGGCTGGCAGATCCAATCACTGAGGGGTGATTGGACTGCGAGGGCTCTGACCTAATCAATGGATTAATCCTATATGGATTCTTAATCCAATGGCATTATGGGAAATGGTGGGACCTTGTGGAGGCACAGCCACAGGCTCTAAACCACTGAGCCGTCTCTCATTCCCCATATTAAAAATCTTAAAATTCAAAAAAAAAAATTACAGGATCCTAGTCAAGCGCCAGACACTTTCTTAAGTACTATGCCTATGTTAGTCTTTGTAACCACCTCAGGAGGCTGGTGTGATCTGGGGTTCCCATTTCACAGAGGAGGAACTTACAATGCAGGAAGGGTCCCATCATCTTGAAGAGCTAGGGACTGTCCTGCCTGATTTGAACCCAGGCAGCCTCACCCCCAACCTCTGTTCTCAGCCACAATACAAAGTGTGTAGTAGAGGGTCTCTGTAGCCAGAGAAGAAAAGAACTGCTGTGCGGACTGTACCTTGGAGAATGTGAGGCATCTTAATATTCCCGAGGTGCTGAAGTCCATAGGTGAGAGAGAGAGAGAGAGAGAGAGATTATTAACTTCACCACTAGCAAGTTCGAAGGCTTCCTTTCACAAGCAGCCAAAAATCTCAACTTTTGACATGTGTATTTGGGAATCCCAAAACTCAAGAAGTTTCAGACTATCAAATCGGACAGGTCATCTGCCCCCTCTGCCATCCCCTGTGCATATAGGTTATTCTCACTATCTTAAAGAGCCAGTGTGTGCTTTGTAGCTGCAAAGTCACTTTTTTCATGCATCCAGGTGTGGCCACAGAGGTGTTCTAACAGCACCAGAACACCAAAAGCAGCCTAAGCATTCACCAGAAAGTAAAAGGCATGAAAACACCACAGACCTAGCTGACGAAGCCTTCCTAACCTCCTCAGTTTGCTCTTTCATACCTGGGTCTTAAGGAACTTGCCCAACTGGGTATCCTTCTGCTTGGGCTCACATCTCTGTGCTTGCCTGCCGTGGGTGGGTGTGATCTAGAGCAGTTTTCTCCACCTGTTTATATTTTTTCTTCCTCATCTCTCAGGTGGACATGATAACAGTGCCTTGCTCTGATCCTGGCGCTCCTGTTACATAGGCTAAAGGCATGCCTGAGGAGACTGTCATATGGGCTACGTGGCATGGCAGCGGAGCCAGAACACGGGACAGGATGAGTCAATGATGGTGATGAGGATGATGAAGATGATGATGATGGTGACCAAGAGTCTTATGATTTCAGATGGCAATGGGAAAAGTTACAAGCATGCCGCAACTGAGAGTGAAATTGCTATTTATTGAACCAAATTCTAATCTGCACTCTTAGACTGGGGCAGACCATGGAGTAACAGGAAATAGGAAATGATATGGCCTATAAGGGAGAGGAGGGGACCATAGGAAATGGGTCCTCCCACAGAAGACAGATTTTAAGGTTTGCTGGAAGCCATTGGTTGTTATCATGTCTCCTGATGGTGAACATAGGCATTCATGAGGCCACAATGAAACTACTCAAAGCTAAAGAAAGGCCCAGGAGAAGGTCACTATTGTGAGAAACATTAGCCACTCACACCCCAGAAGCCTGGCTATTGCCCCTTGGAAGTGCTGGGAGCAGCAAAGAGGCCTCTTGATGTTCAGGCCTCAGCGACATCAGCACTCGAGTCAGGAGCTCAGCATCGAGGACCAGCAGTGCTACCACAGTCACCTGGTCATCTGGTTCTCCTCCTGTATGTAAGTGATGGGCCCTGTGTCTTAGTGAAGGCACTTCCAGCCCCAGGAGTTCCTCTGCACAATGCAATTTTCATTTTCAGTAAAAGACGTGGGAACCACTGCCAATAACCCCTCTGCTTTGTTTACCAACATAGTTAAACTACAAACCACTGCAACCCTACAGTGCAATCTTACCCACTTAGCAGGTCGATTAAGTCATGGACACAAAATGGTAAACAGATATTAGAGCCAGCCTATAAGTGAGTCATTTGAATGGAGTGGGTTATCATGGCAGGTTCTTAGGGCTGAAGGCGGAAAAGTTCACACCTTCCTGACACCGCTATAAAACACTGCAACATTACAACTTTTCAACCATATCTAAAAGGCCAATTTAGGTTTATTCCCATCCGAGTTTATGGCCACGGTTCAGCGGGTGTAAACTGGTAATAGCTGCCGTCCAGCTCTGGGTGGATGCCAGCACAGATGTGTTCAGTCAAATGACTAATTGAAAACCTTCGACAAAATCAGCAGCCTGGCCATTTTGCCTGCATAATAAAACAGCCTCGGATCAAGGCAGAGCCCAGAAAACCCACCCATCTCATCATCAGCACCATTAACAATCATGAGTAAAGATGAAAACAACGCATGGTTTATTCTGCAAATGAAGGCCTATAACTAGATGTGTTCCCAAGGGCCCATTACCCGTTTTAATAATACATCACGGAGCTTGAACAAACAGTTTGTATGCGCAGACCAAACAGAGCAGGCTGTTTACAGTCACCGCATAAGAGACTACTCCCAGCACTCTGGATTTAACAAATTTATAAAGGTACATAACATGATAGCTATTAGCAAAATTAAAAGAGAACCATTATGGACTCCAAGACCACTCAGCTCTACAGTCAAACAGAAACACCAACCCTAACTCAGGAATATCTCCCTCCTGCCCTCTCCCCCCCCTTTTCTTTCCTTCAAGAGAGGAGTCAAACTTCAACTCAAATTATGTGCATGAATAATAAAATACCATCTAATTAAAAACTGTAGTTAAATATGCAAAAATTAATGATAATGAGATTGGCAATACCTCTGAGTACAGATACTTTGTGAATTACCCACGAGTGTTTCTTTGATTGACCTAAACAAAGAATAACAGAAAGGCTTCCAGCATGCCTCGTCCTAGCCCCATGGTGCAACACAAGAGTCTAACCCAGGCAGCATGAGCCAAACACTGGAATGGGACAGTGGTCCAGCCAGGGCATTCTCTCCCTGTTCTTGTAGAAGGGCTGGGTGGGTATGGAGGTACCATGGATGGAAAGGATCCAGTAGGGGCTTACTGTGACTTCTGAGGCTGGTGGACAATCAGACCTGGAAAGGAGGAAACAGGCGGAGGAACCCATTTAAGTATATGTTCCTTAAAAGGATCCAGAACCTTCTTACCTTCCCAGATTCCAAAGCCTTTGAGAGAGTGTCTTTGTGACATTATGTTGCCTGGAATAAAGTATTGCTTCTAGAAATTTCTCCCTAATAGACAAGCTGATTTTCCCCCTTGGTAGCCTCCCAAGTCATTGCTTCTTATCAGCATTAAGTCCTTGATCCAGGTTTCTCTCACTGTTTAAAGAGACTGCCCTCGCCTTTAATCCCAGTACTCCAGAGACAGGCAGATCTCAGAGTACTGGGATTAAAGAACAGCCTGATCTACAAAGCTAGTTCCAGAACAGCCAGGGCTATTATACAGAGAAACCCTGCCTCGAAAAATAACAACAACAACAATAAGCAATGATAATAATAAAAGAGCCCACCCTCTCAGTATTCTTTTGAGATTCTCCTGGGTACCCGGTGACTGTGCCTTAGACTGGCATGCCATCTGAGTAGCTTCTCCCTTGGGCACAGTCTCTTCCCCTGAGCATGGCCTGCCCCTGAGCACAGCCCCAATCAATCATGGCCCTACCCCTATGTCTGAGCACAGCCCTGCCCCCTAAACATGACCCAGTCCCTAAAATTGTCTCCCTACCCCTTGGACACAGCCCTGTCCCTGAACATGGCCCTTTCCCCTAAACACAGCAGTGTTCCCTGAGAACAGACTCACAGCTGGATCAAGCTCTTTGGGGTCAGGAACCCCAACTTTATTGCCCCCAGGTCTTTGCTAAGGCTCAGAGTAAGAGTCTTACCCTCCCTCAAGTCACCATCTGCCCCCTCTCTCAGCAGGCTATTCTGAGAAGAGGAGAAAGTGACAAGGGAACAGTAGCATCCTGTAGCAGAAAGATGCCGCCATCTTGGTCCAGAAAGACTCAAACCCACGTCATAGCCAATGGATTCCCACCTCTCATCTGTTGAGACAGAGGCCAACAGGGAACACAAACTTCTCTTTGATGTGGCATCCCTCAATCAGACAGACCTGAGGGAGAGCTTCTATCTGAAAGTTCTGGAACTAACCACCTGATCCTGCTGAGGATGAGGGCTTGTCAACCAGTGTGTAGCTGACTTCAATTCTCCACACCCTTGTCATAACTATTGCAGTGATGTCAGGAGAGAGGGGATTTCCTTCACTGCCATGGCCTTGAGCAATTCTGAGGTATTGCGGTGAACTTCATGAGCCTTCTGGGTTTGACTTTCTACTGTGAAAAAACTCTGGTCTTTTCCTATGATGGCCAATGCCACAGTCTCTTGGCAGCTCTGGAAACTGAGTCACATATAATTTACAAATGATAGAATTTTGTGTGCAAGTCATATCTTTAAGTTCTCAGTAGACTGTTCAGGGGCAATGAGATACTAGATTTGGACCTCTGAGCTCCCTGGAAGGTGGAGGGAAAAGTCCAAGAGACAATCAAAAGGAGGCGAGTGACATCAGGCACTGAGAGGCATTTTCACTGGTACTAAGTTCTTGGTGGCAGACACTCTTGAGTGAGATGCAGTGACAGTGCCACTGCCCAAGGTGACTACTGGCAAAAGTCCTGCTACAGTGAAGAGGAACAGTCATGGTGACATTTTGTTTTGTGTTAGTACATACCAACCTCTTGAAGCCGGGTTTTGCCTAACCTTAAAAAGTTTGACAGAGACGCTAATCTCTGTAGCAATGGAAGATGGGACTAAGAGCCGCATATCGGAGACATCACTTGGGACATGTTTTTGGCAGATGAGCTGGGCTCTGGGGAATGTGCAATTCCTGTGTCTCATGACCACAGTCTTTCATGCCATCTTGGAAAGTCGAAAAGGGGAGACTGTCTATTGTGGATCACTTTGAACCAGCTCATGTTTTATATGTCAAACACTTGCAAAAAAAATGTCATTGGCTGCTAATGAGCTTCACTGTCAGGCCTGACTCCTCCCACTACAAGGGCTAATTGAGGCCAGCCTCCCTCTTCCAGCCTTTCCATCCCCAGGCTCCCCACTCCAGCCTCCACATTCTAGATCAGTGCTTGGAACAGCAAACAGTTTACTTGGCCTGCCTTTGTTTGCTGACTCATCATTTTTAGAGTAGCCTTAAATCAGTGTACCCCTGTGTCTATCTCCAGAGAATATCCCACAGGGGAAGGGTCTAGCTGACTTTGTCTCTGTCTACTATGTCAAAGCTCTGGGGTCTCCTCCAGTTACTCTTCCCTGCCTCTCCAAGTTCATTTGACCTTTGTGGATTTACCAAAAGAGGGGTCGTCTGCATGGAACCCAAGTGAAATATGGAGCCACCCATGCTTCTCTTGGAAATCGTTCCTGCCTAGCGGGTCCCCTCCACTGCCTGGCGGGGCCTCTTAGGGGGTGACCTCACTGTTTGACTTGTACGTGAGCACCACCACTTTGTTTTGAAAAGAGGGCTTGTGTTTGTTTATATGAAGGAAATGAAGTACTGGCTGCCCCTGGGGAAGTGTCTCCTGTGTAGTCAGTATTTGTCAGCCTGCTTCTGACAAAAAAAAAAAAAAAAAGAATTATTTAGGCCTGCTCTTTTAAAAAATAATGTCTATTTCATTTCTGGAAGAGGCCTGTAACAGGCAAGGGAGTGATCTTATTAAGGGCTGTATTCATTACATTTTCTCCTGGCTGGGACAAAATACCTGACAAAAGCAACTTACAGAGGGAAGGGTTTATTTTGGCTCAGGGTATAAGAAGGGATATGGTTCCTTGTGGTAGGGAAGGAATGGAAATAGGAGAACCAGGTGGCTGCTCAACTGTATCCCAAGTCAGGAAGCAGAGAGAACACTGAGGCTCAGCCCACCCTTTCTTATTCGGTGTGGACCCACCCACCAGATAGTGCCACCCACACTCAGGAAGGGTCTCCCCTCCTAAGTTAAAACTCTCTGGACATGCCCTCATAGACATACGCAGAGTGGCAACCCAACCCATTCACTTTGATAATGAAGATCAACCATCCCAAGGGGGCACGGGTTGAGTTGAGACATTTGAAATGGCTTGTCAAAGTACATGTTGTTGTAACAAAGCAACTGACACAAATAACTTAAGGGAAAAATAATTTGCTCTGGCGTATGGTTTTAGAGGGACCCAGTCATGTTTGCTTGGCCCTGTGAGCTTGAGCAGAACTTCATGGAGGCTGGATTCTTCATCTAATGACTGGGAGGAAACAGAGAAAGAGGAGGGGACTAGAGCCCGGGTGTAACCTTCAGCCACTTCCTCCAGCTAGATCCCACCTTGAAAAGCAGCACCAGAGCTGAAGTTCAACACATAAGCCTGTGGCAGATGCCACATGTGAAAGCTGACAGATGGGCTCCAAAGTAGAGAAGGGGGGGACTTTCAATCCCAGACTCTGAGATTGTACACTGAACCCCTGCCAGTGCACTGCTTCCCTACCTCGGAATGCTGGCCTGGCATAGTGAGGGCCTCTAACTTCATAAGAACATCAGGAAGTCTAAAATCTACTTGAACACCCTCAGCTCTTCAACATTAAAATGATTTTGACTTGCAGAGGGAAATTGAACTCCCAAGTCTGTTTCCTCTGAGATTATTTGGTGCTTTATTACGAAGAGAACTCAACTGGATGGTATTCTTTTTCTGTCTCGTGAAGAAATTAGTGACAGGACAAACAAAGACACCTTTGGACCTTTAATCCTTTTGATTCTTGTTTTTAAATGTGAAAGAATTCCTTGGTAACTGGCCAGCACCTGCTGTGCTGAGTTGTAGCCCCATGAGAGGGCAATGTGTGGGTGTCACACATTTAACTCAGCTCTAACCTTTTGTTAAGACTTCTGGTCACATAGAGGAAGAGGAAGAGGAGATGTTTAGAGAGTGAGGAATGTGCAAAAACCTGAAACTCAGTAACAAACATTTTATCAGTACATAGGTTTTTATTGAGCATCTAGAATAAGCTAGTTCATAGTTTAAGTGAGAACAGTTGGGTAAGTAGATTATGGTCCTTGCTTTCATGGAGTGTTCATTCTAGCAAAAGTAAAGAAAGGCCTGAAGTGAATAAGTCAGCAGAGTCACTTGACTGTCAACAAGTATGATGGAAGTAGACTGGAGAGGCCTCTCAGAACGATGGCACGAAAGCATCTATGTGGGTCTGCAGGGAGGTGTAACCATACAGGGATAAATGCCTAGCTGTAGTGTACTAAATGTGTTCTCTATCTCTGCTAGAGCCAGACTCTTACAATCCATAGTTTCAATAATTCTCCATCTGTACTTGGGCTAGAAGGTCCTGAGATGCTTAGCTGCAATCTATTAGAATGCACATTTTCTAGAGATGAGATGAACATGTTAGCCAGAAAGGACGAGATGCTGTAATAGAAACAGGTAGATCCAGGGAACCACTGAAATCAATCCCCAGGCAGTTTCTTCACCACCCAGACACAGAATGAACCACTAGACTTGTAACTTACAAGTTGGAAGAGGAGTAGAGTTGGAAACTCCTCTTCAAAGGAACTGGAACCAGAGAAAACACATAAGAACACGCTAACAATACAACTTGCTACTAAATCATTTACCAGGCAACAAGTTGTGTCTGGCAGGTGGGACCATTAGTCAGTTAATATTATCCTGTGATTGGTGGTGTGTGTGTGTCTGTGTGTGTGTGTGTGTATGTGTGTGTGTGTGTGTGTGTGTGCGCAAGAGCCTTGAAAATGTTAGGCAGGCACTTTGTTACAGAGCATATTTCCAGCCCTGTTATTAAGTTCACTTTGAAACATCATCTCACTAAGTTTCCTAAACTGATCTTTGCTCTGTAGCCCAGGCAGGACTTGTAATGTTCCTCGCTCTGCTTCCTAAACACCCAAAGTTTTGGCCTGCCAGGCCCAGCTATATTTCTGAATATAA
This sequence comes from Lophiomys imhausi, assembly GCA_907164525.1. NCBI lineage: Eukaryota > Metazoa > Chordata > Mammalia > Rodentia > Muridae > Lophiomys > Lophiomys imhausi. Next base: position 3,556,977 of record CAJQZJ010032284.1, read on the forward strand.
ACTGTCTCCAGAGGATTCACAAATATGGAAAGAAAACTCCTGAAAAGAAAGACAAGGATTGTTTTCAGTACCTTTCACTGTTACTATGACTAAACACCCAGCAGAGGGTTTATGGGAGGAAAAACTGATTTTGACTTGTGTTTTCAGTCCATCATGAAGGACAAAGAGGGTGGATTTCATAGTGGTGGGAGTACTGAAGAAGACAAGAGAGTGGGATTCACCACAGTGAGAAGATGTAGAAAAGGCAAAAAGGGATCATTGCCATCAGAGTGTGGGCACAACTTTTCTCATACCTTGGCAGATCCCTCAGCTGGACCAGAAGCAGGGCCAAGATGACATTTGAAGACCTAATCCTGCAGTATATCTGCCAGTCAGGTCCCATATACCAAAACTTCCATAAGTTTTCAAAACAACAGTACCAGTTGCAAACCAGATATTCAAATGTGAGCCTATGGGAGACACTACAGATCCATGCCATAACAAGGAGCAAACAGGAATTCAGAAGTACAGACATTCTCAGGTATCAGAGATGTGTGGGCCAAAGAAAGCATCAAGTATGTTTGCAGAGATGGAAAAATATTACAGTCACAATATCAGAATGAGGTACCAGTGCTTTTAAACTCAATCAAAAATAGACAAGACAGAGCTCTGTAAATTCAGAACAGGGTGCAGAAATGACACATACACAAAAATATTGATAGGTATACTTGAAGAGATCATTCAGAAAAAATGAAACAAAACACTTGGAGGGAAAAGAACAAAAACTTGAAAACTGTTATCTAACACAGCTTTGACATCCTGACTACTGGGCATTCTATAAAAGACAAAAACAGCAAAGACACACATGGGAAAGAGGAAATTACTAAGCAAGGAGCACTAAGAATGGTCTCAGAAATGAATCTCCTTATATGTTAGGAGCTCAGCATCATGTCCACAAGGCCCACCTTAGGCATATCAGTGTGGCATGAGAGATTAGCAAGAACAGAAACCATAGAGACTCTAGAGATTTCTGAGAGAAACATGAAATTATGCCATATACCAAAGGTAAACAATTGAATTAGAAACAAAAGAACTAGAAACCTTTAACATACTGAATAAAGTGAATTTTCAACATAAATTCTATACCCAGCCAAACTGTCAAGTGTTAGGTAGAACCAAGACATTTTCTAGACAGAAAATTGATGTCCTGGGGGATCTTCCTAGAAAACACAGAGAAGATGCATTTTAATGACTAAGGAGATTTGGGATCCAGGGAGCAAATCTCTCCCAAGAAAGGAGTAAAGGAAATTTTCAGAATGAGGTAATATGAAAAGTTTCACTGTAGTTCTAAAGAACAACCACTTCAGAGTAGAGTGAGACAGAGGTTCTGTGAGAAGGGTCTACTGGAGAAAGAAGTATCCCAGTAGATAATATGACACATTGAACTCATGACTCATGTTAAGAAACTCTTGGAGGAAATAGAAAGTTTTAACTTTAAAAGTATTTGTTATGTGTACACATGTGAACACATGTATGTGCATGTAGATGCTAGAGGTTGATGTTCTGTATGTTGCTTGATTGCTCTCCATATTTTGTTTTGAGAAGGAGGGTCTCACTAAACCTGGAGCTTGCCTATTGGCTAGCCTGGGTGGCTACTAAGTTCCCAGAATCCTCTTGTCTCTACCTCCTCAGAACTAGAATTTTTTACATGAGTGTTGAGACTCAAAACTGATGACCATATACTTGCATGGCAAGCCCTGTACACACCAACTGACCTATCTGTGCAGCTCCAGGAAGATTTTTTTTTTAACTAAGGAAATGAAAAGCATGAAGTAATTTTTTTCATTCCAAGGAGAGGCACATTTCCTCAAAATGAAATGTGTTTGTAATGCCACAGAGTGAATGACATTTACATGTTTGGAATGCTGAATAAATTGGCCACTTCTGAACTGGGAAATTTCACACAATTTTATTGGGAAATCTGAAGAGCAGATCTGCGCAGGTGTATGTGTGTCTGAGAGAGAAAGACAGACAAATCTTTGCTGACTAGAGTAGAAGGGCAATTTTAAAAGCCTAAAATTAAGGGATATAGAGAAAACTATAATTTTATTATTTGTTAAAAATTGCTTTTAACAAATCCTAAAACTAAAATTAGTGCTTCTGTAGAGAGGCATTGAAGTGAGTAGCAAAACATATCATATTTCCTTCATAAATCTTTTATATTTAACTATTTCAGTTATGTGCCTAAATGATTTTGGCAAACATAAAACAGTTTTTTAAAAATGATATAGATGCTTTACATAGAGCAGAAACTTCTCACCACCCCACCTCTTCACCCTTTCATCTTTTGAAATGGAACCTGAAATATTCACTGGACATTTGTACATGGGAAAACAACAAACAATAACAAAACCTTAGGTTTTCTAGAATCCCTTGCAGCTATCTTTTGGGTCACCAGTTAGAAAGCATAGTAGAATACATGCTTCCTTAGAGGTGTTCTTCAGGGAAGTGTCCTTGTCTTTTGTCCCTTCCAGCTTCACACTGAAGCTCTAGTCACCCATGAGGATTTCAAAATGGTAGCCATTCAGGGAAGAGTTAGGTTTCTATTATTCCATATCCTGCATTAACTATTCCCAGATGTCTAGAAATGAGGAAAACATTCATTTGCTTCCCTAAAAGCAGCATTATATGGGGAATGTTATATACAGATAGCTTTAATGAATGCATTTGAGTATGTGAAGCCTTGTGGGAGAAGAATGTCAGTAACTGGGTTTAGGACCTGATGAGGGTGGGAGTGAGAACAGGGACAAAAAGGAAATAAATCAAGAGGGGCCATATAAGTTCAAGGGCCATATAAGTTCAAGGGCCATATAAGTTCAACCTCAAGCATGGGCTCTGTGGTCTGGTAAGCCCTGTTCAAGAACCTGAATTAGAACACAAGGAAATAGCTAATTTCAAACTGGAAATCAGCTGGTGACATGGTGACACTCACCTACAGGTAAATGGGGCTCAATGCCAGTTCTGATGTGGCCTGTGCTCTTAGGAGGAAATCTTGACAGGCACCCCTGTTGACTCTGCTTAGATGCAGAGTTACACAGAGTGTGTCCTCTTGCATTATGCACACCTCCTGGAACCCTGGGTCAACCACCCACATGCCACAGGCACTACTCCTCACGTCCTCATTTTATATGGGAGTGGGGTGGGGGGTGGAATAGAGACACCAAAATGTTATACAAGTTCCCATGGACATATGGATGGAATTATGGTCTGGCTCAACCACAATACACAGGACAACGATGAATGACCAGTCTGAAATTCAAAAAAAGGAAGAAGAGAAAGAGAGATGAGACTTTAGCTTAATGGAGGAGAGTCTGACTGTACCCAACAGATTCTGATGGGAAGCTGGGGGTAGTTGTATCAGTGTAAGCAAAGGCTGGACAACACCAACTGCATGGAGGAAGGAAGTGTGAGCTACGGAACAGAAACAAATGATACAGACTTGGGAAGGTAGCTGCTCTCTGTAGGCATCTGGAGGCATTGCCAATGTTCTGTAAGGCATGAGGGCCACGGGGGCTTTGTTACTGTGTGCTTGCTTTTGCTTTTGTCTGTAGTGCAGGATTTCAGAAACTGGACTGCTCTCTGTGATATGAGACAGGGCCACCTTGGAGGGGTCTGCTTGCCTCCTCCTAGCATGTTCTCTGATGCTATGCGAGCTTGGAAGGCACAATGACTACAGTGGCCCTCAGAGTTTCCCTGAGCTGTTTTTATGGATTCCATCCCCCACCATATCTTCTCACTAACCAATAGCACTCAGGTGTAGCAAACTCACATTTTAAGTGAATATTTACATGTTTTGTGAGTCAATGACTTTTGTGTTTGGAAAAAGGTATTTTATTTATTTTTTCCCCAAGCAAGAGGGATTGAAGCCTGGAATCAGCTTCTAGGAGGGACTGTTACAGCATCTGTCTAGAAGAAAGGGTGAGTATGGGGCCCACAGCTATTCATTCCCTGGACGTAGGAGTACCTTCATGGAGGGGAGTGATTTCTTAACTGCCAGCTCCTTTCTGGCAGAAGCTGGAGGTCTGATGAGATTTCAGCCACACTCATAGAATTAATGATGAACTGGGCAGAAAAGGGTAGAACTCTCCCAAGAGAGCTCAGTGGAGTACTGAGGAGCAGGAGACAAGAACCCTCATGTTGGCAGTTTGCCCCAGTTTCAAGCAAGCAGTACACTGGGGATCTGGGAACCTTGTGTAATGTTGTGGGTGGCTACATAGTTTGAGGGTCCCTCTTTCTTTAACATCAATATAAAAAGCTTGAGCAGCCATCAGCAAGGGAAGGGAACCCTCTTGCCTCTCTCCAGCCCCACACTGAACTTAATTGTCATGCTCTTGGAACCTTCATCTTGTTTTGACCTAGCCTCTGTTGGGCATAGACCTAACCTTTAGATTGGCTAGGGTCTCCTCAACATTTGTACACACCGAGATTCAAATGGAGAACCAATGGCCAGAAGTTGTACTTGACTTTAGACTTCCTGAACTCTTCAGAGACAGGCCTATAACTTCCTTCCTCTTCCCAATCCTTTGCCTTTGCACACAGAGAGGGGCTGTACTTCATGGTGTAGACCCCACATCCCCCTCATGTCCATACATGACAACTAGCTGCCTGAGTACTGAAGAGTACAGACATTGTGGCCATTGGGAAGGAGGAAAGCAGTCCGGGAAATGTCTTTGGAGGATCAGGATGGGAGTTCCAGGGTCTTGGGAAGATCTAGACTATGGCTGCCAAACTATGACCAACACGAGATCCAGCCACCAACCTGCCAGTCTCAGAGAATTTGTACATTTTTTAATTGTTGGAAAATCTACATATGTGAATATTTGTGGCACATGAAAATGTAATAAACTCAAAAACCTGTGTCCACAAATAAAATCTTACTGAAGCCCAAGGAGGAAGCTGCATTTTTACACCAGCCACCCTGCCATCATCAGGAGCATGCACAACAAACTGACTTATTGGCCAAGCCTGAGACTTCCTGTCCCTCCAGACAGTGCAGTAGGGGGCTGAATAGGACAGATTGCAGGCTTTGATAGATACCACAATGTCCTTGCATAGGGGATGTGGCCACAGCCAAAGATGGACAGAAAAGAGGCCCCCAAATCATAGAAGGACAAGGCAGCTCATGCCTGTAATCCCAAAACTTGGGAGGCTGAGGCAGGAGGATCTTGAGTCTAGTCCATCCTGGGCTACTCGCTGTCTCTAAATTCATAAAAATATAAGCAAATAAAGCACAGCCACAAAGTTAGGGTGGTTCCTCTGTTCAGAGTCTAAGGACATTTGAGTGTGAGGAAATGCCTCAGGGACTTGACTATGGTGGTGAGGGAATGAAGCAAAGATAAACATACATACAGTGAAAAGGCATGATCAAATGGACCAGGTTAGCTGATGGAAAAGCTGCAGCATCCAAGAGGTTGTTCAGGTTTATTTTGTAGAGTAAGATGGAGGCAGGGTTGTTACATACAAATAGAGTTGAATCAAGGAGACATGGTTTATGGTAAACAGCTAAGCCAAGGGAGCAGGGTTAGCTAATCGCAGTAGGGGAGACCTCTTGAGGCTGCAGACATCCAAGGGGACAGATCTGCAGTGGACACTTCTGCACTATCAGCATTCACACTTGGACCAGGAGGGAAGGATTTGCCATTCCCCATGAGGATGAGGCACTGTGATACTCAGCATGGCTCTCACCATGTCCAACAGCACAGTCAGCTGGGACTTGACTCACTCGAGGCTCCCTCCACAGTAAAGCCATGTCTCCTCATAGGGTGTTTCTAGAAATTCACAGACTATTTTTTGGTCACACAGGGAACACTTTGCTGACTGAATCCCTCCTGGGGTCCCAACAAGATGACAGCATCCTCCCTCTGCCACCATATGATTCAGGAAGATTCCTCACATCCTTCCTCATCCACTTCCCTACCCTCTCTCAGGTCACGAGTGCCTCAAGGACTCCCATCATCATATTTGCTGTGCAGTCACTAGCTCTCTGTCCTTTGCTCACTAGCCTTTTATGATGATGGCCCCCAATAGCCTTGAATGAACCTTTAAAAAAAATACTCCTAAACTGTAGTAAAATTCACACCATAGCACCTACTGTCACAGCCGTAGTAAGGGTCAGTGGCAGAGGTGCGGTCATGCCATCCTGTGGCAGTCACCACCATATGTCACCAGAATTCTCTGCGCTTCCCAATTTGATGTTCTGTCTCCACCCAACCAATTACTCCTTCATTCCTTTCCCACCAGTCTCTTAAGCTTGTCTCTTAAGCTTCCCTTCTCTAGGTAGTTCATGTATAGGATTCATACAGTATGATAGTTTCAGTGGGAATGGCTCCCATAGGCTAATATATTTGATTACTTGGTGGAACTGTTTGGGAAGGATTGGGAGGTTGTGGCCTTGTTGAAGGAGGCATGCCACCTATCACAGTAACAAGAGAGTAAGCAAGAAACGCAATGTCTGACCTACTTCACCTGGCATGATCCATGTTGTAGGCTGTTTCAAATGTTCTTGGTTTTTTTTTTAGAAATGCAAATTATTTTATTATATATATTTTTTCTTTTTTTCCCAATGTTTATTTATTACTTCAAGTGTATTTGCTTTTAAAGGCTGAGTGAGTAACATTCCATCCTCTTTCTGTGGCATTTTGATCTCATGTTAGTATGTCTTTGTGTTGCTTGCTTGTGGCTGTTGCGAACAAGGCTCCTGTAAGCCAAGATATATGCATTTGCCTTAAGAACTGTGCTTCCATTATTTTGAAATATATGCCCCAAAACAGAATTGTTCAACCCTAGGCATGTCTATTATTAATGTTTTGACGAATTACCATGCTGTTGGTCACAGCAACCATACCATATAACCTTCTGACCAACAGTTGATAGTATTACATTTTTAAGCCAGAAAGACTCATGGAAACTTTGACTGAGAAAAGTACCATCCACCTTAAACCAGACAAGCAAATAAACAAACAAAAACACCTTTTTTTCCTAGAGAAGTCAGTTCTCTCTGGCTTCTCATGAGGCTTTCATGCAGATCTCCGCAAACACTGATGGACTAGGTGTAGCTATGTGGCAGTGTGTTGCTCAGCATGTCTGAAGCCCTAGGTTTGATATCCAGTATCCTGCCCCCAAATAACTCCCCCCCCGAAAAAAAAGCAAATATGTAATCCCAGCACTTGAGAGAATGAGGCAAGAGGATGGAGAATTCAAGAGCATATTGTACTATATATATATATATATATACATATATATATATGTATGTATGTATGTATATATATGTATGTATGTATATATATAGTAAGATCTTAATTCAATATACAAATTTAAAAAAATCCACACAAAAGTCTTCTGGCTTGTGTGCATTCAAGGACATCTCCAGCAGTGAGCTCAGAGCATGGGTGCCATTCTGTTTTCCCAGCTCACTCCCCAAAGCAGCCAGGGTTGAAAGTCTCCACCCTTGAACCATCCGCTTGCCCTGTGCTCAGTTTTTAAAATAACCTGTCTTTTGGCTTCTGAAGCTGGAGGACTGTTCTAGGGGCTGAACTCCAGGAAGTAATTGACATGTCCCTGTATCATGAGTGGTGTTGGGTGCAGGGGTGGTGACGTGTGGCTTCCTGCTGTGATAGCCGGTGTGTGGGAGACAGACGCCATCTGGAGAAGGGGAATGGGGACCAACAATGGCAAGCTGGTAACACCCTGTCCCTTCAGCACCTACTTTCTTTCAGACATGTAGTGTCACTCAATCCCAGGTTCTCAAAGTTCTGTTTATGGGGAGACGTTCCTTCCTGCCTACCTCCAAACCATAGACTCACCCTTCAAGGTACGGACACCCTCTTTATCCTCCAGTAAGCCCAAATCCTGAGCCTATTAAAGTGAACTGCATATTAGAGTCAGACAAGAAATTATAGAAAGGAGTTACTCTTTGTTTCCTGCAACTCCCTGGAAGTGTTTATTCTGCACAAGCCCTTCAGGAGCAGGGCTGGGTTGACTTGCCTTCTTAAGGGGGGCAAGATGATAATGGGGACTCCACAGTGGACTCCCCATCTCTTGGATGAAATAGGTAAAGCCACAGTGTAACTGAAGTGATCGAGAGAAAGGAGACAGGGCAGACTTCTCCCCCTCTAAGAGTGGCCTTGTAGGTTTAATTGTAAAGTATAATTACTTCAAGACATTCTAATTTGTTGTGTACAATATAAATCTGCAGAACTCCATAGAATTATGTTTTTAATGAAGACCCCAAATAAAATGTTCTTTTATGTTACAGCAGATGTTTCTTAATTCACTAGCACCATGCATTGGGGTATTAAGATTATTCCTTGGCATTTTATTATGAAGAACATACTTGCTTCATCAATTAAGTGGGCCATTAAAGACATAAACAAGCTTTTATGCCCTGCTTTTCAACAGCTGCTGGTGGTCTACCAAGTGGTAATCCAGCTTTCAGCAAATATTCTCCAGCTCAGAGAAGTAAATGTATTTAATAGGGCAATTTCAGGTCAGTCCACGGTCTCTCAAATCCCAGCTTGAGGAAATTCTTCAACTGGGAAATGGACTGGCAGGGTGTAGTTGGGCAAGTTATTTCCAGAATGCTCTGAGAGGAGTGTGTGTGAGTGTGTGTGTGTGTGTGTGTGTGTGTGTGTGTTTAAAATAAAAAAATAAAATATTCGTAGGTTAATAAATGCAAGAAGCATATATATTATGAAGAGGGAGTTTGAGGCTCTACACTCTTGCAAATGCGATAACTTGAGGTTTGAGAGAAATCAGCTGAGTCTGTTTTATGCCACAAAGGACATGGAGGACAATGTAGGTCACAGGCCCCTTCAGTCACTGGAGTCCGTCTGAGCGAGATCTGACCCCGCTGTGACAATGTTCCCAAGGTGTACAGGCGGGGCTTTGCATCTTACAATTGGGATGGGAGCCAGATAAGATTTTCCTCTCCTCCACCTTGCACTTCCTAAAGATAACAAGCAGGCTGAGAAGGAGCAGGGAGGGGGCTGCCTAGGAAATGCTGGGGCCTCTATTATCCTTGGCTGGCCAGCTCCTCGTTTCCTGTGCCAGTAGTGGCCCAGAGGGTGCTAAGCTTCACCTCACTAATGTACACAACGACATCCTCCTAGAGACAAATGTCAAAAGAAAAGGAGCTGGGGAGCAAAGCCTGGAGAAATTTTCAGCAAGTCTGCATCACCCTCAAGCTGGAAGATGCTGGGACACCAAATGGAGGGAAAATGGAAGTGGTCTTCAAGTCTGAACAATTCCAAATCTATTCTACGATTGGTTGTCAATAGGAACTGAAACAAGAGAGAGCCTCGGTTCATACAATGCACCCGGTAGCAGGCAGATGCTTTCGCCGTATATATTTCACGGGATCTGTACCGTAGCCATATCTAAAGACCTTGGGAGGGTACCTGGGGATATGCAAGAGCAGGGCACGGAACGGAGGAAGGCCTTCTGCCTTTTGTTCATTTTCTTTAAATAGGGTTTAGTCATAAATTTTCTTTCCCTTTTTCTTGTGACGGATGAGGGTTTATTTTTCTTTTTGTGTTCTAGTTCATTTTGCAGTTGGATGTACCATTGTTCTGGGCTGGCAGAAAAAGGAGAGGGGAGGGGAGGC
>CAJQZJ010032284.1:3567854-3582510 GCA_907164525.1 Lophiomys imhausi
GTGTGTGTGTGTGTGTGTGTGTGTGTGTGTGTGTGTGTGTGTGTGTGAGTTTCAGAACAGCAAAGCATCCAATAGATACAAAAGCCTGTGATGGCAGAAGTTCCTAGGGAAGAGGTCAGGATGGACTTCTAGAGCAGTGCTTCAGATGAGATTTAGGATGGGAGGGCATAAGGACATGGACTAGGGGGGGATCTGGTTCAAGGGCAAGTGCATCTCTCTCTCTCTCTCTCTCTCTCTCTGCTTGAAATAACAAATAAGCCGACTTACCAGAGAAGAATCATTAAAAATAATTTGCACAAGCTTTCGGTTGTGTGAGCTCCTTTTTGATACAGTATTTCCTCCCGTGCTTATCACTGTGGACATGTTCGCGCCATATGGAAGCGAGCCGGGCTGGGAGCTCCCACAATACCTGAGTGGTTAATTAAGAGCCGTTGCCCGGCCACAAGAAGCAGGCTGGAAATCCCTCTTCAGTCTCCGACAATGAGTAGCTTTTTTAGCAGCAGAAGTCGCCAGGGACAGCCAGAAGCGAGGGTAATTATTTGAGATAACATACAGCTGAAGACAGCGTTCGTGAGTGCAGGGCGGGAGGGGGAGCTGGGGGGAGCCGTGTGCAGTTTGAAAGGAGGGCAACAGCAGAGAAAAGTCTATAATAAAAAGGTCAACATCTCCTATTTTTCTGTACAGTGTCGACAGTCTGTAATGCCTTTTTAGCATGAATGACAACGGATTCTGTCTTTTTTTTTTTTTAAAGGGGGAATATCTTATTTTGTATTCAAACTTTGCAATTGTGAGTTCAGGCCTGCCAGCTCCATCTGAATGAGCTATTCTCACTTTATCAGGGTTTGCTGAACTGACTTTGATTGCATTGTTGCAAAATACCAATAATTTTTCCATTAACCCATACAAACCCTGGGCGAGCAGAACAAAGAGGTATCACAGGATAAAAGCTGTGAGTGCCAGGAATTTTCCTAATAGGCTCCAAGTAGAACTGTTCATGACATGCCATCCAAGACTGGCTGGGACTCCTCGGGGATGCCATTTTGGGTTTCCTTTGGGGTCCCTTGAGGTTTGGGTCTCGGTGGGCACCCTTTGTGGTTCCTGTCAAGTCCTATTGGCTCCTTGATGAGGAGAGGGGTGTCTTTCCCTTTATTGGGACAATAATTCCATCCTGTATCCTCCCATGCCAGGGACCTCAGGGACCCAGCAGCCCTTGGGACGCGGCAGCCCTTGAAGAAGTTAAGCTTAGGCAAACATGGAAGGATGCTGTGCTGGAGGGGAGGGGGTGCTAAGCCAGCTCTTTTGGCAGCAGGAAGCAAGTAGAGGATAACCAACACTTTCCAATAACCCTTGCCACCTCCACACCACCCCAATGGGTTTCAGTGGGGCTCCTGTCACCGTTGAATCTCTGGTTTCAAGGCAGGTGTGTGAGACAGTTGTTCTACATAAATAGATCCATATTTGCCTATTGTTTTAATTGAGGGCAGCCTGGGGTTCCCTCTCTCAGCAGGAAGTGCATTTGGAAGCAGAGATGGGGCTGAGAGAAGCTGTGTTCCCATCCCTACGTCATAACAGTCAAGCTGACCAACATCAAGGGTTAGCTGCGTCCCCCCTCCTCCTTTTCCACTCCTCCTCCTCCCTAATTTGAAATGTCAAAAGCCCATCTTTGATTTGTGGATCTATGGGACTGGACAAAGCTAGTCTCCCCATCTCACGCCCACTGCCCCCCACCCCTGAGCTCCAAACTTCATGGTGATTTTATGCAGAGCCCACATCTCAGCTTTGTTTAGAAACTGCCCGATATGTTAATCACCTGCTTTACCTCCTCAGCATGGGACTGTCAAAACCACACACCAGTCTTTAGAAAATAAAAGCAGAGCTAGCGAGTCTGCGGTCCCCACTCCGCAGTATCCAGCCCCTGACAACGCCCGAGCTGTCAGGTGAGAGGCGGCGGCAGCGGAACAAAGGTGGGCAGATGTGCGGTAATGAGACAGAACTGGGCAGATGCTAATAGATCTCCTCATCAGAACAGGCCTGCCTCGGTGAGATGGAGCCAGGTAGCAGCTGCGGACTGTCAGGAAGCCCGGGTACCACTTCCTCCTGATTCTCATTTAAGCTCTTGGCGAGCTGCTGCCTGTCAGCGAGCCTCTCCCTCTCAGGAGCTCCAACCCCTGGGTGATCAGTCACATTTCGACATAACTAGATGTCAAAAGAAGTTTAAGTTGTATGACGGACTGTGATGCAGTCACCGGCAGCCCCCGGCCTCTGCCGTGCTCCTTAATGATCCGCCTGGAAACTCAGCCATCTTTTTTTTTCTCTCTCTCTCCCTGTGTTTTGTTTTCTTATTAAAACACTAGCTAAATCTTTGTCAACATCATGTCAGCAACTGTGTGCTCAAGACAATATTATCCCAGGCATAATTTAATTTCAAACGTGGAGCTCACACCTAACTTGGGCCCCACTGAGGGAGGCTGTGTTTAGCAAACAGGAACTCCCCCTAAATGGTCCATTTTAGCATCGTTAATTAAAATTAGGCCATTTGGGGATTTAGTGTTAGCCCCAGTTGTGACCCTGACTGTGCTGTGGGGGAGGGGTGGAGCCCGGGACTACTTGAGGGTGCTACTTGGGTTGTCCTTGAACCTGAGCTGTGGAGGTGGAGCTGACAATCACAGAGGGGTCCACAAGAAGCTGTTTCCAACCTAACCTCATACACCATCAGGATCTTGAGCAGGAGTCGGAGCTCTGTTGGGTCTTGGGTCTTTGGTAGCCGTGATGGGTCCTGAAGTGGGGTGTGCTCTGGGTGAGTGGGGCAGCCATCTAACAGAAGAACATCCAGGGCAGTTAAGTATGTATGGCACATGCCGTCATGGTGAGTGGAGCCCCTCATCAGTGTCTGGCCTCCTTTGTGAGGCCAGAGTTTTTCCTGGAGCATTTAATTGGGTCAGGTCAGTTTGTTCTCTAAATATTTTCATCTTCTCCTGCCACTATTTCCATTTCCACTGGGAAAAATAAATGGTGCGCGCTTCCCCTCGGCCTGCTGTATTTTCTTAGAGATTTTAATTCAGATTCCTCAGGAAAGATTTGCACATGCAGGTTCACACATGTGCGTGAGCACATAGCCCTCCCCTCCCCCGCCTCACCTCTCCTCTCTAGGCCTTTTGTGGTGAGCTGAGAAAACCCCATGCCTTGCTGACGTTAAAAGCCACTTGAAGGAATCTCACGTTTGACAGCTCTCACTCAGAAAATCAGCTAATCTCAGCTAGAACCTTCTAAGCCACCCTTGGTACCTTTTCCATCTCCCCTGAACCTGCCTCACACCGTTACCTCTCGTATACTATTCTTCCTTAATCCCGAACAGACCACTCTTAGACTCTCCCTGCCACTGGGAAGCCATGCTGCCCTCATGGATGCCCAGAAGGAGCAGCCTGAAGCTCATTAGAATGTCCCTGCTTACCCTGGAGTTTTAAATTATTAAGCAACTAGGATTCATCTAAGAGGTCTTAACCTTGTAATTTGTGATGACTTAGAGACTGGGCATCTAATGTGATTTATTTATTTATTTATCTATTTATCTATTTATTTATTTATTTATTTGAGAGAAAAAGATTATTCTTTCATCAGCCACTTGTTTCATATCTTAGATGGAAAAATACTCAGTAAAACACAAGCAATTACAGAACACTTCTTAGAATGGATTGATCTTGTTTTAAACGAAATCCCAGACTGTCTGAAGATCCTGTAGAGGAAGGCCAGCAAGTTCAAGGTCCACCTGATTGGATGAGATTGGATATCTATGAATTTTAGCTTCTCCTACCACGGGAGTATGGACCAGCCTCGGTGATTTTTGACTGGTCCAGGCACTATACTAAGCAAGGTGCCAGGCAGAAATCTCATAGTGGTTTGAACTGAGAGGGCTATGAACTGCTCACTTCTGATCTAGTTGCTTAGTCTTCTCTGGGTATCAAGCCGTTTGTTTCCTCTATTAAGTGGTAACAGAATGTCCATCATTACCCCGCTATTAACATTAAAGGAATCAGCTTAGCAAAATTTCCAACACAGTGTTTCAGATACTATAGCTAACAACAGAACACCCTCCACAGAGAGAAGGATAACACATTCAAAAAAAAAAAAATGTGTCCTAGCCCAGCCTTTATAACTACATGGTCTCTAGGAGGGGAGAAACAGACCCACACAAATGGGGCTAATTATAATGTGTGGAGCCAACATGAGGAGAGAGTTCCCTTTCATTTCTGTTGCTTAGAACAGGCCGGGCTCCTGCCATACCAACTAAACTTTGAAGATTATCTAAGGACCACCTAATGTGTGTCCATGCCACACACGTCAGATGTGTCAGCCTCTCCCGGTAATGACTCTCTGACATAAACAGTAAGGAAGAAATATTACAATTACCAGAGGTGCTGAGGCCCAGCATGCATTTTCATGAGAGCCCTGGTGAATGGCAGCGTGAGCTTCAGCCTCCCTGCCAACCACTCAGGCCAAAGAAAGTGCTCGTCCCCCCAAAGACAATTAAAAGGAGCTAAATGAATTAAAAGGGCCCTTCCCCACTAAAGCACAGAAGCTAGGAACAGCAGCACTTGGATTTATAGGAGACTCACGGCTGCCAAGTCCTAGGAATTGTGGGTCACGGGGGAGTCGTTTCAATGGTAACCTAAACGGCTTATGAAATTGGAGGCAATATGCATAATTTTACATTTCTGGGAGGCAGTTTTCATGCCTCTGTTTGTGTTGGCTTCTTAGGTCAAGGGAAATAAATTTCCACCCAAAATCAGATTGAGACAGAGGGCAAGGGAGGGAGAAGGGGAGAGACAGAGAAAGGGCATTTTTGCATTTATTAAAACAATTCTCATCTATTCCCTGACAACCAACATGGATTTTTCCCTTTTCAGACAATGGGAGACCAGGCCTAGAAATGGGAGTGCAGGAGGCACGAGTGTTCTAAGCCACATGTGGATATCTTACCCTCTTTGTGCCTCAGTCTCCACATCAGTAGCTTCATATTTTCACTCTCTTTGCCTTGGTGAGTGGTTACAGTAATTCAGGAAAGCAGTGTATGCCACCTATGCTCCAGATAGAACGCACTCTCTCCCTGCCAGCCCTGGTGGGTACACTAACTGTATCTGGAAGTTAATAAACCTGGCTATGGAAACTTAGGGGTTAGGGTGGGGGTGGATCCTGGAATTCAATTCTCCCCAGAGCTCCAAAGTATGAGATGTTCACAAGCCTCTGAGGCCAGGGGAGGGTGATCACTTAATGTCCCACACATCCTGATCCCAGGATCTGGCTTCCCTGTCCCCTGTCTCATTCTGTCATTTTTACAGAACCCCCAGGCAGCTTTGTGCTTTCCTCAGCTGGCCCCCTCAACCCCCCACATCTCCAAAGTCCTTGAGTGTGTGTCGTGGCTTGCCCATTACATGCACAAACTCCATCAGAAAGCGTTTGTCTACACCCTCTTTATTCACTTTCAAAGGGTTAAACAGCCTATTTACTGGGCTGTCAACAAACCCGTCTGGTTTTGTGTGGTGAGGAGTCTTGTGTCCCCTGGCCTGTTCTTGTTACTGTCATGTAATATCCATGACAATTGTATTGCATTGTATTGTATTGGACTCTGTGGGGCTCAATCTGAGGGGCCACTTTAAGCCAGGAAAGACCTTTATTTGTGTGGATTTGAAAGAGCCTTGAGACGGTTCTTCCCCTCAGAACCCTCTCCAGCAGGTCACTGCGGCTTCAAAAGGGTTTAAATACGGAGGCAGCGATCAGGACTTTCATCACGTTCTGATACAGTGACATGGGCGTTTGAGCCTGAAAGACAGGGGAGAGAGGGACGCAGATTTTCCCTAAATTGGCCTGAAGCACAAAGCAGGGGGAGCAATTGAGTGACGAGGTAACCCCTCACACCCTCTTTTACACTTCTAACCAGTGCCGCACAAAGAGAGCCGTGGGAAGCTGTGAGCCGGGCTGGGCCATTTCCATGGGCCATATGGAAATTTTGTTTTGTGTACGGAGAAAGTGTCTGATAACAGGGACCTTAACGGCCATATGCAGCCAGTGAATAGGCCGGAGGAGCCTACTCAACAATCTGACCCTCAACATATGGACTATCGGCCCAAGGAGACTGGCTGCCATCTCGCTGGCAGCCCTGGGGATTTCATTAGATTTGTTAATGAATTGGTCTATTGACTTAGATCTGAGCTTGCCTCATTAGGGAAGAAGAACACAATTTTTATCTATGTTTTCGTGAAGGGGACCAGAGCGTTCCCTCCTTTGTGGGGTGGTGGGCAATCTTCCGGGCTGTCATCGGCTTTGAACTAATTTATTGTTCAGCTGAAGGAGGCCCCTCCTCCCTTCCGTGCTCATGGAGGTCCAGCCCTCACCAAGCCTCTTCAGATTAATGTTTTCCTTGCTAGTAGATGTTTCCTGTGCTCCCACTCTGCTTACAAATAGCCTAACATGATGCTGTCCTGGTGTTGTGTGTCTTCAGGGTGTGACTACAAGCTAATTCTGAGCACCCTCACAGCTGTACCTGTCAAAGGGTGTATTTTAAGGCCATTGCATGCTTTGAACAAGAGCTGACCACTAGCCTGCCCTGTCTGCCAGCAGTTGCTTGGCTGAAACAGGCAGGGGGTTCTGGGGCAAACTCTTGCTACAGAGTCTCTTTCCTCTTTGGAACAAGTTAAGAGTACATTAAATCTCACCCCCACCCCTCACCTCAATGTGGTCCTTATTAGAAATGCTTGGGTGGTTTGGGCTTCTCCATGTGAGAGAGCTTGAGTTTTAAGCAGTAAGAGGTATCAATTAACATATTATTAGTCATACACCAACAAAGACCCCATTACGGCTAATGGTGAGTGTAGAATCACAAGGAATTAGCAAAATGAGATTCAGTAAAAATAGAAACTAAAAAGATAAGCTTTTAAAGATTGGGTCTTTTTTTTAAGCTTAGGTCTCAAATAAACAAAGGTCAGTATCTACTGGAGTCCCATTGGTTCCTCCTTTCCAAGCCCACTATAGACAAGAACTTGAACAAGAGAAGAATCTGATCTGTATTGGAGCTCAGATCTGGTTTACCCTGTTGGGGAGGCCAGGAGGAAGGAAGCACCTCCGTGTCTTAGTAGTTCCTTCATGTTTCCTGTAAAACAAGGTAGCACACAGGTCCCTGCATATGCTCAGGGTCCATTTTAGGCCCAGAAATTTTGGGGACAGTGAAAACTCCCTTTGTACATCACATGCAAGTGTGGAACTCCCATAGATCCACAGCAACAGCAATTCCATATTTCTAAGAGTATATCTCCTCCACAGTGCTGAGAGAGGGTGGCAAAACACCATGCATCTTTCAAAAAGCGGAAAAGCATACACAGGGTTCTCCAGTATGCTGCTGTCCTCTTCAGAAGTGACAGCATATTCTATTGTATGGAATGGCAGTGTGTTAATAGTATTGGCCCCCAATTCTTCCAGGAAAGAAGCAATCCCATTTTAGAAAAGAAGGGCTCAGTATTTGTTTTAGACGAGGAACATGTTAATGGAAATGGGCCCTGCAAGACCTGAATACTGTACAGGAGGATTTATTCAAGGCTACCAAAATCTATGAGTCTATGAAGAAGTCCTCGCTACTTGTCACCAAGCATGCTTTCGTTACCTACACAGGCTCATAGGCCTGTTGGCCTCAAGTTCAAGTGCAAATGACTTTGCCTGTAGCCTTTATAATGGAAGTGCCACTTGGCTGGGTATAAAATTCTTGGTTCCTTCTAGAACTCCATAAGTACTCTTCCACTATCTCTGTTGGTGTTGAATGCCACATGTCCTTTGTACCATTTGCTTAGTGGTTTCATTTATCTCTGAACAGGTTTTTTTAAAGTTTAAAAATGAAAGAGGGGTACCATATTACAGAATATATTTTAGTCTCTAAAACATTTCCCTATGGCTGTTATGCTCCATGACAACTTGACTGGGTATAATTTGCTTGAGTCACACTTTCTTTTCCTCAGAATTCTGCAGACCCATCCCAGTCATCTTTGGGCTGCAAACACTCCTCATTGGGATGACTCTTCTGGTGCCAATGCCTTGATGTGGTTCCGGGAGACGAGCAGATATTTCTTTCCCCTTGAAGTCTGAGAGCTGGGGCAGGAAATGACTCAGTGTCAATCATTTTCATCAGCATTTCCTGGAACACAACACACCTCTTGAGCTCCAGATTCACTTTTATTTTTCCCTTTCAGGGAAAGCCCACATTATTGCAGCTCAATATTTCTTGGTTGCATTTATGGATCTTTCCAATGCAAGGCCAATAATAACCCTTATTGTTGTAAAAAAAAAATCCCACTTCAGATGAATGTCAGTTATCAGGTTACTGTCTTGTATGTGCTACCCAAACTCTGGTGACTTAAAAGAAGCAAAGAAAGTATCTTGTGTTTGTTGTTTCCTCCCTTGGATCCCAGCGTGAAATAGATGCTCAACCAGCCACCATGAAATTAACCTACAGATGACCTTGACAGAGTTTAGAATTTGTTTTGATAGAAGTCCAAAGCACCGAAGTGTTTTGATGTGGGTGGCAGTGATTGACAGTGACTGATGCAAGTACTTATCCACTCCATGTGTGCTGGGCTACAGGGTAAGGATGGAGCCCCTTGTTGGATGGTGGTGGTGGCCATGGATGTAGTTTGATTGGGGGAAAGTGACTATGGTGAGAAAATGTGAATATTTTTAACTTCTGCAAGTAGAAAGTTTCAGAGTTACACCTCTGCCTAATAACGGGAATTATATGTATCCTTTTGTTCTAGGAAAACACGTACAATGTTCCTGACACACCCTTTCCTCTTGGGTTAGATGTATAATTTGTCAGTTGATCTCTAGCACCAAACTCCCCTCCCAAAGACTGTGGCATTCTGTTTAAGGGGAAGATCTTTGCAACTATGGGGGGTCCTGGCAGGAAATGAATGACTCATTTAAAGGGATTGGTTGAGGAGATGGTGACAGCTTGACCTGCAGAGATGGGGCTGGGATAGGAGTTCGAAGGTTCCAGTAGGAAGGTGTTGTCACCCATGGGCCTAAGGAAACAAGGACATAGAGTGATGTTACAGGTTCTAGTGAGAGGCTCAGCCACATGAGAGGCTCTCCAGCAAGGCTTTGTACCACAGTTGATCCTTGAATCCCCTGAGGGAATACCGGCAGAACCTAGTAGGGCTGGAGGGGGTTTCTTTCCTCCTCATTCCTCCCACAGGCTGTGCCCACTTAGTCAGAGCCAATGACAGTTGAATGATACAATAGCCCCATAAAGGCCAGCCTTCCGGGTCTAAAGCTGGACAGAAAAGCCGAGCATAGATCTTGAAGGCATGATCTACTGCAAGATTATCAAACAATCTACTTGACTATCAAACAAATACAATAAAAGCAAATCAAATTAAATAAACTGAGTTTTTATCGGGTTGGCAGGTATATTACTTACTTTATTTTTTTCATTACCATGACAAAACCAAGACAGAAGTGACTTCAACAAGGGAGAGTGAGTGGCTGGCAGGGTCATGAAGCTTCAGGTCACATGGTATCTGGAGTCAGGAAGCACAGACAGATGAACACTGGCACTCAGCTCGCTTACTCCTTTTCTCCTCTTTATTCAGTCTCTGCGACTTACACTCAGTGTGAGGTCTTTTCAGTTAAGCCCCTCCAAAAATGCCCTCACAGACAGTCCCAGGGGCATGTCTCTTCAGTGATTCCAAATTCAGCAAAGATAGCAATTGCTTAAGTCAACCTTCATGACCAGGAAGTAAACATTTTGACCAGCCTGTGTGGGTGAGGGCAGGGAAGGGGAGGATATGCAGGGGTGAGGATGTGGAAGGAAAAGATGCCACGGTGTGTTGTTTTTGCAGGAGTGTAAGTAGGAACAACCTTCAAGAAGGGGGTCTGGCAGCATCTTTCAAAATCACCAGCGCCTACACTGGTGGATGGGAGAAGTTGTACATTAAGGAAGCCATTCTATGGATATATTTAAAAAGACACATGTTTCATACACAAAACTATTCATTACCACAGTGATTGTTACAATAGAACATTAGCAAAAACCCAAGCATCCATCAATGGAGGACTGGTTAAATAAATCAAGATTCACCCACACAATGGACTACTATGCAGTCATAAAGCAAGAACAAGGTGTCTGTCCTTGCAATGAGTTATGGATGAGTCACAAAAGCAAGGTGTTAACATTTGTGCCAGACAAGGGGAGGGGAGATGGACAGGTAGTAACATGATCTCTTTTTGATGTGTACATACAAGTCACAGAAGACGTTGAGGACTCTCATGGTCTGACAGGGAGTTCTGAGTGGGAATGGCATAGCAGGGATATTTCGTTGTTTGACTTATGATTTTATGTAGGCTTTCCTATTAAAAAATGAATAGAATCCATACTGAAAACTCCCTTTCAAAAGCTCATACTTGACTTTCTTTGAGTTTTGAAATAATTATGTTTAAAGTTGAATGTGTAACATGGGGTGTGGCTTCCAGACTCTCTGCTGCCATGGTCCTTGTTCTCCCTTAAGCTTGAGCCCCATCCAGGATGAGAGGACCTTAGAACTAGTGAAATAATGAAAAGGACAAGACCATTCTGAAGCCTGCTGGCTTGAAAGTAGACTGGGAACAACCCACAACTCCCTAGCAGGCCCTCTCCTCTGGGACATGTGTCACTGCCATAATGGCAAAGGTGGACAGAGCACTTGAGTCTGTTGCTGTGACGTGGCCCTGCCCCTTAAGACCCTTCATGATTTCCAGTTTCTTCCACATCACCAAGTAGCAGCTACTGTCCTGCACATTCCGTCATGAAGCTTAGGTAATGGTTTAAATGGCCAGGCTGTCTCCAGCCCCTTCTCCACAATGACCTTCAGGGCAGTCAGCATCTTCTATCTGTAATGCTAAGATACTATGTGCCTTCAGTGAACTAGTGTGAGAGTACTTGCCTCTTTGTCTATTTTATGCTTGCTGTAACTATATTGTCCAATTCTTGCCTTTCACAAGCTGTGTTCTTTTACCAGAAGCCATGTTCACTGACTGGACCCAGTAGGAGAGCAAGGGTCATACTAGCATGATACCATGGGCATCACCAGATATTCACACTGGGGGCTCCCTTCTCTCTACTCACTGGCCTGGCTGGACTGCTTGATCTTCAGTTCCCTGGAAATATCAATTGTAATGTTTCTGCCCAATGTTCTCTCTGCTTGGGGCACTCCTCTTGGAATCAATATGGTGTCTTTTCCCACTTCTTTCAGGCTCCCAGTGAAGGGTTCTGTACCACCCTGCCAGGACAGTTACTTCCTACAGAGGCACAACACATTTACCAGCTTCAGTTTCCCATTAGCTATGACCACTGTCTAACATGAAGTAGACATGCTCTATGTACTTGAAGTATTATCAGTACAGGAGTGGAAATGCAGCATCATGAATGTAGCAAATTGGTTTTTTAGCTGTTGGTTTGCACATAGATTCACCTTGGAATAGTGCCTGGCTTGTTCCTGTGACAGTATTTGTTGAGTGACTGAGAGGGTGGTGCCCTTAACCTTACTGTTAGTTTTATATATCTCTTTACTCCTGTAGATCACCCACTAGACCATGAACTCCTTCCACTGCTACCATCCCACAATCTCCCATGATGCTTAATGTTCTGATGAGAACTATGGTATTTTCAAGTGAACCAATGAATGAGTGAATGAAGGGCTTGTATCTCACTACCCTAATGCCTAAGGATGTTTATTCTGGGGACACAAGACTGGAGAAAGTCATTCTCAAGCACACAACAAAATTATTTGTTTCTCTTCATTCAAGATGTGTGCATGAGATGCCGAGCACAGTTCTCCCAGCTGGGGAATGTTGGAAACTAAAGGGCTTTCACTTTCTGTCTCTGTTTTCTTAAAGGGCAGAGATTGCTGAGCTGGGTCTTGTTCCTAAGAGAATAAGAAGGATTCACATGGTGATATTGTTTCTTTGTCAGGATGCGCAGTCAGCATTTAATTCCACACATTAGTTTAAATTCATGACGACACCATGAGACCAGTATTGTTTTTAAGACTCTATTTGCAAAAGGCAGACTGAGCTTCAGGGTGAATATGCTCAGAGCTGATGAAATTTAAGTCTTCAACGTCTACAGTGGGCTCTTGTTCTGAATGTTGTTTCCAAGATGGTGGCACCATGTGGAGGCCAGATGACCTTTAGGAAGGGCAGCCTAACTGTTCACTAGGGACTGGTTTGTGAAGGTAACAGCAGGCTGCTGGACCCTGCTTTTTTATCTACTTTGGGACTCATCAGGATGTGAAGACTCTCTGCCACACACTGCTGCCGTCAGGGGCAGAACTTCTCCCCCCATCCCATCCCCACTCTCCCTGCATCTTCATCACCACCATGGGCTCAAAGCCTGTGAAATCCTGAGCTGTCCTGCATTACACGGATAGGTGCCACAGTAGCGAGGTCAAGCTGGCTGCTCTAACACTGTTCTCAGCCTTCAGGGTTATAACATAATTATGGTTTATTTCTCATTCATGATGGTTCTCAAAGGATCTGCTGTGTGTGTGTGTGTGTGTGTGTGTGTGTGTGTGTGTGTGTGTGTGTGTGTGTGTACATCTGCTCTGCTCCACATGGTCATGGAGGGATTCAGTCTTCTCTTTTCTAATGGCTTCCCATCCCTAAGGCCTGTGGAGTCTTCTGTTGGGTTCTCCCTAGATTTTTAGCACAGGGGGCATCAGGAATGAGCAGAGGCAATACCCTAGTGGGATTGTACATGATGTGTGTTATGAATCCCTTTTGACCCCCTTCCTTTGGCCAGTACTCAGGGGGCATCAGGAATGAGCAGAGGCAATACCCTAGTGGGATTTGTACACGATGTGTGCTATGAATCCCTTCTGACCCCCTTCCTTTGGCCAGTATTCATCACAGGGCTGCCCCAACTACATAATAGACTGGGTGTGGCTGGGATGGAAAGTAAATGGGATTTGGGAAATATAGAGTAGCTTTTGCCCTAGGAAGGAGTGGAGAAGAATGTTCCAGAAAGGAGTTCTGGAGCCCCATCTCATTACCCAGGTGTAGACCAGCTTTCCATCACCATAACAAGTTTCTCATAGAATTAGCCTTTTTGAGTAGCGAAAGTTTGATTTGTCCAATAGTTTTGGAGATTTCAAGCCATGTTTTGCTGTCTCCATTGTCTTTGGCTTGTCAGCTCCATTGCCTTTGGTTTATCGACTCCATTGCCTTTGGTTTGTGGTGAGGTGGCCCATCACAATGGGATAAATGGCAAAACCATTCATTGCATGGCTGGGAGCAAAGGGAAGGGAAAGGTGAGTTGGGGTTCTACTAGCTTCTTCAGTGGTACACTCCAATGATGCAAAGACCTTCAGGTCTGTTCTGGATAGTTTTATGTCAACTTGACACAAGTTGGAGACGTCAGAGAGGAGGGACTCTTGATTGAGAATATGACTCCATAAGATGGGGCTGTAGGCAAGCCTGTAAGGCATTTTCTTCCTTCTTCCCTCCCTCCCTTTCTCTCTCTCTCTTCCCCCCCTTTCTTTCTTTCTCCCTTTCTTCCCCTCCCTCCCTGCCCCCTATCTCTTTCTTTCTTTTTCCCCTTCTTCCTTTCTTGGTTTTTCAAGAAAGGGTTTCTCTGTATAATCCTGGCTATTCTGGAACTCAGTCTGTAGACCAGGCTGGACTCAAATTCAGAGATTCACCTGCCTCTGCCTTCAGAGTGCTTAGCTTAGTATCTTTGCCAACATAGAAGATCTCTAATCTTGATCATTGTAGTGTTAAAAATGGTCTTGGTTATTTTGCCTTACACTTTTTTTTTTTTTTTTTTTTGGTTTTTCGATACAGGGTTTCTCTGTTTAACAGCTCTGGCTGTCCTGGACTCGCTTTGTAGACCAGGCTGGCCTCGAACTCGCAAAGATCCGCCTGCCTCTGCCTCCCAAGTGCTGGGATTAAAGGCGTGCGCCACCACCGCCCGGCGCCTTACACTTTTTTGACGACCATTATGTTTTCAGGAACTATTGTATTTCCAGTTCCTAAAACTGTTCCTGGTCTTTGCCTGTATTTTACACTCCCTTGGTATTTTGAATAGACTTTTATAACCTGTTTATTTGTTAAGGATTATATAATTGCCATTTTGTGGAAAATACCTTCCCATTTTTTGTTACTGTTTTTAAATTTAAACATTATAGGCTTATTAATTTGTCATTTGTCTTTTTTCTCTCTCTCTACAATGCATCATAGAGAGATATGTTTCTGCTTGATAGAGAATCCTAATTAGTGAACTTCTAGTCAATTAACCAATCAAGATTTTTCTCGGTTTCACTCTTGGACACGTTGCAGAAGCAAATAAATTTAAGGCCTAGTGACAAGCAGAGCTGAGCAGGTGTCTTTGTTGTAGGTCTCACCTGAACATTTAAGAGAATCTCTGAGATGACTGAGAAATGGCTCAGCAGTTAAGAGCACTTGCTGCTCTTCCAGAGGTCTGGAGTTCCATTCCCAGCACCCACATAAGATGGCTCATAACTGTATGAAACTCCAGAGGATCAATGCCTTCTTCTAGCTTCTGGGTACCTGTTCACATGTGGCACTCACGCATGCACGCACACACACACACACACACACACACACACACACACACACACACACA
>CAJQZJ010032284.1:3582520-3641253 GCA_907164525.1 Lophiomys imhausi
CACACACACACACACACACACACACACACACACACACACACACACATACACACACACACTTTTCAAAGGCCATTTGCCTATGGCTTTCCAAGGCAAGGTGCTCAACAAGTCACATTTGTTGACTGAAGAATCCCCTTCTTGAGGATCATGTGTTGAGAATAGACTTAGAAAATTCTTTCTGCATTGTCACCTGGACCCAAAACAATGATTCCAGTCATGTGCCCTTCAGGCCTGGTAACAAGCAAGCAGTTAGTTAGTATTTGAGACCATAGATAAACAACTGAAGAGAAGGCTCAGTTCTAAGAGTTCTTCCTGCTCTCGTAGAGGACTCAGGTTTGATTCCCAGTACCCATAAAGCAGTTCACAACTGTTCATAGTTCCAGTTTCAGAAGATCCAGTACCCTCTTCTGGTGTCTATGGACACCAGTCATGCATGTGGTACACTTACACACATTCGGTCAAAACACTTATATACATAAAATGCGGTAAATCTTTTTTTTAATACACATAAATATATTGAGTGCCTACTAGTTTCTCAATGTTTGTGTTTTTGTTCACTTTCTGCTCCAAGGATGGAACCTGCACATGCAAACACTTCTTGCTACTGAGCTTCAGCCCAGCTCTCAGGGCCTAATTTCTATTTGTCATCTCATCCATCTTCCCACCGACTTTGGATGTGACCAGTGACTAAGATGGTTAAGATGGAACCATGGTCCACTAAGCACAGATGAATTAAACCTTCTGTGCCTCAGTTTCCCCATCTGTACAACCAGGAGAGGTATAGAGAGGATGAAGGGGACAGTTATCGCAGTGTGTGGCACTGGTACAATGTAGCTTGTGCAGTTAGCTCAGTCAGTCTTTATTTATATTTTACAACTGAATGAGCCAACTGGCGTTTAGAGCAAGTAAGCAACCTGAACAGTATTGTGGTGGCCAGGAAAGGAGCAAGTTGGCTATAAGCACAGATGAGGGTCTGGCTTTAGAATTTGATTCTTATATTTTCTGCTCATTCTGAGTACGGCTTGAAGAGCTGAACATCTTCCTTCATCTTCATAAGACTGTAAATACAGTCCAGGCCTGGTCTCACGGAACAGGATGCATTAAGAACCCAACACCCTTCCACCTTTCTTTTCCACACAGTGAGTGAGTGAGGTAGAGAAGCTGCCATGCCCAGTACTAAATGTCCATTGTAACAGCTATGGCAGTGTGGAAAGTTCTCATCAGCAGGACACCTCACCCTGGCTGGTGGTGTACATCTGACAAATAGATAGTGATTATTCTGAGTCCCCAAGGGATGATGTGGAGCCATAGGAGAAAGAACCAGGGTGTCTAAATCACCACTGGGTGGGGGTGGCAGGGGGAGAGTGTTTCTGTCCAAGTGTCCTACTTAGAGGTGAGAGCAGAGTTCACCTCAGCACCATGAAGCCACTGTATGGCAGCACTGTTTTTTGAGTCAACCAGCTCAACGCCCTGTTACTAGTACGCGGTAGGGGCAGCCTTCTCCCAGCCTTTCTCAACATTCTTCTAGGTGTTCAGAAAGCCTCATGTACTCTCCTGAAACGTTGGCCTAGTAGGATTGTTCTGTACCATCTTGCATTAGAACAGTGTACACAGGCTTACAGGGATAAACCCCAGTGGGGTGCTTGTTAACAGCCTCTCCTTTGAGAAGTCTCAGGACCAGGGTGGGAAAAGAGGACTGGAGGTGGGGGGAGGCTGGTGGATTGGGGGGGGAGGAGGATGTGCAGCAGGCTCTTTGGAGCCATGTCTGCAGCTTTCGATCTCATTGAGCACACTTTGACTTCCTCGTCAAATGTTTACTGCCAATGCAATGAAGGGTGTTAATAAGGAAGGGAACACCAAACAGCCGACATAAAAGCCAGAACTGCTCATAAAGCTGCTTTGGCCATTTATGGTCTTTCTACAGTCAGGAGAGACACTTTTCCATATAAAAGATATAACTATATATCTTCACATTTTATGGGCTGCTGATTACTCTAATTATCATAAAAAATTACTGCCGCTAATAAAATTTCTATTATAAGTTACTTATAGTAATCCAGGGTACCACACTTAGCCAAGAAGAGGTGATCATTACATTGCACCACAGGGAGTTTGTTTCTAGACTCCAGAGCCCCCCCCCCCCCAGGCTTTTAACACCTCACACTTCCCTGTCCCCAGTCCCTTGCTTTGTCCCACCTCCTCTCCAGCTTCTGGTCAAAGGTCCCCTTGCTGTTTTCATTTTGCAGGATGTGGTTTGAGTCTAGAATAATGACCCATCTTGGACACAGATGACGCAAATGAAATTTCAGAGCTACAAATATCTGGGTGGATTTCTCCTCCCTCGGGGCTGAGGGTATGTCAATGGAAGGATGTCATGGTGTGTGTGGAAGGGGGGTGGTGAGACTGGACAAGCCCTGCCCAAGGGAAATGTGCTTTGCAAAATTGGTGGAAGCCACAGGGTGTTCATGCAAGACACAATGGTTAGTTTTGTGTTTGACAAGACAACAACTGGCATTTTCCCTTTTGGAACAGTCTATTTTTTTTGGAACTGTCATTTGAGGGTGGATGACACTACAGTGACCTTACAAACTCTTGCCAGCGATACCAATTCTAACTTGTGATTTTACTCCCTCCTCCCTTGATTGAAATATCAAAATAAGACACTCTCCAGCTCTCCTCCAATGGCCAGAGAATGAATAACCTCAGAGTCTCAGGAGCTCAGCTCAAGCGGGGAGAGTACTCATTCCTCAACAGGGTTTCAATGGCTGCTACCGAGTGACTCAATGGTTTAATGAATGGGCTACAAACATGAAATAGCCCCTTCTAGTTGCTTTGAAATAAGCAACTTATTTTGGCAATGACTCGTTACACATTAATTGCCACCAGTAAGAACATAAGTATGTCTTGCTGCTTTTGCGGTTTGTTTCTAACAGAAGTTTTCACTCATTTCTAACAGGCGTGTTGGATCTGGGCTGGCAAGGGGAATCCTGGGTAAGGGCTCCTGGGGTCGTCTGGGAGGGGGTGGCAATGGTAGCCTTCATAGTCAAGTAGTTCTAAATACCCTTTAAGCCAAGCCCTGGCCTCACGATGGGGGAGGAGTAGCCAAATCAGTATTTGTCGAGATTCACCCCAGATAAATTCACTCAGACTTTAATAAATGGAAGCTAGAGGTTGGCGGGGGGTGGGGGGGACATGTTGTTTTCCTTCTCCAAAAAAAAAAAAGAGGAAAAAAAATGTCTGGCTTATTTCTAATTTTAGAAAACAAAAGTATTTATTTAGGAGAGACCTATGTATGGCCTTTCTCTTCCTAAAATGCAGCTCTCCTGAGGGTAGGAGTGTCCATTGTCCTCTTACAAGTATTGAATATTAGAATATCAGTACCACGAGACATGCATCAGTTGTGGGGGGAGGGGTTGCAGAAGGATTGAAACAAACCAAGGGATATTGCTGAGCACCCTGTCAGGTGCATTGTCCCAGATGAGTTCAAGACTACAAGATGGTACACCTTTCCTTTCCAAAGAGCCACTTTTAATATTCAGACCAACTTTATCTGCTGACTCAAGCTGCGAGTGGGCCAGACACAGCTGCTAAGAGCTCTTAGTACCAACCTTAGAGAGACTCAGGCAAAGAAACCATCTCTGTCCAAAAATATAGATGCTCAGGCAGTGGCGTTCCTTCACAGGTGTACTTGGAACTGGATTTGAACCTCTCTGCTGGTCCTGTTCCAGAACCTCTCTCTGGTGTGACCCTGAGTGAGTTACTTGGCAAGCCTCAGAAGAAAGCCTTCTTGCGAAACCAAGCAACTACTTCTTAGCAAAGGCCAAGTGCAAATTCAGCCCCTACTGAGTTCTGCTTTTCTTTCTCCATTTACCTGAAGCAATAAATAAGTAAATAAACCAACAAACAAACATGCATCTCCACATCCTGCTGTCATCTTAGCTCCACCTCTTCTAGCCCAGGTCACCTGCTGTTACTGAACTTTTCGAACACTCAGAGCTTAGTGAGTGCTGCACACCCACCCCAAAGGAGGCAGGACAGGACTTGGAAATGAGCAGCATGCTACTGAAGCCAGAAAAACTGAGTTCCTGTTCCAGATTCCCATTTCCTCCTTGAGTGACTTCAACTCAGTCATGTGATTTCAGAGACTCTCAGTCTTGTCACTTGCAAAGTGACAATTTCAAGAGAGCCTTCATGGAAGGCTACCTCTGGCACAATATCACCAATCAATCGGCAACTAAAAAGAAAAATTAGCATAATAAAAAACTCTCCCTGGGAATGTGGAAAGGAGAGTGGACTAGGGTTGTCCTCCCTGTACTTGTCCCCAGCTCCTCACTTTACCTGCAAGGCAAAGGAAGGGCTCTAAGCTCTCAGCTGCAGTGCCTGGCCCCTAGATGAGTTATCAGTACATGTTCTTGAAAGGTGTTGCAATGCCTGTCGGGAAGGAATGCTTCGGACAGGGTGTGGGGTTCTGATGACCAGCTTTGATGTGGAGTGAGTTGGGAGAAGTTTCATCCTGTGCGAGCAAAGAAGGCACCTGCACCACTGCCCTGTTGCTGGCATCTGCCAAGTATGGAGCCAGTCCCCTCTTCCCAGTCCAGTAGTTGTAGAGTTGCCATCTTTCATTGTGTGGACATAGAGCTCCAGAGTAGACTCATTCTCTCAAGGGACTTTGTACCATCAGTTCACACCGGGCAGCGAAAGAGCTCATCAATGTGCATCAAAGCAACAGGAGTAGCCCTGGGTGGGGCAAAGCTCAAAGCTTCAGAAGCTGCCGAGAGGTAACAGCTCCTCTTGGGCCACACATTACAGAGTAAAAGAAATATCAAGGTTGTTGGACCCTGAGGTCCAGAGAGCTTTGCAGCCATCCTCAAAACCACCCCATGCAGTCCTCCTGTGGTCACCGAAATGGCATCCCTTCTGCTTGGAGAATGGAATGTCTCAGCCCCAGTATGAAATGTGACAATATTGGGGCCAGAGGGAGATGAAGCGCCTTAGAAAAAGTTCTTCTAAAGGGTACAAATTGAGAGGAGCGGCTGTCTGGGGTCCTGCACTCAATATGCCATGCAGAAGCATATGGTAGAGGAGACCTCGTAGATGATTCCTTCCACCAAGGAGAAAAATGGGATGCTCAGCAGACTCACTACCCTACAGCACTTGGGCACATCCTCCTCAGGACCCAGTTTTTTTTTTTTTTTTTTTTCTAGAGGAGGGACCACAATCCATTTTACTTTCAGTTTTTGCCTCAGTTCCTGGAGCTTTTGAATTAGCCCTCGTGGGGATCCTATCCTCTCCCTAGGAATTGGCTCTTGCTTTGCTTGGCCTTGAGGTGAAGCACAGTAATCCTCCTTACTCAGGAGACTGAGGAAGAATTGCATTTGAGGCCAGCCTAGGCAACTTAGTGAGACCCTGCCTCATGATAAGACATAAGAAGAGGGCTGGATATATAGCTCGGTGGTAGAGCGCTAACCTTACAGTGCAATGAGGTCATAGGTCAGATCCCCAATGCTACTAAACAAATGAACATTGAGCTTCATCTCTGCCATGTCTTGCTTCAATTTAGGTTGGTCTGGCTGCGATCTTGCCTGGCTCTCTGAGACCGTGGCCATGGAGATGGAATGAGAGCCTGAGATCCTTTCTTTACCATGGAAGGATGGAAGGAACAGGAGTCACCCGGGAACATGAGAATATTGAACCTGAGATCCTGTGGGACCTGTTCTGAGGCTTGGTGGCCCTGCTTTGAGTGATTTTGTCTAGACCAGGCTCTTCCATATAGCTGAGTGCCACCCCCAGCATGCTCACTGTTCTTAAAACTTTGGGGGCTCAGAGGTTGCTTTTCATTTTGGATACTTCCTGTCACTCAGGATCCAAGTAGGTGATGCGTCTACCAATAGAATTCTCTTGAACTTTGTGTGGGTTAGGTAGGAAGCCTGAAGGTATGTGTTTCACGATCCAAAAGCTATGTTCTCAATCTCGGATGCTTCAGCCTAGTTTGGCCTAGATAAGAGGCTTTACTAGCTTTAAGCAACTTTCAAGCTTTCTGTGTCCTTAACAAGAGTTTTATGGTGATACCTAAATAGTTTGTACCCTGAAGTCATTCCTGACTTTGAGAATATTTTTGTAGGTTGGAGAGACTCTTCCAGGTCTGTAGTATTTTCTCCAAAATCTGCCTGGGGATGTATTGGCTTCTTCTACAAATTAATTTCTCATCACTGTTAAACACAGCTATAAGGAAGCAGTTAGGGTACTGGATACTGGAAAGATGGCTCCATGGTTAAGAACACTAGCGGCTCTCGCATTCAGGACTCCACACAGCAGCTCATGGTCAAATGTACTAGAGTTCTGGGGGAAATCTAATGCCCTCTTCTGGCCATCATGGGCTCTGCATGCATGTGGTACACATACATACAGGCAAAACATTTCTACACATAAAATATTTTTAATTGCTTGAAAAACAAAGAAAGCAGCTCATACTTTTAACATTCTTCCTCAGTTCTCACAGATTCATGATTTTTCAATTATCTTTTGATGTGTAAAAACTCATTTGAAAACAATGTCCCCTGAAATAACAATGATAACCATCTATTCTTTCATATGTGTGGGAAATAGAAGATACAATATTAATTAACTCTTCTTTGTTTTTTTTTAAATATAGGGTGTCACCATGTAGCCCAGGCTACCCCAGAAATCACCCTGTAGCCTAAGCAATCCTCCAACCCCTCTTTGCTGAGTGTCAAGATTACATCTGTGTGGCTCCACCTCTTCCTCAGATGTGAGGAGTAATCACTGAAGCTCTTCTCACTGGCTTCTCTCCTCTCTCTCCACTGGTCCACTTCATCCCTCCCATCCCCAAGTTCAACACAGGACATACCATCTCATTGATTGCCAAAGCTAATTGCTTCAGGGCTCACAAGCCTAGATCCTCCAAGAGCTAAGAAAACAGAACAAACACGTGGAGTGGAGAAACTGAGTAGCAGAAGTCCCACCTCTGACAATGGGCAGCTACTGCTATCCAGCGTGTAGAAGTCATGAATTTCTGGATTTCCTGAACTTATTGTTTCTCTGGGTGAGTGTGCAATCCAGGTTCTTTCTGTTCCTTCATGAAACCCTGATATTCAAGGACTGGAAGTAGTACAGGATTGCCTACTTTTTCTCCTGCCCTCAATGTCCATAAGTGAGGAAGGTCCATGTATTATGGCTTGAACCAATGGAGGTTACTTCCTGCTCATACTACATGCCATTAGAAGTATGCTAGGCTTGCTTTGTGTCATCTTTTCTTGGGGACACAGGATGAGGGTAGCATGCTTTTTTAATCTTGTGTGTCTTTCTCTCATCTCTTCCCATGCCCCTCCCTCCTCGAAGTAGAGAAATGGAAGCCTGGGTGTGTTTGCTCTGCTTTGTTAATCATCCCCAGAAGTGACAGATACTCCCTTAGCTCACTTGTAACTGGGCAAAGGAGGACACAAAACCATCCCCAATGCTGTAGGGTGAGCCTTCCTGTGTGCCAGCAATGGAGCTGGGAATCTTAGATCTCAAGATCAACAATCCCAATCACAATATCGATGGCACCAAAAACATTACTCAGGCCAAAGTTGATCATTAGCACCCAGCCTTTAAATTTAGGTTCTGGGAGGTAAACAAAACAAACAAGCAAACAAACAAACAAACAAACAAACAAACAAACAAACAAACCAGTGCTTAGATGTCCCTGTTGTCTATTGTAATTGTGTCTGTGTCTCTCCTACAGTTCCCTGATCCTGACTGGCCAGGGCACATTGATGGGCAGCAGCAGCTAGGCAGTTCTGCTTCCCACAGCTGCTGTGTGAGGATGGCTGATCCATGATCTCAGGGCATGCTCCACGCGCATTGTAGGGCATGCCACAGCTTCTCTGGCCTCTGACCTTTGGACACTAGAAGTGCCCCTTGTATCGTAGCAACACCAAAATAATCTCCAAACATTATTTCACTTCTCCAGGGTGGCTGAGATCCACTAGGGTAGGAAAGGGGGCTTCAGTCTTCAAGATTTTGAAGTTCTCTTCTCCCCTTCTCCCTCACCTCTGTGTGTGTGTTTATGAATGTGAATGTGTGTGTGCCTATCTGGCTCTGTGTGTATGTCTCTCAGTCTCTCTGTGTCTCTCCCTTTCTCCCTCCTTCCATCCTCCATCCCACCTCTTTTTCATGATGATGATAGGGACCAAACTCATGGCCTCACACATGCTTGACAAGAGCTCAGCACTGAGCTTCATCTCCAGCACTCCCAACCTCAATTTAAGTTGGTCTGGATCTGACCTTGCCAGGCTGCAGGAGCCCTTCACCATCGAGATGTAAAGGGGGCCTGAGATTCCCTCTTTAACCTTCAGGGACCATAAGTTACCTTTTCTGCATGGGATTCTGTGCAGACAGACTGGGAATGTGAGAATATTGAATCCGAGAACCCCAGTGACCTATGCTGAGGCTTGGAGGCCTCCTTTGGGGGAATCTTTCCTACGTAGTATGCCCTGCCCAAGACTTTCTCTCAAACAGAAGTTGTCTCATGGGGTCCAGTCAGACATCTATGGCCAAGGACTACATTGATCTTTAGAGTCTTTATAGCTGCTTTCTGCTGGGTGCTTAGTGCGTGACTGACAGCACAAAAGAACTTATATCCACTGTCTCTAAGGAAACTCATACTGACCCTGAAAGGCAGCAGGTACTGTTTCTGTTGTAGGTGGACAAAACAGGGCTTTAGGAAAGTGGGAGATTGCACCATGCTGAAAGTGGGAGAATGGGCCAGTGGCGTTGCCTGTCCAGAGTAGCACCTCTTTCTGCTAACAGGATAGTGCCATCCAAATGGATTGAGTGTGGAAGAGGAAGTCTGTGCTGAGGGGTCCTGGGGGCTGGCTCAGCCCACCACATGCAGACAGCTACTGTGGAACTCAGACCTCCACCACGGTTACAACCAGAGCAACAATGACTTGCTCATTGTACAATCACCACATGCCAGGGATGTAAAGTGAACTCTCTCATTCAGTCCCCAAAAGCACCCTATGAAGTTTGGACACCATCACTGTCTCATACCAAAGATGAGCACAGCTTGGGTGAGGGACATGCCTGGCTCGCTGTTGGACAGCAGTTCAGTGAATCCCAGGTTCCAAGCCAGCTGTATGCCTCCCCAAGCTATTCTATGTCTCTGCATCCTTCAAATGCTCTGTGCTATGTTCTGTGATGTCGAGGCCTCTGGGGGAACGTGTGCAGACAATCTCTTCTATCAATCTTCCTGTCACCCAACATGAGGCAAATTCCAGGAATCCTCTGGTTGCTCCAGCACCAGCTGCAAGCTCTGCAGGTAAAGGTCCCCAAGCGGGCCCTCCTGCCAGCCTGGCTGTGCTTCTCCTGACATTTGATTTCTTGCTCTGTAAACTCCACACTGGCCCAGGAGGTGGTTGCCAGGCACATAAACTAGGTGTTGGGTAAAATTACAGCACTCATTCACTCCAAATTGATGGCAGCAGGCAGTCACCCCACCCTGGCTGGCCTCTCCCCTTGGGCTGTCGCCACAGGGCTCAGCCTCAACCCTGCCACCCAAGCAGGACTCACACTGCCACCAACAGAAAAATATAACTGTGTGATGTCTGCAAGGAAGGAACCATGGGTGTGAGAGGCCTGCTCAGGGGATGAGTGAGTTTCCTTAGCACACACATAAACAGTTTACAGTCTTGGAATCCTGTATTTGACATTCATATCTGTGCCTACTCCTGGAACAGGAGCTGGAAGGAGCCAATCTTGGGCTTTCCAGTGGCTGTTGGAACCTCAAATCAGCTCCTTTTACCTTTGTAGGTGGTTTTATTTTTATGTTGTTGGTATTAGAAGGATAGAGAGAAGCAAAGGAGCCTGTTTTAACTCATAAGACTGAAGTTGCTTGGAAAGGGACATTTCTGTGCTTAGGTTCAACACCAGTTTTTTTAGGACCTACTATGTGACAAACGGCCCACTAGTGGGTTTACATAATTGTGGTGATTGAAAATGGGCCCTCTAGGGTGTGGCATATTGGAGGTGTGGCCTTGTGAGTGGGTGTGGTCTTGCTGGAGGAAGTGTGTCACTGGGGGCAGGATTTAAGGTTTCAGAAGCTTAAGCCAGGCCCAGTGTCACTCTCTCTTTCTGCTTCCTGCCAATCCAGATGTAGAACTCTCAGCTACTTCTCTAGGACCATGTCTGCCTGTGTGTTACCATACTTTCCATCATGAAAATAATGAACTAAACCTCTGAAACTGTAAGCCAGCCCCAATTAAATGCTTTCTTTTATAAGAGTTGCCAAGATCATGGTGTCTCTTCACAGCAATAAAAAAATGACTAAGACAATCATGGCAAATGTCTGCTGTGCTAGGTGTCTGGTTGAGTGTGTGACATCACTATACAATGAGTTATTAGGACAAGGAAGAATCCCTGGTTCCTAGGTATGAATGACTATTATCCCACAATAGAGGATCCAAGATGGAAGTCAGACTGACATTTATTTAACAGAAATACAAAGCAAACAAATTCACATCTCTTAGGCCACAAGTCCCCAGGTTCCCTGTGCAGACATGGAGACTGACCTCAAATATGACCAATGAACCAATGCACTGACCCTAGTTCTTGGGACTAAGAAGCTGATGGCTAGATTGTCTAGAGACAGTAGTAAGGGGACAGAAATGGGTATTTTAGTGAAGATAGTAATGAGGATTATGGAGGTCTGATGTAACTAGGCTAATAGAACAGTCATTTATAAGAATGTTCTATGATTGATGCATGTTGCTCTTGCTGGTTTATGAAGATACCTGGACATGTAAATACAGACCTCCTACTGCTCGCCATGGGAGGTACTGAAGCTAGTCCACATTCACATCAGAGTCCAGTTAGGGAGAAGGGGCCATGTAAGATAGCTTGGTAGATACTGACACGGCAGCAGCTGGTAAAACTCTTAGAGCAAGCCCTGGAGTCAAGTTCAGGAGCCAGGACCTGGCAGAGAAAGATGAAGCCAGGAAAGATGTGCTGCATGGCTGAAACAGCTTAGCTGGAGGGGAGAGGCTTCTTGTCAACCCTGTGCTGGGGTGGACCTGTGGCCTCTGACAGACAAGCCCCATGAAGCAGAGAAGGTAGACAGACAGACAGACAGACAGACAGACACACAGATTGAGAGAGAGAGAGAGAGAGAGAGAGAGAGAGAGAGAGAGGGGACTGGCTGCTTTCTTCCTTTCTCTAATGTTCCATCTCCAGTACCTACATGGGATAAATGCTGCAAGAAACCAGTGTGCCCAGTCTAAAGTGGGTAGTCCCTACCACAGGGTACAGACTAGGGGAGGAACTAGGAAATGGATATATGAGCTAGCCAGCAATTAGCCCACACATTAGGTCTTTGCTAATTTTATAAATCTTCCCTGCCTTAGTATGAATAGAAGTTGTGATTGGTTTTTAAATAATTGTGCTGTATCATTTCCAATATATACTATTGCTTCTATTAGAGTATATTATCTTATTTTATTTATTACTTTATTATGCAGGCTGTCTGCAACCCTCCCTGCTTAACTGTGGTTATAAATCCAGCTGCAGTGCACTTCCACCTGCTTGATTCACTTATTGAAGAAAGATCGTTTCCTTGATCTTGGTGGACTTCACAGCCTCTTCCGGCCCAGCATGAATTTGTATTGCAATAATGTCCAGCTACAAAGCTCAGATGAGGCTGCAGGGGTGCAGCTACAGGCTGCCCTGGCCACCAGCATGTCTTTTTTCCTGCCTCTCTCAGAAGAGAGAACAGAAACAAAACCAATTGCTATTCCTCCTCTCAGGCTTCTTCTCAGAATTAAGATTCAGCTTATACCACCCACAAACATCCTGTCTCTCTGACCTTCTTTATTATTTTTTTCCTTAGGAGTTGCCACTATTTTATTGACCCTACATTTTATTTACTGTGTGTATTAGATTTGTTTTCTATCTTTTCAGCGAGAATATATCAGTTCCCTGATACTAGGAAGCTTTGACTTTTTCCTCATTACCATTGCCCTTGTTTACATAAACACTCTTGTCCACAGCATCTGACAAACTGTTGTCAATCAGTAAATGGATGGACAGGTCTCCCTGGTCCACTGGATCCTACAGAGACACTCTAGGCCAACATCCGCATTCAGAGATGAAGCTGGGGAGAGGTTGCTGATTTGAATAGTGCCTCATGATATTCTCCTCCTCCAGGTCATTGAGCCTAATTCCAACCTTCTCTAGATGAGCTATGGAGCTTTCCGGTTGGGCCTCAGTCCTCCAAAGTCACCTGCTTGGATACACAGATTGTCGGCCTTCCATATGAAGCTCAATGATGACACTGCACACTGCTCCCTGTTCTTCTAAAAGGTCAGGAATCTTTGGGCAGCAGATTAGCTTATTCTCTCTTAATGATGTTAAGTAAAGGTCAAAATGTCTACTGGATGGAAAGTAGAAAGCCTCTAGTGAGAGACTGATGTTTATAACGTCCATCTAACTCTAGAAACTTCTTAATGATCACGGACTCAGGTTGTGGGACATTGTAAGAAAAATGACAGGTTATTATGGCAGTAAAACTAAGGCTTGTATAATGCCAAGTATTATGCCTGTCTTGAGCAATTGGCCCTCAAGCTCCAGGAGCAGGCCGGCAGTACTTGTGGGGTGCATTTATAGGGCCCTGTGGCTCCCACTAGAAGGAGAGCATTCCCATCCAGTCAGAGGGTCACAAGCACAAGTCTTGTGACACTCCGCAGTGCATGACTTCCACTCTATATGAATCAAGGTGACTTGGTTTTTCTCTTTCTATTCAAGGAATGGAGGTAGTCTGTGTTAAGAAGGAGCAGACGTGAACTATGAGCTAACTAACCATCCACAGAGACCATCCATTCTCCTCAGCAGGGGATAAGGCAACTGGAGGAAGAATGACAATTCCCTATTCCTTAGCCCACTGTTTGTTTCCCAGGGATTCCAAGAGGCTATACTTAACAGGGCCAAATGTGTGGGAAGTGCTTACTAACCTGCTCTTGAATGAATAGATGAATATGCCTCAATCATCTGGCTTCTCAGAGGGAGAGCAGAGGGTCAGTCAGCTCACTGACCCCTCAGCCAGGAGGGCATGAAGGGGGTAGGACCTTCTAGCAACAACACCGTGGTTACCAGAGGATCAGAATCATGGCCAGTTTTTGTCTCCAGACAGGACCTCGCATAGAGACTATTCTGTGTAAATGTGCACCGAACAAATGATTTTTTTTTTCAGACACCGTCACTAATCTCTGGGACCCAAGATCTAGTTCATCATTTCCAGCACCTCCTGTTAGCTTCCTGGCATCTAAGGAGTTGACATTCCAAAGCAAGTTTCCAGACACCATACCTGTATTCTCCCTATCCCTTTGAAGTACAAGTAAGAAAGGCTCCATGGATTCAAGGGCAAGAAGTCCTTAGCCTGGTTCCACCTTTGCTGACTATGTGACATCAGTCAAGTGATTTCATCCTCTACTGTCAGAATTCTCACCTATATAATGGGATGATTATAATATTTACCTTGTAAGAACATCATGAGTAATAAATGACACGTTTCATGTAAAATATCAGCACCACCATCATCACCATCTCCAACATCGTCTGTGCAAACATGGCAGACAGTCACACAAACTTTGCAGGCTGCAAAGAGAAGCTTGTGGAGTTTGGGATTTAGTTTTTGGACCCAGGACACACACACACACACACACACACACACTGCATGAAATCAGGTTTCTCCATTCTATGCAAGTAGAAGGGGGACACTCCTTCCAGAGAGACCCCTTTTTTGGTCTCCTGGGAAATCCGTGGGGACCACGGGAGCCAGAGCAGAAGCGGGTCCCCCAGGACTCCCATGCTACCAGCATTTCTTCCAGGAAAGGTGGGTATTGTTCAGATGTGGCTGGGTCCTCGGAGGACCCATGAAATGAAATTAAACTTGTCTTCAGCCTCTTCCTAGAAGATCTTCAGTCTTGCTTCTCATTCCTGAGAATGCTGCCGTATGGAACAACACTTAGAGTTACTGGTTTTCTGCTCTTATTGCTTCACTCTTTAAAAAAGAAGTCCTTTCTATCTGTGTGAATGCTGCACTCACAGAGAATCCAGCCTGGGTTGGCTGTTTCCGTGTAGTTTCTCAAAATGCAACACCAGTTCCTTCACCCAGAAGAGGCAAGTTGGCGACCCGCCCACACTCAACCAAGAAAGCCCAGGCCATGGTGGGGTTGCCAGAGAGAGCCTTTTCATGACAGCTAGGCAATGATATTCCTGGAAAAGGTGGCATTTTTCTGGACAGAGCACAGATGGGCCTGCTGGTCCCTGGAACACAACCTTAGTCCTTAAAGCTTTAATGTCTAGGATTCTTGGCTTGTGAGTAGCTCAGATTCTTCTGATTTGGTTTTTTTTTCTACCCTGCAGGGGACAGCATTGGGCAAAGAACTGTGGGATTCATATGATAAAAGAAGAAACATTTGCTTCCAATTACCCAAATTATTGTTTGCTAATTGAAGTACAAAAGGGGCATTTTATTTTCTCCTCTGGTTGGTGCAAGAATCCCTTCTCTAAATCTCTTTGGTTGAACAACAATGCTTTAGGAGTGTTCCCTTTAATCCACACATCATTTTTCTGATTGGCAGTTGTTCAGTAACGTCCTTGTTTGATGAGACAAGCTTCAACCAGAGAGCAGCCTGTCACCAGAGCAGCAGAAACTGTGCTACGACTGTGTGGGAACCACTGCCTATGACACCACGGCTGGGTTCTCACTTTTGACACGAATATAAGTTCGGAGGACAGAAAGTTCATCTGCTGCCAATTCTGCAATCACATACTTTCCCATAGAGGTGACGGATTTCAGTAGGATTTCTGTAAATAGACTGAGACAAGTCTACCTTAGAATACCTGCTGAGGGTGGATTCTGCAAAGCAGGGCTGGGCATCAAAGCCAATCCAGACGCCCGGGGAAACAGATTTTGGGGTGCTCGAAGCAGTCACGAAAATGGAACAAGGAGGCTTGCTTTTGTGTCTTGATTCTCGACCAGGAATTTCCATGGAAAGGCCACTCCCTCATGCCCAAGGACGGAAGCACCTGTGATCACTTAGCAGCATGGAATGGGGAGTGGGAACTTGGAGTGGGGCAGGAGACACTGCCCCCCCCTCAGTCCTGAAAGGGGCACGGGGTGGGGGGGTGGGGGGGGGGATCTGGGCAGCAGGCCACAGGATCCACCACGTTTGCCTGCCTCTCACCGAACATAACTTAAATGCCATCCAGAGATTGATTTGTGTTGTTTTTGAAGACACGTACAAGTACAAAAAAAAAAAAAAAAAAAAAAAAAAAAAGCCTTTCTGGGCTCCAGCTGTTGCTGTGTTGCGGTCCTCCAGCTGTTTTGAGAATAGCACTCTGCAAGGCCTATGGCATCTGTTTAATCTTGGCAGATGCAGCACAGTTATCTCTGGGCTTCTGCTGGTGATCAAAGGGACTGATGGCGTAGGACACAGCTCCACGGGCACCTCCTTCCTGCCCGTCATCTATCATCACAGCCCTTCAATCTTTTTGTTCTGAGTGATGATTGCACCCTAAACACATAAAATTAATCAACACTCGAGGCCAGCCAGGTGTCTTGCCTCCAGAAATCATCTTGTGTACCAAAGGAACAGCTCAGATCTGATCACTGCTCATAATTCCCTTTAAAGACTCTGAGGAGGCCCATGGGAACCCTGGAAGGTTGAATACTTTGAACTAGCACTACTTCATGTGAGGGACAAGGGTGGGACCCTCAGGTAAGGGTGGTTTCAGGTAAAGGAGGTCCACCTTGTCGGAGGGAGATGGCCTAGCTGGTAAAGTAGCTACCTTCCATCACAAAGATATGAGTTCAATCCCAAACAAACATATTTTTATTTTTTTATTTTTTTATTTTTTATTTTTTGGTTTTT
Organism: Lophiomys imhausi; assembly: GCA_907164525.1. Taxonomy (NCBI): domain Eukaryota; kingdom Metazoa; phylum Chordata; class Mammalia; order Rodentia; family Muridae; genus Lophiomys; species Lophiomys imhausi. The sequence continues at coordinate 3,598,450 of CAJQZJ010032284.1, forward strand.
CGAGACAGGGTTTCTCTGTGTATCCTTGGCTGTCCTAGACTCACTTTGTAGACCAGGCTGGCCTCGAACTCACAAAGATCCGCCTGCCTCTGCCTCCCAAGTGCTGGGATTAAAGGCGTGCGCCACCACCGCCCGGAAAAACATATTTTTAAAAAAAGAAAAAAGAAAAAAAGCCAGAGCTAGGTTTGGCAACTTACTCTTGAAAGTTTCATGCCAGTGAAAGATTTAGAGTAAAAAAAAGTTGACACAACCCCAAGTTGTCTTATGACTTCTACAAGCACTCCCCTACATATGCACCTGCATACACATGAGCAGCAACACACACACACACACACACACACACACACACACACACACACAAAGAGAGAGAGAGAGAGAGTTAGCTATAAGCTGTGTTCATTAAATCACCAACCTGCAGCCTAGAAGGAAGGCAGAACCCAGTGCTCATGCAGAAGGGTTCGGTTCCTTCGAGGAGTTTCACGGTGATCTTGCAGAACTGCAATAGAGGTTAGGAAGAAACCTGCCAGCTACACCCCAGAAGGAGCTGATGACAGGAGCCAGTGAAGCTCAGATTTTGAAATTCCATATGACAAGTCCTGCTTACCTGAACAGTGACTGGGAGTGGCCTTCTCTTGTACCCCATATGTATAGTTGATTTTTAACTATATGGCCCTCTGGCAACATCCTGTATGTTTCAATCAATCAGAAACTCTATTTGCCAGGTCCACGTAGAGTTCAGTGCCTCTGAGGATTTGGCAGAGAGAAAACAATCACAGATAGATACAAAACTGATTGCTTTACTCTAATCACATACCATTTCCAATATCTAAATGTGAGAAGGAAGCGCGTTCCTGCGATACACAGGATGTGTTTGAGATCTGCAAGCACAAGGCGGGTTTTTATCAAGGAGCTTGGCCTCCACTGTAGATTACTGGCAAATCCTTATGACTTGGCTCTAATTGAGAGCTTAGCGGTTGCTATTAAATTTCTTTTCAGAAACGGTGCTGCCTGCATGATTCCCCTTAGCTGGGAACATTCTCACTCTCCGTCAGAAACTATCCAAATGGATGAAAGTGAAAGCAAACAGCTTATAAAACAATACTCCTGGAAGACAGGTTGGTGTGTTTGATTAAGGGAAACTCCAGACAAGCCGTTCCACTCCCCTGTCAAAGGCCGGGGAGTACTAGCTTGTGATACTCAGTGCAGAAGAAACAGAAACTGAGTCTCAGTGCAGTGGCCTGGGTGTCTCTTTCACCCCTGTTATGTTCAGCTTAAATTCCCTCAGATAAACTGAACCTGCGAAGCTAGCTAGCAGCTGCTAAGGAACCAGATGGATGTTGTCTTCACCAGTTCACTCCTTTCCTGTGCGGAATTAGAAGGGGGAGACAAGGCTACCCACCTCGGGGCCAATAGACACTCAGACCCCAGGCCAGTGAGCATGATAGCTGGAAATAGTGCCCGGGATGAACACACCCTTTAAATCAGCTGAGACAGCTGGCAGCTGGATTCCTACAATCCAGGCCAAAAAAAAAAAAAAGCAGGCGAGGGAGACGGATCTGATAGAATCTCCACAGGGAATGAAAGTTCATATTACAGAAATCTTAGTTGAAAAGGTCCCACAAGTCGCCCCATCGTCCTGAACCTGTACAGATGGCTCCTGGTGACAGCTGCATGATAAATTGAGCACCATGAGGTCACCAGCCCAGATTTATTTGGCTGTGTATAGATGTGTGATGGTAGCTTTATACTACTGGCCTCACTCGGGGCAGTAATGGTGATATATTTAGAAGGAGATGAAATGAAATCCATCCTTGATTCAGATCATCCTAAATTCACAAATCAATAATCAGAGGAGAATCAATGGGTGTTTTCTCAATGTGTCATGACAAAGGTATTTCATTTGACTGTGATCTTGGGCTTAAAGGAACCCAAACCTGGATTTGTAAGTTTGTTCTCAAATCAGGATCAGAAAGTTCCTGGAACCTTACCTCACCCAAGATGGTGAATGCAACCCAACCCCAATTACTTGCAGCTACATCATTTTGTAATCCTAATATGCCACCAGTGTTAAATGAAGAGACATAAAATTGAGGCATGGTAGAGTGCTATGTTTGAGAAGTTCATTTTTTGTCTTAATTGAAGAATTTATAAAATGTATTGTTTTTAAGTATCCTGAAATGATTCTGTCCATGATGGTATAGTGAGGGAACTCTTTGAAACCATAATAATCATAGCTGTGAAGGTTTTCTTGATATTTTCCAAGAAAGAATTGTTTCTCTACCTGTTTGTTAGTATTTCCACATTTGAGAAGCTCAATCCACCCTAAAATTCTGATGATTGAATATATCAGGAACTCATAAACACATATACCCCACACCACATCTCTCTCTCACACACACAAACACACACACACACACATCACACTCACACATGCACACACCACATACACACTCACACCCTCACATCCCCCACACACCCCCACACCTCCACATACACACACACACAATGTGCTTCTCCCAGGGAAACTCATCTTTACCAAGTCTGCACTGCATTGAGCAGCCTGCTCAGGCCAGCATAAGTTAGGACGTGAGTCTAGATGGAGCCCTGTGGCATTTTGATTTATCCACAAGACTCTTTAATCTTAAAGGGAACACACTTAAAATAATAGAAAAACACAGTTAGGTTGGCATAATGAAAGTTGAGGACATTGGGAGATGAAATAAAGTTTTTGAGGTATTGGCCCACCATAAACAGTTCACTCTCCCTGTAATGAACCATAGGAATATCAATTGGCTGTAGTGACAGCTAGCTTTCAGAATATTCATGGGGGAAAAAAGCCATCCTCATCTCCGAGGTGTATTAAAGTATTACTTACCCCCTTTTGGGAGAGCCATGTCACCAATTTCAGCAGTGAATAGTGATGCATAAAATTGAAGGAGAAAATGTGGAGAAAAATAAGCACACATCAGAAGCAGGGTCAAGAACTTAATTTCACAGTGACACACTAGTAATTTGGCTTTGAAAATTTTTGTCAATTCTAAATTCATTTGAAAAAGCATAGCTCAGAAATGCCAGTGTCTGAATATGAGATATGCCGGTGTCTGAATATGAGATTCCAATATTTATAGCACAGTTTACAAATACATTACCCCTGTCACAGTGAAATAAACCACATACTTACATGCTGAGTGGAGTGAGCCCAAAGGTGTTAGGCATCAGGGAAGGAGATAAGGAGACACGTAATTAGTACATTAATCTTTTTTATTATATCATTTTTCAGACATATATGATCGTAATGTAAATTAGAAATAAAGGAGGGTTCATGGAAAATAGAATTAATTTCCAGGGGGTCAATCACTGTACAGTTACTGCATTACAAGCATGGTATAATTTACAGCAACATTTGTCCAGTTTCCTGCGTGTGGCTGATTGCGATGCCGAGTTCCTTGCTATCAGTTGAAAGTCAGCTTGCGAGATAACATTCGACGTCCTAATGAAATTCATTTGCAGTACAAAAATTTGAGTGAATCCAACAAGGGCTGTTACAGGCCTTAATGGCATTCTATGGATTATTGATTTTTGATTTAGTTTCTGCTCAAGAGAAGCCCATTTTAACAGCACCATTACCTCCATAACGATTAGAGACAAAAAGTTAATTATGTAATTATAAAGCCAATAACAGACTTGTCTGGTTTACTTTGCTTTAGTCCGTTTAAACATTATCTCTCGCATGCACATCATAACAGGCGGAGTGTGAGAAGAGAGATTAACGCCATGAAAGCAGATGTGAAATTTAATTCTCCAGGCCATCGCTGTCTGGGAAGCCATTAAGTAACCACGGCATTCTCCCTCTATTAAATTCACTGCTGCAACTTCACACACAAAAGGTGGACAAAGGTGTGGTGGCGTCTTCCAGCTCCATTGAGACTGACACAGACCCAGACAGCTCCAAGAGAATGTATGCTCACCAGGATGAAAAGCTGAGAGAAGATTTAAGCAGCCAGTGTTGCTCCTAAGATACAGTGAGGGGCTTGGTGTGCCTTGGGAAGGGACTGCCGGGATCCAGGCTGGAAATGAGAAGCCAGCTCTGGAGGAGGCCACTGGAACTTTCCGCTCCCCTGCCCTTGTCATTTGCTGGCTTTCAGAACCAAGCTGAAAACAGACCTTTGAACAAGTATCATCATCCCTCCCAGAGCTTCCCAATGCTTAGTGTCAGTCAGATGAAATCTGTTCCTAGTTTCTGGTAGAAAGCTACTGCAGTCATTTGTGCACACGCTCTATGTTCTCTGAGTGTGTGTGTATGTTTTTGTGTGTGATATTTTCTCCCCCCCCCCTTAAAATCTTATCAATGTTGTAGTTTAAAACAAAGGCTTCTAGCTCAGAGTCTGGATCTTTTGATGCGGTATTATGACCTCACTGGGAGAAGAGCTTTCTGTTGCTGAAGATTTACTTTTTAATAATCAGGAGTAGGAGTATTTTATGCACAGGCTCATTTCCAGAGAGAAGTAGACATCCAAGGAAAGTTCCATGGTGGACTATAAAGAACACCTACAAGCAGAATCATGTTAGCTGTATCGGTCACAGCATGTGCTAATCTGATTGGTTCCTAGACTAGCAGCTAGGTAGGCATGGAAGTCCCTAGGAATCCTTCGCAGATGGAATTGGCCCAGTGTCGGGGAAGAGATGAGATTTCCTCTTTCAAGAAGGAGTTCATGAAACTTTCAGGCAACTGGGTATCCTGAGGTATGATCCTCAAACCTGGCCAGTCTCCAGCAGGGGAGGAGGCTTCTGTCAGCACTCACCAACTGTGGCCAGCCTTGGCGCCCAGCTCTGCCACCTGAAGGTTACTGGGCCGTTTCTCTAACCAGAGAGAGCTGTGGAGAGATTCACCAGCAGGCTGTCAATCAAAGAGCATCTGTGGGATGTCAGACAGCTTACTTTCTTTCAGTTTCATGTAAGGGTGTTTCTTTGCGGGGTAGCATGGAAGTTGCTGGGTTCCAGCAAAGGGGTTGATTGTAATCAGTCACTCTGCTGACCAGTGATTGTCTAAGGGTGTGTTCTTGGCACCCTGATTCCACAAATAAGTTACACTGGAGTTAGCACTTCCTGGAATAAACTGACTCCTGTTCACTGGCTAGACAGCTTTTGCTTTAGCGTCACCCAACCATGCACCAGTTTCACAAAACAAAACAAACAAATGACCCTAGAGGGACCCAGTCATCAGAAAGTGTGTACTGCTTGACAACAGGGCCATTGTCACACTGAAATATCTCAGGTGGGTTTTGTTCTGGGAACCTTTGCGAAAGAATCAAGCTCCTTTACCCCCAACACCAACCTCTCTCAAGAATGTTTGCTTTTTTTTTGTTTGTTTGTTTTTTAACTATGGGGAGAATTTGCTAGTGTCAGAAGAGAAGGAGATGAACACAGGCTGGAGGGTGATGCTGTCCTCCAGGCTGAGGGAGACATCTTTTAGTCCTATGGTAGCATGCTCTTCCTTCATGCAAAGACCGACTTCATGCCTAGCCTTGCATCCACCTAAGAATAAGCAGTTGCAGAGGAAGACAATTTCTCTGATTTCTAGTACAAGGATATATGGCAAGGGCTGTCTCTGCAGGTGCAGATCTTGCTAAAAATCTGACATCCCTTAACATCAGAATCCATTCTTTTGAATTCGTGGCTAACAAACTCAAACCCAAGCTCCCCTGGCAGGGCCTTTCTGGTAGTGTCTGGCTTGTCACATCCCACTTGTCTGACACACAACTGGATTTTTTTTTCTGAAAGTTGACTTCTCCAAAATGCCTAATCTCAATTTTTTTGACCCTCATCTGTCCCCCATGCCTTTTCCTCATTTGCCTGTAGACACCATCCTTCTCATTTCCCGGTGACACTTGCTCTCTCCGCTCTTTGTGGTGAGAAAAAAAAAAATCTGTGCTGTGAACACAGTTTGACATTTCCTGACATTTCATGAACTAATTACACTACAAATAATTAAGCATGTTCACATCTGTAACAAACGAAGCAAAATGGTTGTCAGCGAGTGTGATTGATCACCTCCCTGAGATTTGATCTGATGAGATTCTCCCCTCCATGGGTAGGAGCCCGGTGCCACCAGTTTGTAATCATGCCTTCAGCCCTTTTTTCATGAGATCACACCGATGAGACGCTTGCAGGAAAGGATGGGAAAATTAATGACTACAATGAAATATTTGCATTTTTTGCAGGGCCGCAAAAACAATGAACAAGAGATGTGTCACCCTCAATTATTTGGTGCTGCTAAGAGCTTGCAGACAGGTCCTGCTGGAGAGAGCTGTTGGGAAGCCCGGGGGTGTCAGGCTGGCTGGAAAAATGGCAGGTGACAAGGACAACATTTTTTTTTAATGCTACACAGGCCCACAGGAGCTCAGCTAAAAAGACAAATTGCAGGAGCAATTTCTTATGGAGGGGGAAATTTGTCAGCATTTAAGCTTGTTCCTCCACAAAGGTTGGACAGGGCTTGAAAATAAGCTGGGCAGAAAACAAAGGAACGCAATCTGATATCTGCCAATCGATCCACCTGCCAATGGTTTAGTGGTCTTTGTTTCTCATAGTTTGGGGCTCTCAATGTAGGCTGCACACGGTACCCAACCGGATGCTTCCTGCCTACTGGGAACTCATTTGGAAGGGACCCCAGTCTGCTGGAGACTTAATTTGGCTTTTTCAAAGGCAACTCCAGCCAGTTTTCTTGGCAAATTCCTCCTGAAGTTGCCCAAACAAATGGATTTATCATCCAACGTGATGCCAGCCTAGAGAGTCCGGGAGCCAGAATGCAAACAGAAAATAAAATAAATACCTTCGGATAAAGGAGGTAGGAAAGCAGCTCCCTCTGCCATGGTGCTAGCCAGAGAGATTCTGGTAACCCTAATGGCAAGAAGGAGTTTTTGAAAATTAATTTTTAAAGTGAAAAGCAAATTCTATCATGTAACTCTCCCTATCATTTTAATTTCTTGGTGTATTTATTTATTCATTGTTTTCAAGAGGAGTAAACAAATCAATCTGCAATTTAATTAATGTTTGGGATTTTTAGCCATGACAACCATGACAATCTGTCAGGTGGCAACTGGCCACAGTAGGGTGTGTATTTTATACTGGACATACAGATGCACACTTACTATGCATAACACATGCAAGGTGTGCCACATATGTTTACAAGATTTTTAATCCAGTTTTGCAAAATCAGAGAGGGTAAGTGACTGCCCAAAGTAATACAGTGATTGAGTATGTGGCCAAGGCAGAATTCAATCCTGGATCAATTTATCTCCAAAGATTAGGAATATCTCCTTTCTCTGTTCTTGCGGCCACTAGTGTCCGAATTCTGAGTAGGTCAATCTATTTCATCCAGCCCTGTGGTGCCCATGTCAACTGGAGGGCTGACTGATGTCCCCTGCTTGCTCTCTTCTCAGTGCCTGCACTCTCAGATTGTCCTATGCCTAATCTATTAGTGAGATGCAACTTTATGCCTCCCCAAGAAAGAAATCACCCTGCACACTGGAAGGATCCTTGTCTCTTAAAATCAAAACATACTTAGCCCCAGCAGCCTCAAGGCAAAAAACAATTCTGTTAAGTTGCCCAGTAAAGGAATTGGGCCTTCAGCATCTCCACTTTTATTCTTTTCTTTTATTTTTTTCCCTTTTGAATTCACAGGGAAGGGCACTCAGTGACTGCACATCCTTTGCAAAAATAGGTATTTCAATCAACTTCCGGGCCTCTGGCCCTGCACAGAACAGGGCAGGCAGATTAAGCCTCGCTGAGGACTGGGTGAAGCTTCAGGATTTCCGGGTGGATTTCAGAGCCTTTCAATTACTAGATCACTAGATCACAGTGCAGATTGGAAGCCTTAGCTGCCTTTCTTCTTCTTTGCATCAAAACCCAGATGTTTATCCGCCATTTGTCAGGCTTAGGCTTTTAAAGCACCATTGTTGTGGGTTGTCCAGGGCGTGATAAATCCCAGCATTTTTGACCTTCATTCCAAAACTTGACTTCAATATCTCCTAATTCCTTTTTATGAAACAAATTGCCTCAATCACCTTCCCATTTAAGCAACTGCAGCTTAAATTGTTTTTGTTCTTTCCTAAGTTCTTTGTCCAGATTAAATGCTGTTGCGTAGAACGCATTGCTCTCGGCTGAAGTGGGAAGGCCGATTCGATTAGTATAGACACTGGAATAGGGTAAGTACAGTGTCAGTGTCCTTTTTAGAAGAGGTGACACACCGAGGGATATTAAGAATGGCCATTTAATGTAAAATCTCAGATAATACACGAGTTAAATGGAGAAAATGAGAGAAAGCTTTTAAGCATTCTCCCAAGACAGATTGAAGAATAATATTATTGGACACGGGAGGAGGCTGATTGACACTGTCAAGAGGCCATTATCGAAGTGGCATAGAATCATTATGGCAAAAAGCATCTCGGAGCTAAGGCTCGGGAGAAGCAACACATAATGAGTTATCAATAGCGGACTGGTGATTGGGTTCTATTGCGTTACAAACAGTAACTTCCTGTTGTGTAATTCAAATATGGCATTCTGATGAATGGGGACAAGGGAGCCCCATTTCCTCTGAGGGTAATGGCATGGCAGGAGAGGAAGGATGATGGGACAATCACCAGGCAATGTTTGCAGTTTTCTGTGGACCAAGGATTCAACAAATGCCCTTAAAAAATCACTTGTCAGTCCAGCAGAACTATTTGTAAAAACCAGAGGCAGCCACCATGAGTGGCTATCTTCATTTTTGAACTAGCATGCTAAAACATACTAGTCTTCATTACTGGAACTTTGGAATGGCTAACCCATGGATCCCAAGACAAGTGTGACCATGCATCTTTCCCCAGACCTGGTGCCTTTAAAACTGCCAAGAGGCTAATGTCATCCCATGTCACCCTCAGTGCAAAGCCAGGAGCTGCAGGTCAGAGAGAGGGCACAACTCCAATTTCCAGTTTGTAGATGGAAGTTGTCAGGATCTGATCTCACCTTGTATGACTCAAAGCCCAGCAACTTTCAACCTTACCAGGTATTATGTATGCATGTATGTGTGTGTGTGTGTATGTGTGGCATGCATGTATGTGATTGTATATTTGTTTGTATGTACGAGCATGTGTACACATGTATACATGTGCATTTATTCTTGCATATATGTGCTTGTATGTACATGCATGTGTATATATGTGTGCATTTATATATGTGTATGTATATACATGTGTGTTTATGTGGATGTATGCACATGTGGGTATGTCTATGTTATGTATACATGTGTATATATGTTTATGCATGTTCTTGTAAATATTTTTGCATGCATATATATATACATGTGTATGTATGTACTTATATATTCACATGTATATATATATGTGTGTGTGTGTGTGTGCATGTGTGTGTGTGTGTTTATATTCTGTGTTGCCCAGGACAATGACGGATAGGATGAGGTGAAGGGACCTTTTTACTGCACATCCTGATGTGGTTTAGAGTGTCGCGCTATGGGTAGGAATTAACTATTTAGTAAAACCAAAAGCTTGGGGACGCCACGGATCAGCAGCATCTTGTGTCCTGCTTTCATCTGACCTGAGGACTCCTCGTGGGAATCACCTGTGATTGTGTGTGATGTGAGAGGCAGGGGTGCCAAGGAAGAGAAGGTAGGAAGATAATGTGCAAGTGAAGACTAGGCTGCCACCTGTGGAATGTTACACAACTATTCATAGGCAAACTAGACCCATGGGCATTGATGCAGAAAGTATCAAAAGCAAAAGTAGTACGGGGGAGATGGCTCAGGGGGTAAAGTTCTTTGCAGGAAGCATGAGGACCAGAGTTCAGATCCCCAGGACCCATGTAAAAGCCAGGTAGACATGACATTCCACCTGCAAATCCAGCCTGTTTTTGTTAGAAACAGGAAGTTCCCAGAACAAACTGGTTAGCCAGACTAGCTAAAATGGTGAGCTCTGAGTTCTGTGGGAGATCTGCCTCAATGTGTAACGTGTTGAGCAACTGAGGGAGTCACCGGATGTCAGCCTCAGGTCTCCACATGCATGTGAGAACACACACGCACGCACGCTCACACACACACATACACATGCACACACACACAAACACACACGCACATACATGAGAAAAAGGCAAAAATCATAATCTGTATTTGTACTCCTAATTATCTTTAAAAGGATATGTTTATGTTTGCATGTATATATATGCCAGGGATTGCATGCAGTGCTTTGTAGATACTATACACACTCTACACTGGAGTATACCCCAACCTCCATATATGTACTTTTATATAAATGCACATATAGAATATAGAGAGATGGACTTTTAAATGTATATAGATGTGCATATGGATGTCTGTAGCTATATATGTGCAATGTATGATTCATATATTTTATATCTACAATTATAAATGCACAGAAAATGTTCAGAGATCTTCTACAAGAAGCAAGGAGAGCTAGTTATCACTGAGGGGGAGACCAAGGCTCTTGGATAGAAGCAAGGTTCGTGCGTCCTCGTAGATAGACTTCTACATTTCCTGAAGTTTTCATAAAAATGGGTATCATTTTATCAAAAAATATTCGGTCTTTGTTGATTTTATTTTCTTAATAATGTCTTTCTATATCATCTAAATGTCTCATGATAAAAAAAAAAGGTGTTCACTTCTTTGTATTAATACTGGAGAAATGAAGCTATTTTGTGTCATCTTTGTTTCTGTTGAAATACCTGCATCTATTTTCTCAAGGAAAGAGTTTCATAGAAGGAATAAAATCAAATACAGCCATGGTCAAAAAAAAATAAAATAAAATAAAAATAAATGTCTCATGATGAACATGTTCACTCATAGTATATAACTGATATTTTAAAATATTATAGTCTACAACAGTTCCTGGAGAAGTAGATTATTCATATTTTGAAATAACAGCTTTATCGAGATATATTTCACATACCACAATATTTGCCTGCTTAAAGGGTCCAGAGTTCAGTGGTTTTTAGTGTTTTGGGAGTTATGCAATATTTTTGGCAGTTTGACTTTACAGCATCTTTATTACCTCAGAAGGAGCGCATACTCTGGAAAGTCTTCTCTCATGTTCACTCCTCACGCTCCGCACTGGACCAGGCATCTGGAGCCTGTTTCCATAGATTTCTGTTTCTGAACAGTTCATATAAATGAAATTCACAGTAAGTGGTGATGTAGTATGACTAAAATTCCTCCCTCCCCCCAAGCTCCATGCTTACCTATTGAAAAGCTGGCTTTCAACTGGTTATACTCTTTAAAAAGGATGTGGATTCAGATGGTGTGGCCCTGGCTGAGGCAGTAGGGTGCTAGGGTTGGACTTTTGAAGGGTTTACCTGGCCTGCAGCCCCACCCCTGTGCCTCCCTCTGCTTCTGTCTGCTATAAGACAGGTCCTCTGTGCCCAGGCACCTGCTTCACCATGGTCCATGGAGTAAAAGACCATGATCTGAAATCAAGAGCTATGGTACATTTTTGTTTCCTTTCTGTTGCTTTACCTGGAGGTCATGAGAGTGAAGGAGAGTCTGATTAGTATGTTGGTTCTTCTAAGGTTGGTTTATTGTTCTTAGGATTGCGTCTGTAAGGCTCGCCCTTATCGTAGCATGTTTCAGCTCTCCACCCCTTGGGAAGGCCAAATAATACTCTACTTTGTGGCTGTGCCTTAATATATCATCTGCTCAACACCTGCATTGTTTCCACTTTGGGTCTATAATGAGGGATGTAGTCATGCACTTGTGTGCACAAGCTTTGGGGTGGGATTGCTCTGTTGACTGCTAACTCTACCTTTACTACTTTGAGGAAGCGTCAAAGTATTCCCAAGGAACTATACCATTTCGCAATTTGTACCATTTTGCAACTAAAAGTCCCAGTTTCTCCACATCCTAATGAGCACATTTACTACTGTTTAATACAACTGCATCCTAAGAAGTCCTAAAGATACATCAGTCCATTTGTTGTGGTTTGAATGTGTGCTCTCTTGTCCAGGCTCATGATTTGAGTGCTTGATCCCCAGAAAATGGTGCCATTTAAGGAGGTTCAAAGAGTGGGGCAGGGATGGAGGAAGAGGGACTAGGGTGAGTCCTTGGGTTATATTATCCCTGGCCACTCTTATCTCACTCTCTGTCTTGGTCAGCCATGCTGGGAACAACTGTCTTCTGCTATGTGTTTGTGCCATCACAATGTTCTTATTCAAGCATATGGGACCAAATGCACATAATGCCACCCTTTGAGACTGTGAACCCAAATAAATCCTCTCTCCCATATTTGTTTCTCTTGGATATTTTGGTCTCAGTGACATAGAAAGAAACTAATAAACCATTCTTATTGAAAATGTCCAGGAAACCAAGCACGGTGGCACACGCTTTTAATCCCAGCAGTGTAGATATAATTAATTAAATTATTTCCAGTATTTATATTATAGTTTAATTGGTCAGTGGTGTTAATCCTTAACCTGCCGTTAATAAATAAACACATACAAACATCTGGTGGATTTTAACAAGCCTTAGCTTGGATTGTGTAATCTTAGCACATCTAGGCTAGTTTATAATTCTATTCCCCAAATAAAACTCCAGTAGATATATGTGTCCCCTTGGGCTGTTATTCTCCATGCTATGCCGATGTTCCTGGCCACATGGAATGATGATTCTTCTACTTAACCCACGGTGTGTCTCCTCTTTCCTCCTCCTGGCTTCTTTTTCCCATGATCCTCTCTGCTCCTCAAGCTGGCCAATCTACACCCCCCACATACCCCCACAGCGCCACCACCCCTGCCCACCTCTCTTCCACCCAGTCCAGGCTCCAGCATTTTGTTCAACCAATCAACTTTAAATTAGGTAGAGCAAGGTTTAGACAACAAAGACAGATATTCATGACAATGTCCTTGTCTGGGGAGCAACCAGATTCTGGGGCCAGTAATTAGTAACAAAATACAAGCAGCTTTCAGGCAGAGGCAGGAGGATCTCTGTGAGTTTGAGACCAGTCTGATCTACAGAGCAAGTTCCAAGACAGCCAGGCCATGGCTGTTACACAGAGAAACCCTGTCTCAAACAAAACAAAACAAAACACAATAAAAGGTTAGGAAAGCCAAGCCCACAAAGTTGAATAGGAAAACTTTCTCCCCATCATATCATTTTCCTCACCTTTCTTCCCTCCTCAGAAGGAAATATAGTCTTATACACATCTCCAATAATTTTCTTCACATCTGTCTTTTTCTGCCTAAACATGGTCATAATACACATGCTAATGTGATTGTCACTTGTTGCTTTATATGAGATCTCACACCTCTGTAAAAAAATAATTAAATTGAGGGCTCAGTAGATTAAGAGCACTGTTGCTGTGCCAGAGGACCCAAGTTCAATTCTCAGCACCCACATGGCCACATGGCAGCTCATAGCTGGCTATAACTCCAGTTTCAGGACATCCAGTGCCCTCTTCTGGCCTCTTCAGGCCCCAGGCATGCATGTGGTACACAGATATATATGCAGGCAAAATACATAAATTAAAATATTCAAAATTATTTTTAAAGTACTGTTTAAATGACTAAGGTTACTTTTTATAGGTCTCTCCTCATTTCTCCTAGAATGTAGAGCCCGGTTTCCTCTGTGGGCCCATTCTGGCTTTACTTTATGCCAGAAGAAAGTTCTGCTCACATGCCCCTCCAGACTCCCTGCTAGGGGCCAAGTTTCTTAAAGTTCACTGTGATCCTAGGGTCAGACTTTTAGAAGGCAAATTATGATTCTGCCATTGACAAGTTTATTGTCCTGGGAACTCTGTGCCTCAGTTTCCACGTTTTTAAAATGAGAATGAGAAATAACCTATACTCATAAGATAGTGGGTGAAGTGAGTAGGTAGGGACAGAGCCTTCAGCTGTGTGGCCCCCAGCCACTCCCTGCCACTGATAGCTGTATGCTCAGTCTAGAGGCACAGACCCCGGAGAAGCTGGCTTTAGTGTAATTCCCCCCAATGTGAAGCTGTCTGGTAACTAAATCGTTCCATGTGTGATCATCAGGGACTCCCAGTCCTGGAAGTTAAGACCTCAACCTAAGAGAGTTGGGTAGGGCTACAAGCCCTAAGCCTTACTCTTTGATTGAACTAAAATTACAAAATGAAGGGTAATCGCAATAGCGGGTCATTATCCATTCAACCCAAGCTGGGCTATCAGGAAGGATATTGATATAGCCATAAAAATGAATCCAGATCCCAAGGCTAAGCCCTCGAGAGAAGCCAGACAGGGGGAAAGAGTGAAAATTGCCATCAGAATTGAGAACATGAAGCCTACAACTGATGATTTGTAGCTGTCTCCATTGTCTGGAGTACGAGAAACCAACTGCTTATGCATCTGAGTAAAGTGTCTGCTGACAAAAAAATCTAGTGGCCAGTCAGGTCTCTGCTGACTCTCCCATCCCTGGAATTTAAGTAGCTCTCACTTCATCTTAGGCAAAGTCATAGGTGAATGGTGATTATTAGACCCTGAAAAATGATCATTAAATATTTGTTGAATTGTGCAGAATCAACCGGAACTTTATTTACCTGTTAACTCCTAAAGCCAACAACAGGACCTTAGTCAACGCTGTTTGGATATGCTAATGAGACAGAAACATTAACTTTGCCATCAATTTAGGAAGCTATGAATCTGCTGATGGTGACAGGGCAGAGACTGGTTGTCATGGATTAGCCATGGATATGGGGCTCTGTCAAAGACATGAAGCTGAAGATGGGTCTGTCTGGCTGACCCTTTCTTGCTCCGATGGCTGATCTCAATGCTGGATCTTTTGTATATTTGAAAGAGGACTCTCTTTCTCTCATCCAGGGTACTGAGCGTCTCCTCCTGTGTCCTAACTTCTCGGGGAAGATTCTTCAGTGCTTGCCAACCCAAAGCCTTCTGTGATCCCAGGGGGAGCTAATGTTCCCATGATCTTTATACTTTTTCATCCTTACTTCAAAACGGAATTAAGTTGTGTTTGTTATTGCTTGAATTGAAATGGGCCCTAATTCACTTTGTTGGTGAGCTTACATTCAAAATCAAAACTGGTTTCCTGCTGCTTATGAAAAAAAAAAAAAAAGCCAAGAAGAGAGTAAAAGCTCAGTGACCAGATCAAGTGTCTACTGTTACATTTATTCATTTCCTGTAAGACGATCAGGCTATCGGTTTCACAGAGCAGTGGAGACAGTTCTAACGATGTGGGAAGAAAGAGCTGGGTCACATAAGTCCCAATGCACCTTTTAGACAATCTACGGGAAGAGAAAGGAACTCTACAGACATCGGGACCAACTGTGCTGCAGCTAACAACCAACTGTCACTGCAAGAGTTTATTTCACGCTCCTGCTGTGAATCTAATTTTTTTTGTCAGCAAAGCTGTGGTCATGGTAGCCAGGGCCACCACAATTGCCATAGCAGTTATAAATGAAACATGGAAGTCAGGGATTGTACAATGTGCTGGTTTTTTTTTTTTTTTTTTGTCATCTTGACACAAACCTAGACACATTTGGAAAGAGGGAATCTAATTGATAATTGTCACCATGGGAGTAGCTTGAAGGAAAGCCCGGGATGGATTTTCTTGAGTGCTGGTTGCTGTGGGAAGGCCCAGTCCTCCAGAAGCAGTGCCATCCTTTCTATTGGGCCTGGATGGTATAACATGGCGGACTGTGTAAACCATGGGGAGCAAGTCAGTAAGCAGCATTCCTCCCTGGCCTCTGCTTCAGCTCCAACCTCTATGCTCCTCCCTTGACTCACCTGTTTGGTGGACTGTAGGAGCAGGCTGGAATAGACACTTTCTCATTCCACTTGCCTTTGGTCATGGCATTTATTACAGCAGGAGAGACCCCAGCTCAGACACAGGTTCTGAGGTTGTCTATTCAGGGATAACATCTGCCAAAACAAAGCACCAACTCATGTTGGCTTCAAAGGAGATAGGATGTGTGACCCTTTCTTGTGTTAGAAAGGAAAGAGCCGGAAATAGCGGTGGATGGAAGAAATAACCGCCAAAGGTGCCAGAATGGTAGGGATGAATGCACGAGGGAAATGAACTCCAGCAGAGTAAAGCCTCGAAGAAGGGAATCTGGACATGGGCTGAAGCTTCCGAGTTCAACTTCCGCCAGTCCCCAGTTTCCCAGCATCCTCCCCTTCTCTCAGCCTTTCCCTCTCACAGCACTTTGCAGCCATGGGTGTGGGCCCTCACCAATGTCCCAAGGCCTCTCCTCTTTCTCTGAGAGCTTCTCACGTCTGCATTTAGCAAGAGCTAGGTTGAAGAGCTCCTTTAGCAGCAAACTGAAGAGAACAAAGGACTTGAACGATATTTTACAAAGAAGACCGGATGAATGCCCACAGACACACCACTCAGCTTCCTTAGCTGTCAGGAAAAAACGCAATCTAATAGAACACTGACATCCCAGTACACACCCACTGGAACAGTTAAAACTAAAAAGAATGACAGTGACAGATGTGGGCAAACCCGTGGAGCACCCTGAATGTTCATTCTTGGGGAGCATGTGAGGTGATACCTCACTTTGGGGGAGGGTGTGGGACTTTGTATACATAATAGAACATACGATGGTTTTATGCATATGGACTTAGAATATAGCATTAGTATTTCAGTTTTGTATGTCTTAACCGAGTGAGACACACAGTCCTGTGGTTTCTAAATGAACTGGGTGGCAGGGGCTGGAGAGATGGCCCAGTGGTTAAGATTGCTTGCTGTTCTTTCAGAGGACTCAAGTTCAGTTCTCAGAACCCACGTGGGGTGACTCACAACCATCTGTAGCTCCAGTGCTAAGAAACCCCACATCCTCTTCTGGCCTCCAAGGATACTCACATGCATGTGACATGTACACACACACACACACACACACACACACACACACACACGCACGCACACACACACACACACACACACACACACACACAGGTATGTATAGGAATTAAAGTTGGGTTAGTCTGTCCAGAGCAGTATAATTCATACAGTTAAAACCCTCAAACAACCCTGCTGCTCATAATTAGAAAAATAGGTAAACAAACTAAGATATGATCTGACAACAATAATTTAGCAACAAAAAGGAACTGATTGTTGGTATAAATAAAACCAAGTATCTCCCGAAAACATTACACTTAGTGAAGTAACTTTATACCATGAAGGGTATAGGATACGAGGGCACTGAAGGTTAAGGAAGTTCTGGAATTGGTGAAATTAATTCATGATTTTTCTTTTTAACAGGAAGACTCCTTGCTTCTGTAGATTAAAGTCAGGAACTGCCTGGGAAGAGGAAGGAGGGGACTGTTTGAGACCTCATAGGCTCTGTCTGGAGGGGATGTGTGCCCCATGATGTAAACGTGTTCATAAAAAACATACAAACATGCACACAACATGAGTGTCATATATCATTGTAAATACATAGAAATGCTGTAGGCAAATATTAAGCACCACTGAGCAATATCCAGGTTTAGATGTGTTTAGGGCTAGAGTGTACTGAAGTCTGAAACTTGCTTTGTAGTACCCAGCAATGAAAGTATGTAAGATGGATTAATGGGGGATAGAAATGGGTGTACAGTAAAGAAGTAATAAGATTGTGCATGTGGAGTCTGGGTGGAGTGTCAGTGACAGTTTGCATATAATTTCTTCAGCCTTTGCAAGAGAGGAAGACATCCCATGGATTCTGGGACTCAGGCCTGCTTGATGGAGGCCAAACTTCGCCATGCATTTGCTCTGTGGCTTGCACAAGCTTCTTAGACACATTGGCTTTTCTTCCTGTAGGAGCTATATTAAGATAGATCAAATGTATAAAACACTTCATTCTCTGGTAAATACCAGGTCATTTCAGCTACTTAAATTGTTCTTCTGTTGTTGTTCTGACCTTCTGAGGACAAATAACTTGAGGGTGCCTTCGCTTTGTCATTTTAAAGCCCTAAGTCTACAGTATGTACTGGGAACTCTTATTCCCTTAACTCAGTGCCAGGCACACAGTGGTGTTCAGGAAGTGTGGGTGTGAAATGAACTGATGGAGTGCCATGGCCACACATGGTGACACACATTCTCTGAACAACAGCCACCAGAGAGGGACTCATAGGAAGCAAGTTGAAGAGGTCTCTTGAAGTGAGCAGTTAGCACTGCTCAACTGACCCTGTGTTCCTGTGCTCATGAGGGTGGGGTGAAGTCAGGAGATGGGTGGTGGTAAGGGCTATGGTCCCTAGCCCACTGGCAGCTGTGAAGACAGGGAAAGCTGTTGGTGTGTGTGTGTGTGTGTGTGTGTGTGTGTGTGTGTGTGTGTCTGCCTGTCTCCAAAGCTTCTTCCCACTTCCCTCTGCACATACTAGAAACATAGGGGCTCTGTGAAATGTGCAGGGGCCAAGCTCCCGGGTGTGGTTCCTTTTAACTTTTTCAAAGCTGAAGTGATAATGTCCAAGAAAATCTTGTAGATTCATGTAATAGCTGTATTTAATACACCCATTGCCCTGAAGCTGGAGGTGGGGTGGGGTGAGATGGGCTGAGAACCATCCACACAGCCATAAAAGTTGCAACTACATTAAACGCAATAGAATGGCTCAAATCTGTCCCAGGCCCACATTAGAGGAAATGTGTCATAACCCTTATGTCACAACATCGGATTTAAAAGGGAGTCTCCTGAAATGGATTATGTGGCCCCCGGCAGGCTGCAACACCCTGTGAACTGTGCTAAGAGGCCCCCTCCCCAAGAAGGTTCTGTGGCCCAGAACATGTTTCCAAAGCCTTGGTCCCTGGAGCCCCCCATTGCTGGTGTGTGTGTGTGTGTGTGTGTGTGTGTGTGTGTGTTTTGATTGATCCTTGCTCTCTGGCCATTTTTAAGTATAAGTATCATCAGGAACACTTGTCACTCACCAATAATTTCTGAGATATGTGAAGAGTAACTTAGTACGGTGGCATTAGAGCAGATGAATTACTGTGTGAAGCCAGCTGAGACGGGTGAACCTTTGCTACCTCATCTGTAAAAAGGGGCTGGGCATAACACCTTTTGGCAAGGTGGCTGAGAGGGATTAAATGTGAATGAAGCTAAGGCACCAGGCCCAGCACCAAGCTCCCTGCAGCATCAGTATGCTAATGGCGTGCGCATAATGATGATGGATGACCAACTGCTGGGGTTGAGGAGTCTTCTGAAGGCTAGCAGGAGGTCCATCTTTGCTCATAAATAGCTCTGAGGAAGAAAGAAGAGCAGTGGGTGATCAGAGAGGTCTGAACAGTGGGGCAACCAGCCACCCATCTATAGGGAGGATGCAGGAAGAGCTGAGTGTTCTTTCAAAGTGAAGTGCCTGTGATTTGACTTTAGAGACAGTGTGTGTGGACTGAGCCTTAGAAACATGGGAGGGCTGAGAATGGGGGCACCATACTCAGGGTGACCTACAGAAGGGCCAGCTGTACTTTCTCACAACCCATGGCCTTACAGGCTTGGGCTCCCAGGCACCGTCTTTGAATTTGCTTCTAGAAGCCCAGTGAGTCTTGGTGTAAGGGTGGGAATCCTTCTAGGGAAAGCGGCAGGGATGCCTTTTTGGTTGAACAGACTGATGGATGGATGGATAGGTGGATGGATGGATGGATGGATGGATGGATAGATGGATGGGTAAGTGGGTAGATGGAAGAATGATGGATGGGCGGATGAACAGAACTCAGACTAGAATGCATCTGGAGAGGAGAGTTGAGATTAGGTGTGGGAGTCCTTTAAGCCATGGAATGGACTTAGCTTAAATCTCTAGCAGCTCATGGGTTAGCGTGAACTCCTGGAGCTGGCAATCCTGTGTTCAAACTTCCTCTTGCCTGCCCCCATCAGCTGTGTGACCTTGAACCAATTTCTGCACTTCTCTGGGTTTCAGTGAGTCTCTGCCGGGTGGGAATAGTGACTCCTGTCTTGTAGGGTACTTGAAGGTTAAATGGATAAGCTAGGACTTCTTCAGCTCTAGTTCTGGTGTTGGGTACAGAACAGGTACACTCTTGAAGCTGTGTCGTTTTGGGATAACCCCCTGTGCCCGTCCCCTGTTCTGCCATGTGTTGGTCAGGTGTAGGCATCTAGTCTGATGTCTAGCCTAAAGAAACTGACTGGAAGGAGGGACCCTGGGGTCTGGGTGCTCTGCATGCTGGATGCTCTGGGTGCCGGGTAGGGTGGCTGAGAGCTGGGTGCTAGATAGAGTGTCTGCCTGTCTGTCTGAGCCTACCCTGGGATCAGCTGGCATCCACCCACCTTCGTGCCTTTCCCAGTATGCCCCATGGTCTAAGGCTCATTGGAAAAGCCCAGCTTGTCCTAGTCTGGAGTTGCCATGTGAATCCTTGCAATGGGCCTTTGAGGGACGACCACATTCAAAATATACTTTCCTGCAGTGCTCTACCACCTGTGGACTACTGCCTAACTCCCTGACTCTGCAATGAAAGCCTGGTGCACCCAGCCTTCTCTTCACTCACCTTGAGACTCCAAAACCTAGGCAAGAAACCCTCTTTTTGCACTCAATCATAACAAGCCTCCTTAATCATAGATTGAGTTATAATGGTTGTGCCCACCAGATGAGTTAGCAAGACACCTCTTGACCTTGCAGTAAATTAACTCGTTGATCAAATTTTAAATGAATTATAAAAGTTGAAAATTAAATCTGGCTAAATTAAGGGCTTCCCCCTGTTATTTGAACGAATCTGGATTTGCCAGCTTGGAGCTCAGAGCTGTACAGACTCTCAGCCCAAACTTCTGCTGCTAACTTTCTTGCCAGCACATCCTCAGTCACACCCTACAGAATCAGACATCCTCTAGCAGAGAATGTGCCAGTAACAGACAATGGAAGGCCTCTCTATGCATATTGAGCAGACGGACTTTTGGACTTATTAATTTTTAGCTCTTTATCATGTTTTTATACAGAAGTTGAGAGGATGGACAGATGACTCTACACATCCTCAAGCTTCAAAAAAAAAAAATAGGTTTAGAAATTGAAGGTTTCTACAGGAAATAACAGGAGATAACCAGAGGTATTGCTTACTAAACTTCCCACAGTCTGCTTCATCTCTGATTTGCTTGTTTGCTTGTTTCTGGGAAGGCAAACAGAAACAAAGACACCATCCACTATAATTGGATATGCAATTAGACATTAAGCTCCCTTCCAGAGCTTAATGAAGAAATGATCGTGATTTTGATATTTTTTGGAGGAAGGAAAGGGGAACACTTTGAAAAGCCTCTTGCATGTCAAAAGCTGGTTGCAAACTTTAAAACACGTGTAGTCTAGAGCAGTGGTTCTCAGCCTTCCTCATGCTGTGACCTTTTAATACAGTTCCTTATGTTGTGGTGATTCCTGGCCCCCACCAACCATAAAATTATGTTTGTTGCTACTTCATAACTGCAATTTTGCTGCTGTTATGAATTGTAATGTAAATATCTGTGTTTTCCAACAGTGTTAGGTGACCCCTGTGAAAGGATTGTTGGACCCCCAAAGGGTCATGACTCACAAGGTAAGAACCACTGGTAGGAAGAATGATCATGATTTCAATGATGTCCTTTTTGTTTTTGTTTGGTTTTGGTTTCTGTAAATTCCATCATGCACCCTGTCCTCTCTCATCTCCCACCACCCCCCAGACCCGCCCTCCACCCTTGCAACCTCTCCTAACAGAAAAAAAAAATCTCATTATAGAAGCTGTAGTGTGTTGTGTATCCCACAATATTCCACTTTGTCCATACTTTTTTGCTTGCAAATGTTCATTATAAGGACTCCTTAGTCTGGTATGAGGCCTCTGGCTTCTGCTACTTTGTCAATACTGGAAACTTACTGAGACTCCTCTCAGATATCCTGTTGTTGCCTTGTGTCATAGAGATCCTGTAGTTTTGGTTCTGTAGAACTGGTCCCTTCATGCACTCCAACAGTTCACCCATGGGGTATATGTTGGGGTGGGTCAGTTTAAAGCCCTGGTTCTGGGCCTGCAATCCCTGCACCCAGGGCCAGTTCTATTGTGCTACCCAGGTAAGGTGCAGGGCCTGCTCTCCTAAGTACAGCAGGTAAATGGATGGGTCAGCTCTCCTGTTCTCATGACCCCAGCAGGGCCAATTCTCCTGCCTGCTGCATGAGGCAAGGGCAAAAGAGTGGAGGGAGTCTTTCCTTTGCCAACACCATTGCAAAGCAGACAAAAGGCAGGGCTGGCTCTCCCCCATTCAAAGAGATCCTTTTGATTGCTTGGGGTTAACCTGGAACAACATGCACATAGAACATTGTTAAGATGGAGAGGCCTTCTCACTCCCAGCCAGCAATGTTGGGATTCAGTGCTTCCCATATACTGTAGGGAATAGGCTGGGAAGGAAGTCATGGGAAGTGGTGGGGAGTGAGGTGAGATAGTGCCTTCATAGGGAAAGGCCAAGTGTGGAGTGACTTAACCCTAGTATCATTATAGTACAGGATACCTCTCTGCCAGTCCCCAGAGAATGACCCAAGGATAATTAGTGCCTCCTCTTGGCCAGATTCCATATTGAAAATGGGCAAGACAGCTGTGGAGGCTAAAAAAGCAACTCCACCAGGAGCTTTGAGTAAATTTCATATTTACCCAAGACATGCTCTCTTAAACTGGAAGACAGTGAGATCAATAAGAATCAGAACCCTAGGGAAAGATGAAATCAATCTGAGAAAATGCACCAATTGACACTGTTGTTATCTGAGTTCTTGAGTACGCACTTCAATGGTGCTACGTAAGGGGGTCAGATGCACAGTTTCTGATAAAGTTCAGATGTGTACACTGGTAACAGTGGTAGTGATTTAAGGGTGATACCCAGTTTTCTGGACAGAGAAGGTGTTATAGATTGGATGTAAAATGTCCCCGGCTTGTTCCCCGGCTGGCTGTGGTATGTTGGGAGCTTGTAGGAACTTCGGGAGTTGGGGCCTAGCTGGGGCCTATGGTAGTCACTGTTGATGGGCCTTTAGGATATATCATCCCTGGTTATTTCCTGTCTTGTTTTCTGTTTCCTATCCACTCTGGAGTGAACAGCTCTCCTTCACCACCACAATGTACTACCCAGTGTGTAGGGTGTGTGGGACCAAACACACATGGCCTAAAACCTCTGAAACCATGAGCCGAAATAAAAATTTCCTCATCTAAATTGCTCTTGCCACATTTGTTGTTCCCAGCAATGTTGAAAGTCAGTAACACAGACACTATATGGTTGTTCTCACTACTTCTTGTGGCCAGTGTTTGCAACTACAGCCCATGAGTGGGCATCGAATCCAAGGGAGTGGTCCACAACTGGAATTAAATACATGACAGATACCTATGAGGTAAGTCACTGTTGCCAAGACATCCAAATTAAAACCCAAAAAGTTTTCTTCCATTCCTAGACAACTTACAGTCACTGGGAGGAAAGACTGGTCCCCAAGGGTGGTCTCAAAGGGCTCTTTGTACTTGCCCTCTCCTTCCCTCTGTAACTTACATTAGGAGGGATCAGAGAGAACATCTACACTCTGGGGGAAGAGCATGAGGCAGCTCCCAAAGCAAGAGAGGATGATTCTGGAGACAGCCATTGTGTACTGGCTCGCCTTTATTTTAAGCAGGCACTGCTCTGATGCAGGGTGGGTCAAAGGGTGAACTCCAGTCCCCAAAGTCCAAGATCAAAGGGCTTCAATCAATTCTGATCCCTTCATCTTTCCACAACCTCCTTGCCACTTTGGTGGCAGTTGAGCGGCCAGGTACTCCAGATCCACAATTGGAGGTGCCAGAGTGGAGGACAGTCCCTAGATGAGACAGCTCTAATTAACCAGAGGTGGCTTGAGAAGGTGCCAGAGTTGACTGGCCACCCAGCCTGGGAAGACAGAGAGTGACACAAGAGTTATTTAGATTAAGCAAACCCCTCTTCAATCAGCCCTTCAAGGTAATTAGAAAGCAAAAGGACAGTTCATTAATGATCTCATCAACACAGCCTGGGCCTCACCCACATGTGGACAGCTTCTGCCTTTGTTTCTATCCATTCTTTCCAGGCAAGGGAAATAGGGTGCTTTTACAGTTTTCCATTGCGACTCGTAGTTAAAAAAAAAATACATTTTACTTTTCAATCATGCATAGGCACATGCACATGTACATGCAAACATGGATGTGCAAAATTCTCAAGTAAATGCTATGTAATCGTGCTGACCATCCTATACACAATTTATTCTCATCCTTTCTTTTCCCAGATAAGCCTATGTTGTGCTTTTAATGCCAGTCAGGGACTATTCCCTGAAATTTGTTGCCCACGCATGGGACCTGGATATTTTATTTCTCCACGAGCATTCCCAGGTAGACACTTTTCTTTGGGCATTGTGCTTTGAGCTGCTTAGAGCTGGAGCTCAGGATATATTGGGACTGAGCTATTGTTGCTCTTGGTCATTGCGTTGTAGTTAAAAGTAGGCCCATGAAAGACATGGGGTCACAAAAATTATGGGGATACCCAAATGACATCTGCCAGCTGAGCAGAAGAGGAAGTTGTTAGAAAACAGCAATGGGGAAAAGCTCTGATATGCTACAACAGAGGTGGCCATGAGCTGTTGCAACATCTGAGTCCTTCAGGAGTCCTGTAGTCACACGACTGTCCCATGCACTTCTGACCTGAGTCCTCTGTTGTAGGAAGAGTTTAGATGCATCTAATGTCACCATCGGCTTTCTTCCATCGTGACGATCATGACGAAGAAAACTGTCCTCAGCATTACCAAATGTCCCCCAGGAGGCAAACTGTTACCAGTTGACTTGTTGATCAAAAGTAAGGCTGTCATGGACTCTGTTGCCTGTTTGTGGAACACCTTACCCTGGCTGGGCTGCCATGTCAGGCCCCAGAGCAAGAGGAGGCTTTAGCCCTCATGTGACTGATGAACTCAGGAGTGGATATGGGAGAACTCCCTTCGGCCCGGGGAGAAGGGAGAAGGGGGAGAGGGTGGGAGGGTGCAACCAGGAAGGGAGAAGGGAGGGGGCTGTGATTGGTATATAATTTGAATAAATAAATAAATGCTGAAAAGAAAAAGCAAGGCTGGGTAGAATTGTAACTCGGAAATTAAAATTGTCAGTATATAGTACTTTGCTTTAGTTTTTTTATTATAAAAATTAAACTTTAATATATACATCTATACATTGTTTAACACATATCAGACAAAGGTCTCCTTGATAAGATCACAGACTTTCCTGAAGTCAGAGGAAAACCCAGCAACATGTCTCCTTGCTGTCTCTCTCACAGAAACAAGGGTTGACGACTGAGGTGGTGGGTGAAGTGTGCTGGAAGGACCTGGAAGCATGCTCTATGTATGGATTACAGTGGCATTGGATTACGGCTCCATTATCTCCCCCACAGCTTCCATAGAGCCTCGCTAGTTCATGTTTTGCAACAAGGCTGCACACAACAAGTTTGTAGCACACATTCAGGGAGTCTGGATACAGACAGATGCATCTTGGGTAGTAGCTTCCCTTCCTGGCAGTCTTTTGATGATCTCTGTAGTTTCATGTTTCTAGCCACATGGTTTGAGAGAGTCCATGCCCAGCTTAGGAATGAAATGAGAACCCAAGGACGCCATATGGCATTTTCCAATTCCTTGATTCTACATTTGGTTCAGAGATGGGACATGAAGCCTTCTGAACCAGTTGCAGACAGATCCTGATATGGAAGAAGCATAAGTGTCGGTAAGGGACATGAAAGCAGAGGCCTATGGGAGCCAGTGTAGGTAAACAGGTGACGTGTCTGAGGGGAGAACACAATGAAGGAGGGAAATAGAGGACAATGCTAACATTGCCTGTGATGGCTTCAGCAGGAAGCTGGTGCCACCCAGGATTCCACAATGCTGAAACACTCAATAAATCCCCATTTTTGCTAAAGGCAGTTCTCATGGGGCTTTTGTCCCTCACAAATTAGCCCAAGTATGACCAACAGAAGAATGGCTTTCCGTCTTTTTTTTTTTTTTTCCCAAGCCAGACCACATCCAACTTTGTTAAGGATGCTATTCACAAACAAGTGCGGTCTTCCAGGCAGGGCACAAGTAGATGGTCATTAATGGTGCAAAGATTTTCAAAGTCCCTTCTTGGATGGACTACCCAAATCAGAAAGCCATTGTACGAAGCAATGAGGTCTTAATACCATCCGTGTTCTAACAGGGAAAGTGTAGAGTGACAGTTGACATTTCACACAGCTTAAGTGGTTTGTAAGCTGACCCTGACTTTCAGAAAATAAGGCAAAGGCGGTAGAACTATCTCCATTTGAAGAGCAGCCACCTACAAAAAGACGAAGGCTCGACATCTGAAAGGCACAACGGCAACGACTAGATCTCCTGACACACACTGACAAAAACAGTTTCAAGGGATCAGATCTGAGCATGTCTCCAGTTTTGGGGAGTTGAGGGCATGTGAAGGTAGGCTGCATGGCCTGCTGGGAGATGTGGCAATGTACTTACTACAAAATTTCCAAGAAGAGGAAGAAGAGAGTGAATGAAAAGAGGAAGGATGGGAGAGAACAGGAGAATAAGAAAAGGACTGCACAATAAAGCTAGCAGCAAACAGAAACCCAGGCATCTGCCTGCCTATGTCCCTGCCCCTGCAGTGGAACTTTAATGACAGCATCTCAGTGGGGGATCCAGAGGCGCATCAGTCTGCCTGAGTCTGAGGTACTACTGGACAATTACTTGCCCAGACCACTGTCAAAAACTGCCCAGAGACCAGGTTCCCTCTTCTCTCTCTGGATCACTTGTCTCACATGAAAACCGCCCAACTGTCAGATGAGTCATATTAAGCTTGTTGGCAAAGGTTCCCAGTGCCTCATCTGCCATATTCCTGACACCATGGCAAAGGGGAAAGTACAGAGTACATGGTTAGCTGGGGGCAGGGCTGGGGTGGGAATAGAAAGTTTCTGTTCCCGAGCAGGACAGCTGCTTCCTTCCTGAATCCCACGTGACCACCTGCTCATGTCTGACCTGCCTGGAAGGTTTCACTTGCTTATGAATAGCTTCCTTAATAAAACTGTATGTAGTCTGGCTTGGGGGAAAAAGACAAGTATCAGTGAGGTCATTCTCTCTTTTGATAGTCTGATCCCACAGTGTACAGATAGTGAACACGTGGCTGGTCACATCCTGGCCTCGTTGGTGCCCACTGGCTGTTCCCTGGAGTCTGGTGTTCTCTGGATCCTCAGTTCTGTGGTTCCCAGCAGGGCTGTGTGTTCTTTTAAGTTGGCATTGGTTTCATGACTTGTGCTCAAGTCACAAAAAAAGTTACGTCACATATAGCAATGGGACCTGAAGGTGGCTTCTTGGGCAAGTAGACTGAAAAAAAAAGGGCAGGGACAGGGACTAGATTTGTTAGTAATAATGAAGTGCCAGGTGCCTTTGCCTTGTACACCCTTGGCTTGGGAGTTGCTTCTGCTGCTGTGAGTGAGGGGGACGTTGCCTCTTCGAGCCTCCATTTCCTCATCAAGAGGGTGTGATTTCCTCCCTGTCACCAGGGCATTGCCAGGCTGTGTACCTGGCACATATAGATACATGGTAGGTGCCACCTTAGTCATCACCATCATCATCTATAACCACAGAGAAAAGTCATGCTTTCCCTCATTGAGAAGCCCCCCTCCCCAGGGCAGAGCCCAGAAGCTCTCTCTTCCTTCATTTCTTTCTCCTCCCTTTCTCCTTCCTTTCCTTTTTCCCTCCTTCCTGCCCTTCCTTCCTTCTTTCCCTTCCTTCCTTTTTGTTGTTGTTTATTTGTTTTGTTTTTGACAGAACTGTGGTTGTTCTGGAACTCACTATGTAGAGCAGGCTAGACTTGAACTCACAGATATCCTCCTGCCCCTGCCTCCTGGATGCTGGGATTGAAGGTAGATGCCACCATGTCCAGACCACAAATGTCTTTCTATGAACTTCCAAGATCTTAAATATGACATTCACTCATTCATTCATTCATTTATTCTTCAGTGGTATCTGAAGAATGAGGTTGACTTGACAATCAAACATTATTGGCAAGTTAGGAATTTTCTGGATGAACCCTAGAGCCTCTATTTACTGATAGCAGACAGTGATGGCATTTGAGCCCAGGTGCCCAAGGACTGATTACTCATCCTTTTCCCAACTTAATGTTGGTCCACAAATGCTAAAACAGCCCTGTTCAGGGCTCAACTTCATAAATAATTGGTCAGAGCCAAGTTAGTCTCAATCAAGAAAGGCTATGTAAAGCAGATTAATGGCATTTTGATGAACTTTTCAACTCAATTTGAAAAGCCATGCTACGTTAAACACAGTTTCCAATTACCCTCCAAGAGAAACTCCAGGGCAGTTGAGACCTCTCTGGAGTGCAGAATGGTCTCTCAGAGAGGCTATGAGCTGAACTGGAGCCATCTCTTAAGATCCTCATTACACCCATGGTCAAGGACAAAAACAACTGAACCAAAGGGAAAGAGTAAAATCTTTTTTCAGGGGAACATTCCTGTTGTGAAGTGTTCGGATGGAAGAAAAATTTGATTTACATATAAAAGACATTGAATATGGCCAAATCAGGAGAAGGCAAAGAAGCTCTTGTTTCTGGAAGCCATGACTCAGTTTCCACTCTTTAGAGGTCTCTGTGAGTGAGTCATTGTCCTTAGATACTGTCAGCTGATAGTGTGTATTCCCCATAAGGACGATGGCTGTCCCCTGCTCACGGGACTCTACAACCCCCTTACGATGGGCCTTGGTATACTTTCCGCATGGTAGTGGAGCCAGTAAGTAAAGTGAGATTTGATCTGATATATATCTTTAAATGATTTGTTTAGGTGCTAGCAAATACACTTGATTTCCAGAATAACAACAAAAGAAAGAGAATCAGAAGTATTTTTCTTTCTAATGTGACCCTGGGTGAAATAGTTAGCTGAACAAATCATTCTGTGTGAAGTCTAATATCTGATCACTCTTTGGCACGGCTGACATTTTCCAATTCAGTGTAGCAGGGCAGAAAGAAAGGCGAGGCAGCTTTGGGACAACAATGCCAAGGCCAGTAATGTCCTTGTTGAGGTGTCTACACAATCACAGCTCATTCCTGAAGCAAGCTTCTGGATATAGGCGGGACCACAGGAAGAATGCACTGTGTTTTTGGTAAGCACTCTCTCTTTTTTTAAAAAATGTAGATTTTTTAAAGACTATTTTAGTGTTCACAGCAAAGTTGCTGGGTAAACACGTTTTTTTATATGATCTCTGTCTACAAGCATGGAAAAACCTATGATCAACACCATGTCTCCACACACACAGAGCATCACCATCAACTTTTGAGTGGTCCCCCTGTCACAGCCAATGTGTAGGCATTGACACATCATGATCACAATCCATCTTCCGGCTGGCTCTTGGTGCTGTGTGTTCTGCGGATTTGATCAATCGCGTACTGACGGGTGTCCAGCCTTACAGTATCACACAGGCAATTTCCACTGCCCTCCACATCCTCTGTGTTCTGCCTGTCATACCTCCTTTCTCCAACCCTTGGAACCCAGAGAATTTTAGCTCCTCAGTGGTTTTGCATTTTCAGGAATATTACGAAGTTGAAATTGTGTACTATTCCACCTTGAGCCTCTCCTTTCATTAGTAACATGCCTTAACTGTCTTGGTAGCTTGTATGGTCATTTCTTTTTAGTGTACGATGCACTTTTTCTTTATATTAAGACTCTTCTGAAGTATGTTTCCCTTCCCAGAAACTTAGTTTCATTACACTTTGACCAGCAATATCTTCCTGAAATGTATCCAACTTCTGTCTCTGACCCTCCATGCCACGAAACCCTTCTCCCAATCTGAGTGCCTTTTTCCACTCTGTGCCTGCTAAAGCAAAAGGTAAAATGTAGGTGTTCACTAGGCCAGGCCAGAACCCAGGTGATTGGAGCAGGCTGGTCATATGACAAGGTCATACCCCGACCTGAAGTCCTCAAATCCAAGATGTTCTGACACTGCAAATTTGCTGTAAGTCCTTTTTACCAAAGCTTGGTCTAACCTGATCTTAGTTGGCAGTATCTAAGTTTAAAGTTCTTGAAAACCTTCATTCATCTCACTTAGTGTGAATAATCATGATTTTTTTTACTATAATGCGATTGATTATGGCCAAGAAGCCCCTGGAAGTGTGAGGGGGATAAGAAAGCAGACATATATATTCTTCTGATTGCTTGTGATATTAAAAATGTGAATTCTATGTGGCTGGGCTTCCATATAGACCTGGCCTGAGACATGCCAAACTTGAGATCTGCCTGAACATGACTGGAGACTGGTGACACCACATTGGGTGAAGAGACATGAGCCAATGAGGTGGAGCCATAGCAGCAGCTTGCAGCCCCAGAGCCGATGGGACGCTGGGGGAGGGTATAAAGAGGGCATCCTCTTTCTGAAATAAATGAATCTGCTTCCACCTCTTGCTTGACTTCCAGAGTCTGTGTTGTTGGCTCTGTACCATCTTGCCCCTGCCACCAAGAGCCCTGAGTTGGGGTTACAGCAACATCTTTACAGCCTCTGGCTCTTATAATTTTTTTTTACCAACTCTTCATTGATGATAAAAGAGCTTTGAGGGGAATAGTGTGGTGTAGATGTCCTATCATAGGGCTGAACACCCCATGATCTCTTATTTTCCATGTTGTGACCGGTTGTGAGTCTGAAGGTTGAGAGCTGCACTAATCCATTGACATAAAACTAAGTATATATGGCTATTGAATATGACATCTGCTTAGCATATAGCAGTAGGAGATTTCCCCCTAGGCCTTTGACCTATCTAACCACAGGCTCTTGGCCCCATTAACAGTACTAAAGCATGAGTTCTGTCTTACGGTGCCTGCCTGGGTTAGACCCAGGAAATGGTTGGTTACTCCTGTACATTCATGCCACTAGAGCACCAATGGGCATAATTTGCCAGGTCTTTTGTTCTTGTAGCTCATGGGATTTGCAGCTGACTGAAGCTATTGAAAACTCTTCTTCCCTAGAAGCCTGCCTAGCACCTTCTGGCACTATGAATATTAGCCAATAGGGATGAAGCCTCCAGCTTGGTACCAACTTGATTTCTCCATATTCTAGGACCCTTTATCTTCAGCAACATGGTCATTTATTTTCTAGTTGGTAATCACGAACAATGATAACAACCTGCATTTTTTTTTTTTTTTTTTAGAGGTTGATATGACTCCTGGAAAACAGGCTGAAGAGAGGCCACCTACACCTGGCACTGGACTTTTTGTTGCTAGCCTATGGTATCTTGGAGAGAAAGGAAGGCATTATCCCCATAGGCTATTGAGGACAGTTGCAAAGTTGTGATTTCTGAAGATGACAGGCCTGTTACACAACACAAACTCGCAGAAACTGTGACTGTACCCACAAGAAAAACTTCAGTAGGAATGGGAGAGTCCTGTATATCCTACCCAATGTTGAGTAGCTCAACTACTGGGAAAGGGAGAGTCGGTTTTCTTAAGGGGTTCAACTCCTGCTAGGTCGCCCATGTCCTAATGGATGGCCCTAGACTTAAGCACATAGATGCAACACTAAACCAGCCCAGTGACCAAAAATAAAATAAAATAAAGGAGTATATGGGGGCTGGAGAACTGGTTTGGTGATTAAGACACTAGCTGCTCTTGCAGAGGGCCCAGGTTCAATTTCAAGGATCTACATGGTGATTCCCAAGCCTAGTTTCTGTGGATGTGGTGTCCTTTTCTAGCTTCCTCTGGGACACCAGGCATGCATGTAGCTCACATATGTACATGCGGGCAAAACATTCATACACATAAAATAATTTTTTAAAGGAGTACTTGAAGCTAGGAGGGAGAAGGGGTAAGGGGTTTGGGAGGAATTGGAAAGGAATGAGGGAAGTGGATTTGATCAAAATGCCTATAAATGTCTGAAATTCTCAAGCAATAGATGGAAATAGTTTCAAAACACACAAACTCACAGATTTATTTAAACGCTAAAGTTTTGGTCAAGAGTCACAGACTTGTGCAATAGGCAGTGGTAGAGTGGACCTTACCCCTCCGCAAGCCCTCCATGCAACTTCATTCAAGAGAAACTAAAAGAAAGTACATGGTATGCTTATTGTCTGTCCCCATGCTTAACATTCCATGCAGACCTCTCCAAGCCAATCAGCCGTTCACAGCTCCTGCGCTGGCCGATATTCCTTGTCAGCTTGGTGGGCTTTGGAACCCCCTAGGGGATGCCCCTCTGAGTGTATCTTTGAGGACATCTAGAACCAGAGAGGTTTAGCAGAAGCAGGAAGTCCCACCTGCCCTAACTATGGTTAGCAACATGCCATAGGCTGGGTTAGCAGGCTGAATAAAAAGCAGGGAAGGAAAAAGCCATCTGAGCACCCACAGTCTCTTTCTCTACCTTGTGGTTGGCACATGGATCAAGCCACTCCAGCCTACATGCTTTCCCTGCCACAACAGACTGTACTTCTCTGATCTGTGAGCCAAAATAACTGCTTCTTCCCTGAAGTTGCGTTTTATCGGGCATTTGGTCATGGCCATGAGAAGTGTAAGTAACTTCTTACTTGAGCCCCTGTGCTCAAATCACTCATAACACAGAGTGCTAGCATTTGCACGAACTCCTGACTCCTACCGGAGATGGGATGGACCACATCCAGATGCAGTCATAAGTGAAACCCTAATTCCCAGGGTGGCCATGATTGGGGACAGGGCCTTCGCAAAGGTGAATAGGGTGGAATTAAGTCATAAGGCTAGAATCTTGGATCTGACCCAGGCATCAAAATGCCTGTCCTCTCCCTCTCTGTCTTCCCCAACAGAAACATCACGTGAATACACAGTGAAGAAGTGGCCATACACAAACCGGGAAAGAGGCCTCCCCAAGAAACACCCTGCTAGCACTGACCTTGGATTTGAAGCCCCTCGAATTCACCCTTTCCTGCCCAGGAAGTCTTCAGCCAACGCCTGCCCCATGGTATGCCCTCTGTAAGTAGCACCTATCAATACGCTCTGAGGCAGGTATTGCTCTCATCGTGTTGTGATTGTCCTTGTATATTTTGGTGAACCTGGACATATTTTGCTTGATCTTTCTGGTAAGAAGCCTTTTGAAGCCGGGCGGTGGTGGCGCACGCCTTTAATCCCAGCACTTGGGAGGCAGAGGCAGGCGGATCTTTGTGAGTTCGAGGCCAGCCTGGTCTACAAAGCGAGTCCAGGACAGCCAGAGATATTCAGAGAAACCCTGTCTCGAAAAACCAAAAAAAAAAAAAAAAAAAAAAAAAAAGAAGCCTTTTGAGTTATCAGTCGTAGGAGGGAGACACTACTTGCCTGACTATCATGGGGGAAACAACTCAAATCTAAGACTGTAGGTAAATTCATTGTCACTTAGTCCAATTTTTTTTGTTTTTGTTTTTGTTTATCCTTGCCAGAACTCAGGTCTACCCAGGGAGGCTGCTGATGTCTCCAGCTCCGGATGCCTGGGACATCCTGAGTGGAATTCATCTCCACACCCTCAGGTTCTAGTCTCAGCCACTCCACATTCAGGGTTCAGTTCCTCTGCTGTCAGTGGAAATTATACCCAGACTTCTTCACAGCACATACATGGAGAGTAAGTGCACTGATGCTCAGGAAATGAATAGTCCAGATGATGCCGGCTCTTACTGCCTGCCGCTTCTTGTTAAGCAATATGACTGAGCTTCAACTGATAAAGTAAATGTCTCAGTATTAACTCAAGGGAAACTGTGGGATTCAGCTGCACGTACTGTCATATTGCTGTGTCTACAAAGGAAGACGACTATGTAGTTATATTCTACTTTGGGGTTTGTTGTATCAAGAAGGGAAAGACACTTACTGGACCCAACTGTCCAGATGTCCTGATATGTGTCAGGGGAAAGGACAGATTCTTCTGACAGGATCCCCGCTTCCTACCAGAATTAAATTTCTGCTTCTCTAAAAGCAGGTTTCCCCTTAAGGGACTTCGAAGTTTCTTAGTGACTTGACAATAGAGTTGGATATTCTTTTCCTCCTCCTCTCCAAACAAGGATGATCTTAGTGGTTACTCCAAGAAGCATCTGTGAGAGTTAAATGAATTAATCCGCATAAATGGTTAAGATTGAAATACAAAGAGCCAACACCTTTGAGTGAGCAGATTGCCAGCCATCCTTATGAACTAGGGAGAGGGCACAAGGACTCAGCTTTCTTGGGGGGTCTCGGAGAGCTACTGTTTGTGGGGCTGTTGCTGTTGGGAGTCATCTCAAGAAGTGGCCATTTTTATTTTTAAGCACCTCCCATCCCTTGCCCTCTGCTAACGTTAACAATACCCTGAAATGTGCCCCACGATTGTCACAGGATAAACGCTTTTATCATGAAAAGTTTGGTTGGAGAAAGCTCGGACTCTCCTTTCTCCCTGCCGCCTTCCTGGGCCCCAGGATTCTGTCCACACTCCCACAAAAGGGGAGATTATCCGTCTCTGTGAAGGGTTTTAAATCCTACAAGCCGGCCATGCAAGTGACCAGTATCAGATTATGATAACAAGATCATGTTCAGTTATAAAAACAAGTGTCGAAACTTTTCTCATGTCACTTTTCCCGGGGTCCCTTCTAAGAGGAGCTCAGCTTATTTGAAGGCTGCACTTTGAACTGAATTCATGGGGAATATCTGCATAAGAAGATTTGAGGTCGAAGAATGGCTGTCATTGCGACTACCTACCCATTAATATGCCTCCTAACTCGCCACATTGTAACCCTATTGGCAGCTCACAAAGGGCTCAAATTCAAGGACAGTTATCCTGCGGCCATTGTCAGGGCTTCCATTCCCGGAATATGTTCACTCAAGGAATACAGTTGTTACAATTAGATATTTTTCATGAAACATTATAAAGAACTAATGACAACCAGAGGCACATCACTGCACCGCCACCGGAACCCACCCAGAACTCCATGAGCTGGTACTCTCTGTTCTCCCTCACCCCAGCCCATTATCCCCTCCCCACTCATTTTCCTAGATGCAGCCAGTTGGCGATGGATAGAGATCTCGGATAGGCAGCCACATTTATCTTGCTCCCTAAATTTAAATAAAAAGCAAAATGAAATAAGCAGGTCTCGGCAGAAGAAGAGAAGCCCACATCGCCCGCATAAGTAGTGGTTAATTTAATCCTGCTTATGAAAAAAAAGTCACACTGTCACCTCCAATGGGTACAGGGAGGCAATATTTTACAGTATTTATGAGTTATTTGAGGGGAGAAAAAACGTATCTCTTTTCAGAGGTGGAAAGAAAAACGTGTTTGTGCAAATCTAGGAAAATTGAAAATGGGCAGAAAGCCATACTGAGGGTGTCGATGTTTAGTTAGCTGGGAGCGAGGTCAGAGAGGCACTGTTCGAGTTGCCAGTTGCCAACTCTAGGAGGGAATTCACAAAAGGAGAGTGTTTTGAAGACAGATTGTTCAACTGGTCTGGAGCAGCCACAAGGGACTTTCTCAGAAACTAGGGGCTGCAATAGCTTTTCCAGTGGGGTATTTGTGAGTTGCATGTCCAGGAATGCCTGGGACTGGGGACATTGTTCCAGCATTGATCAGCTCTGGGTCTGCTGGCCATTGTCACAGGGGCCCATCAAGCCCCTGGCCTGAACACCCGTTGTATTTTTCCTCACTCTATGGCCCTCAGAAAAGACATCAAAGACCAGAGAGATGTGCTTTTCGCTTTGGTGTCTGATTCTCAACACGTGGTTTCCAGGGCCAAACTTCGGCACTTTTAAACTATTCTGTTCAGCTTAGGCCTGGGCTATATCTGAGCATTAGGGAAACTATAGTAACCGGTAATCTGCCTGCTACTGAAAAGAAACTATGTATCTTGTCACACAAGAGCTGTCTACGATCACCAAGACCCTTTAGGGGCTCCCAGCTTTCTTCCCTGGGGCTCAGGCTGTATCACTGAAAAGACGTCAAACCCTTGGCCTTTCTGCCACTGAAGACCCGTGTTCCTGTTCATTTATATTTAACAAACACGTCATTGTCTCTTCCAACATAACAGCATTTGATTATCTATTACAAATGTTTTCATCAAGTCACAAATGAGACCCCATAACAAAAGAGAGGGAATAAAAAGTCTTTGGTGCAGCTCAGAGGTTGAACAGAGACTTGGATTTTCTTGGTATGATGCTTTTGGGCTCTTTGACACACCAAGCAGGACCTGCTGCATGCAACTCCACAGCAGGGAAATGTAGCCAGGTCCTCAGTGTTCTTCCAACTCTACAATGCAAACATGCAAATCCTGCCTCTAGCTTTTACTGCTGTGCAAACCTGAACAAGTCTCTTGAGGTCTCTGAACCCCTTGTTAAAGTGAGGATAATAACAGACCCTACATGGAAGGCCTGTTGGGAGGATTAGCTGAGCTAATCCCTATGACAGCACAGGGCCTGGCACACAGCAAGGGCTCACAGGCGGCTGGCGACAAGTGCTATTTTATAGCTACAGTAATGAGCATGGTGGGCTAGACAGAGCCATGGTAGGTGAATCTGAGATCCAAGAGGATAAGTAATTGCAGTAACTATTAATTACTATCTTTACCAATGAAGCACCTCATTCGGGAAACATGTTCATTATGAGGCAAAAGTGAAGGCACAGCCAGGGAGGATCTATAGACCCTTGTTCTCTGGAGCAGGAGTCTGTAGTAAGGCGAAAGAAGCGGATAGCATGTGTTATCTCGGGAGGGGCTGAGTCTCAGGGCCATTCATGTGTTGCTGGCATAAGCTAGGTATCTGGCAGGCTCAAGTCCATTCTGCTTCTGATGTTGGGGTTGGTTGAAGTTTGATCCTGGGCTTCTCAGGGCAACAACAAAGACTTTTTTCTCACAGCAACTTGAGCTCCCTACAGGGTTCTCCCCTCTCTACTCTTCCATGCATCATGGCCATCTCTCTCTCTCTCTGTTAAAAGGCAAGGCTGGAAAGATGGCTCAGCTGTTAAGAGCACTTCTTGCTCTTGCAGAGAGCACCCAGGCTTGATTCCCAGCACCCACCTGGCTGCTTACAACCAACAGTCTGTAACTCCAGTGCCAGGGAGATCAGATACCCTTTTTGTGACCTCTGTAGGCATCAGGCATGTACATGATATGCACACTTTACATGCAGGCAAAACACTCCTACACATAAAATAAATAAAAAAAAATTAAACTAAAGAGAAAAGAAACTGTCCAAGCCTCCTTCTTGTGCTTTTCTTCCCTTAAGAAGACTTAAAGCCGGGCGGTGGTGGCGCACGCCTTTAATCCCAGCACTTGGGAGGCAGAGGCAGGCGGATCTTTGTGAGTTCGAGGCCCGCCTGGTCTACAGAGCGAGTCCAGGACAGCCAGAGATATTCAGAGAAACCCTGTCTTGAAAAAACCAAAAAAAAAAAAGAAGACTTTTAAGGTTCAGTAGGTAAAGATGCCTGCTGCTAAACCTCATGGCCTGAATTTACCCCTTGAGTCACACATGGTGGATGGAGAGAGCTGACCCTCACCAGCTGTCCTCTGACCTTTACTGTGCGTGCTGTGCTGGAGGAAGCTAGAGGAGGGCACCAGAACCCCTGGCATCAAAGTTCAGGATGGTTGTAGGCAACATGTAAATGCTGGAAACGGATCCTGTGTCTCCTTCAAACACATTAAGCTCTCCAAACCATTGATCCATCTCTCAGCCTCCAAAAGCTCAACTCTTTGTAAGTTAGTACAGAAATGAGAAGGGATCACAGTTATGATCTGGGTGCCTTCTAAACCACTTGAGGTTTATTTGTTTATTTATTTATTTATTTTAATGTTTTTATGGAACAAATACTGGCTCTTGCCTTATGGTCTTTCTGTGATGAGCCCAAGCAACAACTCTTACACTGTATAAACTCAGTTCATTATTTCAACAATCATATGGAGCGAGTAGAAAACAGTACCCTCTCCACCTTCTAGGCAGGAAATCAGACTGTGAATCTATGTAACCCACTTGTGTCCTCAGAGCCAGGAAGGGACAGAGTCCAGATTGGAAGAATTCTATCTACCTCCTGGAGCCTTGTTGGGTGAACAAACACATGGGTGGGTGGATTATACAAACCCAACAGGACCGGTACCACACAGCACCTTGCTTAGGGATGGCTCAGTCTCACATGACTCTGTACTTCAGACAGCTTTCTCTGTCAGTCTCTGCAGATGCCTCTTCCTTTCTAGTGACCCTGCAGTATTCCACCTCGGGAATGCATCACACTGTGTTTGGGGCTGTTTCTGGTTCACTACTTGGGCAGACTCATTGTGATAAATTGGTTAATAGTTTGACCTGGGATCCCTTAGCAAACTAAACACTTGTTCTACTGAGGTGGAGCAGGTGTTTACTATTCTTCTCATTTTGTAACATTTAAAATATCTTTATTTTATGCATATGAGTGTCTTGCTTGCACATGTATAACACCCATGTGCCTGGTACCCACGGATCCCCTGGAACCGGAATTATGGATTCTTGTGAGGCATCATCATGTGGGTATGTGGGTTCTGGGACTCGAACATGGGTCTTTTATAAGAACAGCAAGTGCTCTTAACTGCTTAGCCATCTTTCTTTCCCCACCTCCTGTGTTTTTACTCTTTAACATGAAGACATGGAAGCTCAGAGAGTTAGCGTGACCTGCGTGTAGTCAGTAGTGAGCTAATGGCAGAAGTCTGGCTGAGCAGAAGCGTATCCTAGAAGCAAGGGCCAGTGGCAAGCCCAAACTAGGCTCCTTGCTCAACTGGAGAAGATGCCAAGGCTTGGGTCTGCAGCATGGAGACTTACATTTCCACGGGCTCAGTCTTGCCACTGTCTCATGTAGTGCAACAGAAAGACCAGTACTCTCCTAGCTCCTGTCCGGGGCTCCCAGGGCTCCAGGGCTCCAACCTGCACCTTCCGGACCCCTCAGGTGAGTGTGCACGATGAACAGGTCTTGGCACCTTTTTGCCAGTTTAATGGAGCGGTAAAGGACTGCCGTGCTGCTGAGAGAGCAAAGAGTGCAGCTTCATCTTAATGGCACATTAACAATTAATTAATGAATTGCCCCACTGTCATCAGCTCAACCTTTGACTAAAGGGAGAATTGAACCGTCCTGGACATCAGCTGTCATCCATTTGCAGGGATTACAGGTGGACAGGGAGGCAAGGAAACAGTAAGCAACTTGCCCTGGGACATGGAGCACCTACATGTCCAAACTGTGACAAAGAAAGTCACAGTGTGGGAGTCTTGCTATATATCATGGTGCCCATGCATTTATGTGTTTAACAAGCACTTATTTAGTATTTACTACATAACAGACATTTTGCTAAGTTCCGCTATACAGAGCCACTTAGAACACAGGCTCTACATTACCGACTTTAAGATCACGTGCAGGCTGAACGTGGTGCTACACTCTTTTAATCTCAGCACTTGGGAGGTGGAGGCAAGTGGATCTTGGAGTTCGAGGCCAGCCTGGTCTACAGAGTGAGTTTCAGGACAGCCAGGGCTACAGAGGGAAACCCTGTCTCGGAAAACAAACAAACAAAACATCAAAAAGTTTTCAGGGAGGAAGCAAACACCCAAGTAACAGGCTCAAAGTACCTTAGCAGCAAGGTCAAAGGTCAATGAGGTGGT
Source organism: Lophiomys imhausi (assembly GCA_907164525.1). Classification (NCBI taxonomy): domain Eukaryota; kingdom Metazoa; phylum Chordata; class Mammalia; order Rodentia; family Muridae; genus Lophiomys; species Lophiomys imhausi. The sequence continues at coordinate 3,637,932 of CAJQZJ010032284.1, forward strand.
CGGTGTGGCTGAGGACAGAGCCACAGATGTGGACCCAGATGTCACTGTCATAACCACTGCCCTGAAGGCTGATGTCCAAGATCCATGGAGGCGCTAGCTCCCTGGGATGTCCCTCCTCTTCCTCTTCTTCTGATATGTCTTTGAGATTAGGACCTATAGTTCACCTGTGAAGACATCATTTACCCAGTGCCTTATATTATCATGTTGGTTTTGGTTTAGAGATAGAGTCTTACTATATTGCCCTGGCTGGATTGCTACACTCCGTACTAAGCCCTTGGAGTTCTAGGGTGACAGGTGTGTGCATACTCATTCCTTATTATCCTTCTCCTCCTTGAAGACACTGCAAACACAATCATATAAGGAGTTAGAATTCAGCATATGCATTTCGGAGGGGAAGACAACCCAGTCCACAGGAAAATAACAACAGCGACAATAGCACTAGCCTATATTTATTAAGAACTTTACAGGGGCCGGGCGGAGGTGGCGCACGCCTTTAATCCCAGCACTTGGGAGGCAGAGGCAGGCAGATCTTTGTGAGTTCGAGGCCAGCCTGGTTTACAAACTTGAGTCCAGGACAGCCAAGGATACACAGAGAAACCCTGTCTCGAAAAACCAAAAAAAAAAAGAACTTTACAGGGGATGGAGACAATGTTCAATGGTTAAGAGAACATAGTGCTCTTGCAGAAAACCTGGGGTTCAGTCTCCAGCACCTTCATGCAACAGCTCACAACCTTGCCTAACTGCACCTGTAGGGATCTAGCGCCCTCTTCTGGCCTCCTTGGCACTAGCACTCAGGTGTACAATTGGCCCACCCACCCACTCTCCCACTCGATATAATTGAAGATAAATCGTAAGAAAAAAGAACAGCATTAAGAAGAGGGAAGAGGTAACACACCAAAATACTGGGCTTCCTCTCTGTGGGCCTCATGTTTATTTCCCTACCTACTTCTTCCTTTTAAAAACTCCCAAATGCAGCCTCGTTGGGGAAGGCTGTATTTGCACACAGTCCTGGACTCCGAACTTAAGTTAGCTGCCTTAAGTGCTTTCCCAGCCGCCCAGCACCACCCCCCACCCCCCACCCCCGCCCTGGCAACTGGTTGCCTTCTGCTTTTGACAGCTTGGCATATTTGGTCATTTACTGGGTGCATGTGAAGATCAAATGGGTTAAGATTCTTCTTTTTAAACAGCAGGGAAAAGAACATCAAAAAGGTGTACATTTCATTTCCCCAGTTTTGATTAAGTCAAGCATGAAATGAAATGTAACACCCTCAAGTGGCTCTGACCAGGGTTTGCACCATTGATGTCCTTACTTCTGCTTCAGGGGGTCCAATCAGCCCTGGACAGGGGAACGAGCTGACAGAGTTTTAGGGTGGCCAGATGGACAGAGTTTACTATGGTTGAAAAGGCAGCTTAGTGCTGGCCTCTTCAAGCCAACTGTGTGAAATTCTGGTGTGGCCCCTTCCCCTCCTGCCGATCCCTCCCACAGCCTGGCCCCTTCTGCTCCCTCTCTCTGGCCTTTCAGGGTTGATAGCCCTGAGTCAGTAGTAGCCTGCTCAGGGAGGTCACATTGTCCTGTCCAGGACTGCCCCAACTGCAGTTCCTCCTGCTGTGAAAGGCAATAGAACCCCCTCTGCCCCTGTGTCTTTTGGGGGTACACTTGACCCAGAGAAGAGATTTGAATCCTCCACGGCTATCTCTAGACTCAGAATTAATTACACTTGCATGTAGCATGATGGGAATCTCTGGGTCTCAGGCACAGTTGCAGAAAAGTTAAACCCAGCCACCTGGCTCTATTTAGTCTGGAAAAATCTTGTGAAGTTAGCCCATAGTATTAAATAAAGATATGAAGCTTGCAGGGATGATGCACACCTCTAATACCAATGCTTGGGAGGCTGAGACAAGGAGGATCATGAATTCAAGTCCTGTCTCCAAAATGAAGAAGAAAAGCCAGAGGAAGAAAGGGAGGAGGAGGAAAATGTAAAGACTGCCTCTGAGAGTGTACCTGAGTCAGCAAGAATAGTGTCAAGTCAGAACTAGACAGCCTTTTATCAGTTAGAAAGAATTTCCTCTCTTGGCCCAAGGCCCACTATGTAAGGCCTTTGGGAAGAATTCTTGCATTCAAGCAAGCTGCTACTTTAAAATACCAAGCAACAATCCTGCAAAATCAAATTTAGGAAATGTTTAATTGAGTGACTAAAGAAATAGGAAGAGGTCCAGATTCTCTTGAAAATGTCTAAACAGCGAAGAGCAACCCAGAAGAACAAAACAGATCATTTCTTCTCGCCAACGCAGAACCCAGAGTGATGAACACAGATGGAAAATTCCTTCGGAAGAACTACTTAATAAGAAGGAGGTTACATAAACCACTAGCCTGCAAGCCAGGAGCTCCTCAATTCAAAGCTTTGCTGCCTGGTGCAACAATGCAATCTGAAAAGCCCTTCTTTGGTCCCAACAGGAGTTCCACAACACAAATCTTACATCAAGTGTGTATGGAGGTGGGGGTGGGAGGGAGCACACCCACTTTCTAGAGGTGCTTGTAGAAGGTTCTGTCCCTGGCTCAGCGCTAAGCTGCAAGTTGTCCACAGCTGGAGGAGAGTAGCAAGGTGCTTTGGAACTTAATAGAATCCCTAATGCTGCTAACAATCCTCTGCCATTGAACTGCATTAAGTGGATATTATGGTAGGAGAATGCAGCCTAGCAAGACCGTTTGATGGTTACCACTATTGTTCCTTCACACCCCAGGTTAGCTTTAAATTGCAAATGATACTCTGAAAAGGAGGGGGTGTTCTGTTTTCTCTTCTCTTCTCTTCCTCTCCCTCACTCCCTTTTTTCCCCCCCACTCTCTATTTCTTCCCCTACACCCTCAAAAAAAAAACGATCCGCTGGGAAAGAAAATCATTTTAGGCCATAAGGAAATGAAAAGCATCATTAATACAGCTCGGACCGTAGCAAATGAAATACATCATGGAGCTGAGAGCTGTTTTATTTTGGAGCTTTGGAATGTGGTCCACATGAGAACATAAACAATGCGGAATCTGTAGGAATTAATAGGCCGGGCTTAACATATTTCTCTTTGTTTGAGGCCAAACAGGCAAGGACTGGCTGTGTGGGAGGAGAAGGAGGATCATCTTATTTGATTAAAAAAAAATCCAATAATTCAGTTGATAGGAGGAGTGTGTGTGGCCACCCCTCTCTGCACCGACCTGAAGAATCAATGGCCTGACTGCCATCCTCCTCTTTAAGTCTCTTCACTGACTGTGATCAAAATGCTTATTAAGAAGAAGAAGAAGAAGAAGAAGAAGAAGAAGAAGAAGAAGAAGAA